>BSBN01000021.1:16145000-16152500 GCA_027924645.1 Cunninghamia lanceolata | reverse complement strand
GGTACTTGTTCTCTATCGGTCTCTCGCCCGTATTTAGCCTTGGACAGAATTTACCACCCGATTAGGGCTGCATTCCCAAACAACCCGACTCACCGACAGCGCCTCGTGGTGCGACAGGGTCCGGGCCCGACGGGGCTCTCACCCTCTCCGGCGCCCCCTTCCAAGGGACTTGGGCCCGGTTCGTCGCTGAGGACACTTCTATAGACTACAATTTGGTAGGCAAAGCCACCAATTTTCATGCTGGGCTCTTCCCGATTCGCTCGCCGTTACTAGGGGAATCCTGGTAAGTTTCTTTTCCTCCGCTTAGTGATATGCTTAAACTCAGCGGGTATTCACGCCTGACCTGGGGACGCGACAGGGACCCGGCATATGCCCGCGCGTTTGCGAGCCGCCGTGTCCCAGCTAAAGTTCCACGCTCAACCTCATCCGCCCCGCGCAAACCAACGCCGACCTGGATGGGCCACCGCTCGTCGCGTCGGGGCGACGAACCTCGTGCTCATTTCAGCCGACCGCACCACCGACGGGCACGGACGACCATCTCTGCTCCTCCATCCTGGAGGGTGACTTTGGAGTGCGACGCTCAAGCAAACGTGCCCTCGGCCGAGGCCTCGGGCGCAACTTACGTTCAAAGACTCGATGATTCACGGGATTTTGTAATTCATAATAAGTATCGCATTTCACTACATTCTTCATTGTGGCGAGAGCTAAGATATCCATTCCTGAGAGTCATGTTGTTCTCGTTGTTTACAGGTGGCCGAGACGCGCAAGGCGTCCCGACCGCACTTAAGTGTTTCACGTTTTTAATTGGTGCAGGTTGCACCAATGCGTGTAGGGTTTGACACGTCCGTCCCTCGATTCCCCCGGCTCGAGAGGGTGAGGCCTCCCAAGAGGGGCACCGGGGAACGTCGTGTCCCCACCCCACCATGCCGTGGAGGTAGAGGCCTCCTCGAGAGAACCGCGCAGCCGGACTGGGGTCTTGCCCGTGATTTATGCGAGTGCACCCGTCCGCGGCGAGGAGCACTCCAAGCGGCGTAGCCCCTTGAGCAATGCAACGGGGGGGATTGCGGCTGACCTGATTTACCGCCGTAAAGCTGACGGATCCCTGGTCTTAATGGCCGCGCGCGCAACCGAGGCGCCCCGCCTCTGTGGGCAAGGGCCGAACCTCTTCCGATACGACGGGGTAGGACCCCCTGGTGACAGACGTTGCCAAGATGCACCCATCGCAATCAAAATCAGATACGACGACTCGCCACGTCGAAGGAGATGCACTCGACCGCGGCCTTCGATCACCTCGGGCCGACGGCGATATGGACTACATGCGGAGCCGCTCTGCGGTGTCCAATCACCCACACGCTGTCGAGAGTGAGGGCCGGGATAGGAGACGAGTCCGGCCTAATAGCCTCGCTTGCCTCCTCCCTACATAATTCAGGGCCTCGAACCGACAATGATCCTACCGTAGGTTCACCTACGGTAACTGTTGATAACTGAGAGGGGGGGTGAATCAGTTATCCTAATTATTTCTTCTTTTGAACTTTCTTATTAATCAATGCAGCATTGAATCAAACAAACAAACATTACCATGAAATGAAAAACACATGACACAGTTTTTTGACGTGGAAACCCTGTTAAGGGAGAAAACCACGGGGTGATTAACCCAAAGATTATTCTCTGTTAGAAGAATAAGGAATTACAAAATGGCACTTGCCAAGTAGGGCTCACTGCCCGAGCACACTGCTCACAAAGAGGCCCACTGCCTACAAGGAGACACACTGTCTACAAAGTGATAAGAATCACAGTCTTGAACTGATTGGAAGCATCTATATATGCTGGAGTTCAGTTCCGGTTAGGCTCAGTACACTGATCTGCTGCACTTCATCTTTCCTCTGTTCTTTATTCTGCTATCCTTTCACATACCGGATCTTTCTTACTACTTCTGCTCTGTTCTGCACTTATTCGCATACACCATCACGCAATTACACCCTTCACAACTAAATCCATCCTCTATATATATCCGCACAAGTAATTTCATCACCTTTCTAGTCGGCATCCGGAACAGTCTAGTTTCTTACAAACTCTATTCTGTCGGCTGAATCCTTGCTCACCAAGCAATGCGGATCAAGCATATACTTGTAGATATCATTAATCATGTCGGCCAAATATGATTCATGCCTTCACAACCTTTACCATCAACAGTAACACATCCGAAAAATAGTCTGATACTCTGTCAGTCAGTTCTTCCTCTGTTCTCACTGTCTCTCAGGAATCCGGTACTCAACTATTCATATCTTTTTCTTTGTTCATCACCGGAGGCTAAATCCTTGGAATATACTACTCAAGGTAGTCCTCTTGACTTCCCCAAATCCGCACTGCACCAAGACACTTCCTCTGAGAGATCCGGACCAATCTGTCGGACCTTGCCACATGCTCTGTTCTTGTTCACCGGACCACAACAATCTTCATTCTTACTTCCGGTAGAGACACACCATAACTTGCGGATATGTGGGATGACCTTTGTTGCCATCAATGACAACAACCATGAATCCATATAGTGTCTCTTGCCAACAATCTCCCCCTTTGGCATTGATGGCAACACTTAGTGAAAAATGACTAAGTGTTTATACTACGCTCCCCCTTGGCTGATGCTCTATATACAATTTCCGGAACTCCCCCTTAGTTGGATTCCTCATTTTTCACTGCTCCTCACTCCCCCTTTGACATCAATGGCAAAGGGTAGGGTCCGCACACCAAAATTTTCAAAAATTTTCTATACATAGCCGCATATTTACATACTCACATATACTGAAGAATGTCTGCAAAAGATGTCTTCAGTTGGATCAGTTCTGTAGCCCAACTTTGCTTCATTCTATCCAAAATTGAAATGTGACCACTCAACAAAAATGCAAATGCATCTGCCCTTTTTAGATCTTTCGGATCACTTGTCTGGGCTGTGATTTGAGCTTCTGCTATGGCCTCATGCATGGCCTCTAGCTTAGGGACAATTAACCCCCTGAGCTCACTCAACCTGCTTATTCTATTTTTCCTTTCCTTCTCCAATTTCTTGATTTCACTCAAGACTGCAATAGTTTGACATTCTTGATTTGTTATAGAGGAAGAAAGAGGATCAAAACTTTGAGACAAGCTTAGTAGTGTGTCCTCTTGCGCTTTTATTTTCTTCTCAATGTCCATTGTTACCTTGAACCAGGAGATACAAAATTTGTATATTTCACCGCCATCCTTAAGAGCATTTTCTAAGCTCTTTATCCCAATGTTCATGTTTCTCCTATCATTAATGATCAAACCCTGAACCTCGGAGAACCTTTTATCCAAAAACTCCTTCCAGACCTTTTCTTCAGCTGATTTTTCTAAAGATTCAAGATGTGTATTAACACTGCTGACTAAGGTTTTGAGATTACCGGAAGAGGAGGCTGCCGGATCTATCTGGACCGATGGCATAATCTTCTCAAGCACTCCGGAAGAAGCCTCTATCAACTCACAGTCTTCCATATGAGACTTTAGGAGCTTTTCATTTGCCTTAGCATTTGCAAATGAGGCTATCTTCATTGTCTGCACCGGAGAGAGGGAATCAAAGTTGAATGGGCCTTGTAGTAGCTTCGGTTCATCGATCTCTATTGTTTCTTTGCTCAAAAATTGTTGAACAGTTTGTGCAGTGTCTCTTGCCGGAGACAGATGTTTCTTTTCTTCTGCAGTCTTGGAACTGTCCTTTGGGATTTTCTCTCCTTCCACATTCTTACCACTATCAGTCATGGTCTTCTCTGATGGAGTCTTCTCTTTCTCTGCACCCTTGGTACTGTCAACCTCTTTATCTTTCACCACTGCTTCCTTCTCCTGTAATTTCTCTTCTTCTTTGGATCCAGAGACTGTAGGGGAAACCGGAGGAGAGATGCTAGCCTGTTCATAGGCCACTTCTTCTGGAGCAGAGGGTTCCAAGTGCACAGCTGTTTCTGCACCTAAGTCCTCTACAACAGGAAGATTGAACCTTTTGAAGGCCTTCCAGAGGATCTCTTCTGTCTCTTTGGCCACCTTGTCAGTCTCACCAAGCATGAGTTGATTCATCCTGGCTTTACTTCTGAACTCATCTTTGCAGTCTTTGAATATTATGTTCATTGTCTTGGGATCAATTTGAGGATATAGCTGAATAGCTATCTGCTCCCGGATCTCAAGATCTTTTGCCTGAGCATTATTCTTTCTTAATTCTAATTCCTTTTCTAGGCTTTTAGGGATTTCAGAGATAATCTCAATAAAAGCTTTATTGTAGATGTTCAAGTACCTTATTATAGCTTCTTGCAGGATCTTTTGATCTGCCTCGTTGTAGTCATCATAAAATTTAGCCACCGGTTGAAGGTTCCCATCCACAGTGACTGATTTGACTACACTGTCTAGGGATAGAGTGGGCTTTTCAGCAAATTCTTCTGCCATTTCTTCCTTGTCTTGGCCTGTGGAGGGTTTCCCAGATCCTTTCTTCTTCTGCTTCTTTATTTCTTTTACTCCCTCATCTGAATCAGTTTCCTCTTCATCCTTTTGGCTTTCATAAGCCCTTGTGGCTTTTGTCTTAGATCTTTTACCGGATGCCTGGACTTCCGGTTTTGAACTTTTGGTTGTGGGAGGTGCAGATCTTTTTGATGATCTGGTCCGGGTGGAAGTTTCAACCGGAACACTTTCTTTACTTTTCTTTTCTGCCTCTTTCTTTTCTTCCTCAGATTTTCTTCTCTTTTCCCGGCTGGCATCAAGTGCCTCTTTTGAGATGCCTAGGCCTTGAGCAATGTGCTCTACTTCTTTTCTCACCTTCCTCTTTATCTCAGGTTCCTTGAGTTCTACATGGATCTTTACACTCAGCTCCTCAAAGGTTCCAAACCTTTCTGCCTTTGGATCTTTGGGCTGACTTAGCATGTGTTGAACATGCAGCTCCACTATCTGTTCATCCACTTCATACCCCATGGGCATGATCCAGACAGTCCTTGGCTCCACTGCCTCCATTAGGCACTGATCAGTGTCCACCATAAAGCACACTGAGTCTTTGTATTTTTCAACAAGAGACTGGGGAATTCTTTCTCTTGCTTGCATCATGCTTTGGAAGTTTTTGAAGTATCCCCATAGGGCTGTATTTCTTGCTTTGGCATCCCCAAGCCCATGTAGATAGTCTCTTATTTGGACTGCAACAGGTTTGTCATTCTGCCATGCCCATCCACTTGATCTGGGTAGCTCATTCATGAAGTAGAAGAATAGACATAATATAAGAGTACCATACTTAAAGGAATTCTTCTTGTCCTTCTTGATTTTCTGTATATTTTCTATTAATTGGCTTAAGAGCAGTTCGCAGAGATCATATTCTGCATTCTTCCTTAGCATTTCATAGGCAGTATATACTGCAGTTTCGGATATAGAATTCTCCCTGCTGGAGTGATAGATCTTGTATCCTATTATCATGGACGCATACTTGATATCCGGATCAGAAATATCTTCAATGGTCATTGCCCTCTTATCAAATTTTGATCCGGTGGCCTCAGTTACAATGTTATTTTTGACAGATTTGAGCATAGGTATCCCTCCGGAAGAGTATAGACTAGTTACCGCTCTAATTGTCTCTTTTGTGATCTTGCAGGGTCTATCCAGCCATAAGAAGTTGTCATGCATCCTGCTTAGTACATACCGGACCCATTCATCTTCTTCAAAGCAGGGGAAATGAATGAATTGATCAAATTGTTTCTTCTGGATACCCTTATACTCTGGTTTAAGCTCAAAAGCATTGTCTATCAGTTGTTTGTGATAGAGATCTCTCAATTTGAATTCCCCAAATTCCTTAATGCTTGCATGTATGTAAACCTTAATGTCTTATGTGTGTAAAACTCCGTGAGGAACACTGGAAAATGCTCCTAAGGGATCTACTTCCAATGACTTGTACGGATGTTTCTTAAATTCAGGTCGGGGCCTATCTGAGATTTTTACTATATTTGGAGTAGCCATTTCTTCAAAAGATTTGTAGCAAGATATCGAAAGTGGAAAATACCTTTTGCGTCTTCGGTTGCACGGAGTAGCTGGATTGATTTCTGTATGTAATGACTTCGGCAGGAGATCTTCGGTGTGCTTGATGAGTCTTGTTGCAGAGCTCCACTTTTCGCTTCTTCTTGAGTGCATAATGAGCAAATGATTTATGAGAAATCCCTTATATCATTTCGCAAACCCTAATATCTATTTGCAATAAATGCTTCACCTATATTATTCCGGTTTGCCTTGTCCGGATAGCTTGGAGTATCCCGGATTAGTCCTGATCTATGAACATCATGCGGATCTTTCAATCATGGATAAATCGAGATGACACATTACAAGAACATCCCAAACATTTTGTCCAGTCCGCAGAGTAAAATAATGTACTTCCGGATCTCTCTGGACCCTTTTGTAGTCCTCTGTCATTCCGGAGCATCTCCCGGAACAGGTCTTTACTTGATCGATCACAACTTCTTTATATCTTCATGCGGACCTCTGAAATCTTGTCTGGATCATCTCAGGACTGGTATCTTCAAACCCTTTACTCCGCATCTTGTGTCACATCCAGCACCACTTGATTGGCTGGGGGAACAGGATTTTCTTTGAGTCTCCCCCTGAGCCAGAGCTCACTTTTTAATTTCTGGAAGAAATATCAGCACCAGAGTCTGGTGCGGATCCAACCTCTACATTCTCTGAACTTTTCTTCACCCAAATCTTGTTCATCTAATTCCTAACTTCATCCACATTCATCTTTTGTTTACCCTTGTCTTGATTCTGATTGTATACCGGACCTCTTTTGTCCTGATTCTTGCTTCTGCAGACTTTTGCACTATGACCGGACCTATTACAGATTTGGCAAATAACATTTCTTTGCATATTTGACTGATAACCTCTTGATCTGCATTGATTAGCCATATGACCTACTCTATTGCATGTAAAACATCTACCATTGAATGATTTGTTTACTTGCATATTTCTGCATTCATGAGACTTGTGTCCATACCTTTTGCAGTTAAAGCATTGTCCGGAGAAGGATGGACTAGTTTGATTCATCCTTTTTCTGCACTGATTAGCTTTGTGACCAAAGTGATTGCAGTTGTGGCAGTATCCATTGAAAGATGGATATCTTTGAGCATTGGGCTATCTTACCGGAGGTCTTCTAGGCCTATTCCTTGGATTTTCTGATCCAAAATTCTTTTGACCGGATCCGGAGCTTTCTCCTTTCTCATATCCCAAACCATACTTGTCATCTGTCCTCTTTTGACTTCCAAGAAGTACTTCAAGTTGGGCAGAACTTATCTTGAATTTTTCTTTATATTCATTTGCTGTTTGAAGATCTCTTTTGAGAGAGACAATTTGATCCTCAAGTTTTTCTTCATTATCTTTGGCATCTTCAAGATCAGATTCAAGATGTCTGATAATCCTGTCCATCTGGTGGCATTCTTCTGATTTCTCTTTAAGAGATTGTCTTAGATTGTCTTCAGCTTTTCTTTTTTC
>BSBN01000021.1:15727500-16140000 GCA_027924645.1 Cunninghamia lanceolata | reverse complement strand
AGATATATTTTTTAAATATAGATATGCTAGTTTTTTAAAAATAAATATATTAAATTTATTATACCCAAAAAAAATAATTAAATTGATGACTTACCATAATGCACTTACCATTGGAATAAGATTGTTGAATATACTTTGCTCCTTTTTATTTCATGTGATAAAACCCTAATAAAATATAGTTTAATAAAATTTAATTTAAATTTAATTTATTTATAAAAATAAAGTGTCACTATATTTTATTAGGGTTTCCTTTTGTTTTCTGCACAATCAATTAATATGTTATTTTATTAGGGTTTTATCATATAATATGTTATTTTATTAGGGTTTTATCATATAAATTAAAAAGGAGCAAATTATATTCAACAGGAGAAGTTATATTTTATAGATTTTACTATGGAGGCATCAATTTAATTTAATTTAATTTTCTACATAATAAAATTTAATTTATTTCTTTTTCACGGGATTTATTAATTTATATTTTATTAGGGTTTCATTTTATTACATAATAAATAACATTCCACTCACAAATAATATAAAATAATCTCTATAAAATGTAGCCAATAAATTTTAGGGTTTAAAATTATTTGTAATTTTATGTTATAAATTTATGACTTTATAAATTTAATTATAGAAAAATCTTGTTTAAAAGTGAGGATGCATGAATTCGAAACCTATATAGTTGAGTGAATTCTAAACCTAATAAACCATAGTGCCATAAAAATAATGTTTATTATTCAAGCAAATCACCAACAAATATTTTTTTAACACCATTATTCCAGCAAATTCATACCTATGATTTTCGTTGATTCTTAATGTTGTCGCTTCTTGTTTTTATTTTCTACTTCTAGTTTTGTAGTGGTTATATTTTTGGTTGTTTTTTGAGACATTCAAACATTTATGTTTTATATATGTTTTAATTATTAATGTTGCATTTGTCTGCTATTAATTTTTTTAAAGTTTTTTAAAGTTGTTTTTAATGTTGCATTTGTCTGTTATTAATTTTTTTTAATGTTTTTAAAGTTGTTTTTTTTAACACGCTCACGCCATTTCACCCCGTGCTGCCACTGTAGTTGTGCCTCTCGGCGTAACAACCAAATCTATAGAGGGCATAAACAAGTCTATAATGTCCCCTATGACTCTCCCTACTACTAGAGGATCTATTAAACAAACCATTTGCCACATAAATT
The DNA here is from genome assembly GCA_027924645.1 of Cunninghamia lanceolata. Classification (NCBI taxonomy): domain Eukaryota; kingdom Viridiplantae; phylum Streptophyta; class Pinopsida; order Cupressales; family Cupressaceae; genus Cunninghamia; species Cunninghamia lanceolata. The sequence continues at coordinate 16,138,813 of BSBN01000021.1, read as the reverse complement.
CCTTCTTTCCTTTCTTTAAAGAAACATAAACAAGTCTATAATGTCCCCTATGACTCTCCCTACTACCAGAGGATCTAGTAAACAAACCATTTGCCATATAAATTCCTTCTTTCCTTTCTTTAAAGAAAAATAAATAAAAATCTCTAAGATGGTTAGATTTGAGAAGAGGGGGGTGGAGGTGTAGTTCTATATAAATGGTGGCCAACAAATTTGTGGGCATAATTGGATTGAGGAAATAGTAGATTTATGACATTTTTTACTTTTGTTGGGTTGTAAATTTGGAGGTATTTGCATATCTAAATGCTTTGATAGAGAATGAAATATTGACACGTTGCAATGATCTTTTGTGGACAACGAGGCTCTACCACATACGTGCCACATCCAGAATATTCCTTTTGATATGTGTCTTCCTATTAATAAAATATTCACCCCCTGACCCCTCGCTACCATCTTTATTCAATCCTCAGACCTCAGTCCTAACACCTCCCCCACCAAAGGATAGGAGAAACCCTTGGTTGTATATGCATTGGATTATTTTTCAATCTTTTTTTAGCTTATAATATTTCCCCTTCGAAATCAGAAAAAAGTGTGGCCTAAAAATGAGATGTTGTATATATTTTCCTATCCATTCTCTACAGCTTAAGATTTTGTGTTTATTGAAAATGCCTACTCATGGAGAGTCATGCTAGGATTGGTTGATGATGTATAACCCACGTGGCCAAATCTTTTGTAACGAGAAAAAGCTACCTCTACAATACAAACCAATTGACTTCACACTTTAGGTATACAAGGAGCTCATAATGAAATATTTGAGATGGATTTATTAATTTAATTTATATAAATGTGTTAAAATAAAATTGAGAGAGATTAGGATTTATTTTCAATTTTATATGTAGCTTTTCACTATTGTGTTGTTGAGGCAAAGTCTTGAAATTTGGAAATTCATATTGGATATATGATAAGTGTATTGAGATGGTTGAGAGCCAAGAATATGAGGGCTCAAGCCAAGGCCACGTCCATAATACGGTCCACATGGAGTTCTACCTTGATGGCACAATTTCCTTTTAGATAGAAACAAACCTTCAATACTTGCAAAAGATGTTCCCCTGTTTCTATACCTAGATTGGGTGATGTTGAGAAGCATTATTAGGACTTTCTATGATAAAGAGAAGAGCATTCGACTTTCTATTTATCTAACAATCTATTCATAGATATAGTCTATGAGGACACCAATTATACCTCAAAATATTGGGGAAGATTAGCGTTAAACATTCATTGTACAAGGAAAGTAGGGGATGCACACAATTAATCTCTGAGTGTGCTTTGAGATGATAAAAATAGAATAAAATTTAAAAAAGTCGTTGATATTTTCATACATCAACTACATTGACTGTTGGAGCAACAAAGATCAACAAGCACAAAGAATAAAACCTTCCACAAGTGAAAAATGAAGCACAAGAGCATATCTATCATATACAATGAGATTGTGCAAAATACAATGAGAAGCCTTGCATAAATAGGCAAGGAGGAGGAGGTAGGAAGGTAGGACTGAACTACTGATTACCCCTACAAGAATACAACACTTCTCTAACTCACATGACATGTGTGAGGGCAAGTGGCAAGCCAAAATTAAAGAGGTTTCTCATATAGCTAAGGACATATGCAGAAGTGAGACAAACTCCTAAAAGACTAAGTAAACATAAGCCTATGTGTGAATAGGTAGAACCTTCAAAGAGGTGATATCTAAACTAGTTAGATAATGACACTATTTACACTAACATGTCGCAACTGGTAAACAATCAACTCAATAATTATGCTCCACACATTTTCATGGGATTGAGTTTTTTTTATTAAAACATTTTATATGATTAAGAAGGTGATGTACGAGACTTGATGGGTATGTGGATACCCTTGCTATTTTCTGGTAAGCTAGGTTTTGTTTTTAAATTGATAGAATTGTAAGGCAACAATCACATTGGTAAAGACTTATTTGTATTGTGTCATAATAACCAAACCCTGTGTAAGGCTACAAAGATTGTGAGATTAAGATTAATCTAAGAAATGAATAAACAAACAAATAAAGTAGAACACTCATCCATGTGGAATTGATCAATAATGAAACCTAGACTTGCATCTACATCTCACTTTGTCAAAAACAGTGGGCTACATTTAATTTGGTTTTTATGATCTTTCATCCCTCAATAAATAAATGAAGTATGCTTAATCTAATTTTTAGAGTCTTTATCTGATATTCAAATGCAAATAAAATGTTTGCCTCCCTTTCATTTAGTGTGTAGCTTTAAGTGGCTAAATTTACTTATACTAATGCGAGATTATGTGTCAAATGACCAGAAATTGATTTACTTGTCACCAATAATTCTTTTGGTAATGAGACAAGTATGCCAAATCTACATCAATAACACCAAACCTGAAGAAGTAAGTTACTATGTTGTAGTTATTTGTGAAGAAGAGGTCATCTTATTTCCGGGGGATATGAAGGAGGAAGTATTTAAGAAGACCAAGGCTAGATCATTGAAAAAATTTTGATCTCCATAGAAGAACATGTTTTAGGAAAAATGTATTTTTCTACAAAGACTATAATCGTGCATGAGATATCGAGTCAACCCCATGAAATACTACCAATTCACCACTTTTACAATCTTGAAACAAAACAAGTACTATATGATAGAAGTTCAAACTTTGAAGTCACAATAATAGTCAATAGTTTGAACTTTGAAGTCACAACTAATAGTGTTATAGTATTAAAATACAATAGTCTTTTAATGATCAGATTCCCAAGTGGATAAAAGGACAAATCTATAAATTAACAAGATACCTAGAATATTCAAATAAAATCCTAGATTAGAACGCAAATGAACATTTGAAAAGAGTGGAAGACATTACAATATAAATGTATTGTATTAGAAAGAAATGTATATTGCGCAATGACTTGTGTGCAACAGAGTTGTTGGCTAGGTTCTTGTCGGCTTATACCTTATATAGGGAAAGTATTTATACAAGTGTCATCAACTAGGCTCTCAACAATATGTTGATACATGTCACACATGTATGGTGCACTTTACATGTGAACATGATGGTGCTAAGTGTTGAACTCATATGGTGTCATTCGTAGCGTAGATTTGCTAGTTATATCACTTGGAACACAAGATTAAGTGACACAAAAGTTGTCACATGTTGGATGTGTATGCTGTTAAACTAGCCTATAATTGGGTGAGCACGTGTGCCCATGTGTATGGTCGCATTACACAAGTGAGTAGCGTTATTCTTTAACTTGGCATTCCATGTGACTAAATTGTTGGTTAGAAGATTAATATTTAAAATTAAGTCTCTCGTTCAAAAGACAAATAATCATCACTTTACATTATTATTTTTGACAAATGTCTACATCACTTTACATTGTTATTGTTCCTATCGGCTCATCCCTTATACCATTACGCATTCTCATCCCAATCATGAAATTCAATAGTCTCTTGTTCTATCATCAAATTCTCAAGTAGATATCCCTCATCACAATGCAAAGTAGTGATCTTAATAAATATACTTGAAAGAGGCTCATTTTTTAATTTTTCTTCTCCGACTCATTGCTCTTATTTCTTTGAAGGTGCTTCCACATGTAGACTTTGAACTTGTTTAGTATATGTATTCTTTGGCACCCAATTTTGAAGACCCTTACAATGAAGCAAAATTAGATCTTTCATAATTCCTTTATTATTTTCCTCTTTCCTTGGTACACATGGTTGCTCATATGGATCATTTCTAATCATGCACATATCCAAACCCTTATGCTTATGTATCGGATGCTTTTCAGATAGTTTCCACTAACTGCCATAACAATTTATTACAGCTAAGAATATTGGCTTTTCTTGAAACAAAATCTTGTATGTTTCCAATGTAGAAGGGAAGAAAGAAGTGGAAATTTGTCACACAATCAAACTACCATGACCTAAAAAGTAATTTATCACAGGTAAGAATATTGGCCTTTCTTGAAACAAAATCTTGTATGTTTCCAATGTAGAAGGGAAGAAAGAAGTGGAAATTTGCCACACAATCAAACTATCATGACCTAAAAAGTATATAAATGGAGATTTTGATGACTATAGATGAAAGTATGTCAGGCATTTATAATAGTTTAGATGCACATTTGGGACACCTCCTATGATAACGAAATTTGAAAGACCTTTAGGAGCTTTCTGTTGAAACTGCAAATAATAGCTTGTTTGGGGGCATGCGAGCCAATTTTAAACCCTCAGAGGAAAGAATAAGAGTAGAATATTTCCAAACAAACATCTTGAAGGATTAGTTTGTAAGTAATTTGCATCAGATAAAATTATTATTTAAGTTAATAAATGTGGAAAATATAAATTTATTAAAGTTAGGAAGAGAGTAGACCAACTTTGATCTTCTTTATTCTAATTATTATTTTAAATTAAATTTGTTTGAAATTTTTAAAAAATAATAGTTACAAATAAATCTTAAAAATTTTTAAATGCCATCTTTATTTATATTTATTATTATCTTACTATTTATATATAATAAAATTCATTGATTTTTGCCCTGAATTTCCTATGAACGTAGTCATATATACCTTGAACCTCCAAGAGTGCAAGTGCTAGTCATACTAAACAAAATTGAGAGTAAAAGTGAGTGACAATACTACTTACCTACTCTATTCCACTAATGTCACGGCCAACTTACATTTCCGAAGACTTTCTCCGCTAAGAGTGTTGTTGCACGGTATTTTTATATTACAAGAAAAAGAATAAACAATGCAAAGCTGACCAACTGGTCTAACTTTGTCACGATGAAGATAGACACGCAGATTCCACAAGATCTTTTTTGTACTGCGGGGCTAACTTTGTCTTGTATTCTGGCAATAATTCTGTTTTCTGTTGTAAATTTCAATGAAAGGGAAAACCGCGTAAAAGAAAAATATCTGTGGGTTTTTTTACAATGGTGCTCGTCACTTGTCAGTTGTCAATCACAGAAAACTAAAGTGTGAAATGACAACTCGCACAGAAAATTCATTGGTCTTATTTACAGTTATCGAATTGTCTATCCAACCCTCTGGATGCACATTTGACCGTATTTATTAATTAATTGAAATTCACAATACAACTTCTACAGTCATGCCTGTGCTCACACGTTTTTGTACAAACGCCTTCCACGCTGTTTCCCCGCGTGAGCTCTTCACGACTTTTCTTTATTCACTCCCGATAAAGATAGACACACAGATTCCACAGATGTTTTTTTGTACCGCGGGGCTAAGTTTGTCATGTATTCTGCAATACGTTTAGGTACCATTGAATAATTCTGTCTTGTAAATTTCAATGAAGGGAGAGAAACCGCGTAAATTGTCCATCGAAAAGAAGTTCGAAATGAAAACTCGTAAAGAAAATTTAATGGCCTTGTTTACACTTAGGCCTGTGCTTACGCGTTTTCGTACAAACTCGTTCCCGGCCTTTTAAATATCAAAGTCTATATATATATATATGATGAAATCTTCCTTTTCAAGAGAGATACGGTCTTCTTAAAAGTATTTTATGGCTAAATGATTAAATACGGCCATACAAAGATCAAATTTAAGCTCTTATCTTTGATTCTCATTATATTTTCCATTTTAATAACATTTAGAATCTTAAAGCTTTTATTCCTTTGAACTCCAATTAGTTTTATTGTTTCTCCTCCTAGACATGCTTTAACTCCATTAACATTTGTTGCTTGCACTCTTCTCTATTTTCCCAACTCATAAGTGCTAGTGTATAATACTTCTTACCTAATAAAAAATAAAAATAAAATATTTTGAGAATAAGAGAATGAATTTTTATATTTGAAGGATATATCCGTACCATTTATGATATATATTTTAATTATCAAATGTAGATGTATTAGTTATAAATTTTTATAAAAATTATCATAACATTTTTTAATTTATGGAATTCATTTTCTAAAATTAAATTTTAGTTCTATAAATTATTTATTATTAGTTTGTATTTTTAAAATGATTAAAAAATTTTATAAATAAACTCATACAATTTTACAATTTTAAAGTTGAATTGTTGCTATGTTTCTTTTACAACTTGTTTTATTTATTTTTTATAATCCTTAGTTTTTGTAAAAGGAAGATTGCTTTCTTACTTTAATAGAAATATGTTTACATTATAAGTGCCTCATGCAAGTGAAGTACCTCATAAGAGAAGTAAAGAATCAAATACAAATTAGCAAATTAGTGGAGAAAGATAGTCACTATGTATAATGTAGTAATCAACTTTCTGAATAGAACAACCAATCTACATAAGGCCAAAGTTGCTATAAGGTCGGGGTTTATTTATATTCAAATGTCTTTTTAAGTCATATTTTAAATTTTCCTTTAGGACAATATTTGTAATTTTGGCTTTCGGTAAGTTTTTTCTTTAAAAATTTTAGTTGTGTTATGGCAATAGTCATTGATAGAAATAAAAGATTCAAGTCTTTGTTCACATAGTAAATTTTTTCTATAATATAAATATATGAAACTATATTATCATTTTTATAATTTATAAATTTAAAGGAAATGAATGTAATAAACATGGTATTTGATGATATCTTAATATTTAATGAATAAGTTTAAATGTAAGATACTTACAAAGATTTTGTGTAATTGTGACTATTGGGTGTGTGCTATAAGGCTATTCAACCTTTTTGATGCATTTTAATACATAAATTCCATTAAAAACATTTCCTACCATTTGTTCATTTACTCATAGTTTTTATAAGGTTATAGGTAGGGTTTTTGAGCCCAAACTTTTTTTACATAATAAACATGATAAATTGATGAAGCCCAACCAACAAGGACCAAACAACACTACGGCTACAAAACATTAGAAAACAAACAACATCACTTCAAAAGGAACTAAAAAATAAAACACATAAGGCATACTACCCAAGGACCAAAGGAGACAAGTCAAATCAAGGTGGTTTGAAACCAAAACACTTTAGGGAGCACTGGACAACCCCTTATGTCCTTTACTTCACCAAATTTCCTTCTCGGTTGTTCTCCCCTTTTTAATTGCCATTCTTGAATTAGAAAGATATGAAGGACAACTAGAGAGGCTCTTTGTAGACTCTAACTCTCTTTTTTCTTTATTTGGGTTGGTGACCACTATGTCTCAACATTAGTATCTTGAATATCCCCCAAACCCCTACTTTCTTCAAATTCTGTTTGCACATCTAGAAGGGCCTTGCTAACATCATTCACTCATTCTTTTGACCAATGCTCTTACCACTAATCTTTTTTTCTCTCATAGTTTATCTTTATATGTTTCCATTGGAGAAATTGACCTATTTTAAAAAATCCACTTCCAGTTTCCTTGTTTATGTTTAATTTAATTCAGTTGAATTCCATGGAAACTAGTAGTGAGATTAGATTCATGTTTGAGAGGAAAATGCACTATCACATACATCTATAACACCTTAGAATCACTATCAAAGAAGGTTCCTAGTGATGTGTTTATCAACCATCATAAGATTGACATCAAACACATATTGGTTGTCTACCTATCATAGCTTTGATTGCATGAGACTTAAAAAAAATTTGGGCGCTAAAGTGCTTGATCAATCAATTTCATACCATCCAAATTCAAGGCATGCCACATATTTTTTCTTTTATATTGCCTTTTTTTCTCCAACCATGCAGAATATCCTTACTTTTTGGTTCAGTTGTCACTTGTGCTCAAAGCTAACAACATAATTGTTCATATCTTCTATTATGTTGAGCCTAATGATCTTCAATAGGCATATTAACGAGTAGGTATCTATATTGACGTGTTGCATGAAATTGGGTCATACAATTAAAAAACACTTTAATATTGAAAAATAATGCTTTACAACATTTTCATTACATTATGGAATTTTTCTTATGAAGAATGAGTAACTATCAAAGAATACCTCCCTTTTCATATCCAATGAAAATATGTATCACATTTTATCATTCTATTTAATTAACATGAGACCAATACAAGATCTTTACGAGCAAACACACTATAAATCACCTATGGAAAACCAAGAGTCACTACTTAGAAATCCACTTTATTTAGAAACCACATACACTTTAGAAGCCAACTATGGAAGACCAAGAATCACAACTTAGAATTCCACATTAAATGTCCGTATAAGGGTTTGAACTTGAGTCTCCACAATGAGAACCCAACATTTTAATCAATTCAGCTCAACCCCTTAGACATTTAATCACTCTATTGAAAATTCACCATAGATTTATACAACATAATCTCATTAAAATAGATAGAATGGGAATTCAATATCGATACTATTTTCCAAAACAAAATGCTATTTTAGAAATATTTATAATTTTGACTTTATTTTTTGTTTAACAATAAAACTTATTCAAATATTAATATTTATCCATTAGAAAATAAAATTAAAATTTATTTATGCTAACTCCATCAAAATCCTAATAGGATTCCCCCACCATATTAATATAGTAGTTAAATTATAAAATCAACAAATATAAACAACAAAAAAGAAACAAGCGCCATACGCTCCCGTAGAAGCCAACCAAGAAAAAATTGTTGTAGGGAATTCATATCCAAGATTTACATTCCTTCATGGTATGGTATGCAACAACGACTTCAAGGATAGACCATGTTACAAACACAACTCCTAAACAAGGTGCTTCGTTGAAGGATTATACATGAACTTGGATGTTTTTCTACACCACGGTTTTCCTAAGTGCAACAACAGAAAAATGCTACTAATGTTTTAGTATAAATAAATAAACAAAACAAGAGTAAACCCAACAACAAGCATGAAGAGAAGAGCATGCATTGTGCTATGTGAAGGTTTATTATTTTCCCATCTATCTTAAGTTGTATTAATTAAACTAAATCAAACTATTTTTTCCTTTTAAATGAAAATTAGAAATAACAAGCAAATTGAAATTAATTTAGCTAACACTATAGCTTTGCTTTTCTTTGCTCATAAGGAACTAATTAAGATTTAAAAGTAAGCTTAAGCTATTAAAGGAAATTGCTTTTAATAAAGAAAAATAATAATTTACATTGTTGGTTATAAAGTGGATGAGTTGGATGCCAAACAAGTACTTTGTAGATTAATATGATAGAGAGTGGGTTTTGATAGGAAACAAGTACACATGACACCTTTGCAAATGCGGTAGAATCTATTGAGTTGTGATCACATCTTTTGATTGGACAAAATTTGAACATCAAGAATAGTGATGTCTTGAATAGTAGAGTATCAGGGTGTGTGTAGAATATAAATCTAAACTTAGAAGAAATAAATATGTATCCAAAATCTCTAGGACAAGGGGAAAGGTTGGGACCACTTGACAATTTGTCTTGGCTAGATGATCCTTGATTTGTATATTTTAACCCTACATGCAGTCTAGAAATGTTGGAAGTGTGTGTTTATCCTAATGTGCTTTGTGTTGGAAACATAAACATTACATGTAGAGAAATATTGTAAAAGAATCTAGAAGATTTTATAGTGCATGGGAAGTGTTTTATGTAAAGGGTTTTATATGGAAGTAATAGATTGCCAAGGGATAGATGTCAAGATACATAAAGGAGATAAAAAGTGGCTTAAATTATAAATTACAAGAAATAATAGGAAAATAAGCTTATAGAAAATATTGTGGGGAGGAGTGAAAGAAGCAACATAGAAGAAATTTGACTCTTTTAATAAGGGAAAAAAGGAAATAAATAATTGTCAAACTATAACTTAGAGGAGATAAGTAATATTGCTAGAAAGGTGTAAAGGAGTAACAGAAAAATAAATCATATAGAAAATGTTGTTGAGGGTAGAGGAGGTTGCAAATAAAAATAGGGTAGAATAAATGAGGCATCGTAGTTCAACTATACTTGGATAGTTCATTGTGAGGTTGTAAAAGAAGTATTGCTTCAATGAATGTTTGATTGTGAGCAGGGCTATTAGAATACCAAAAAGAAAATTTTACAGAAGAAATATTGCACCACCAAAGATTGATAAAAAATTGTTTATTGTGAGATCATCATCAATAGGAAGAAGAAGAATAGGGTTAATAGAAAAAAGGTTAGGTTGATTTAGCAATGGTGCAAGTATAAGAGTTCTTTGAAAAGAAAAATTGTAAGATAAGGTTGATCTTATAGGTGCAAAGTATTTTGGTGGGACCCTTAATCTCTTTGTGTTATGATCCTAATATGATATACTCCTAATTATAATAAGTTAAGAACTTGTGGCATGCTTAACCTTAATAGATTAATTTATTAGTCTTGGTTATTTTTTAAGATAACTTAGTTAGAATGAAGGGGTGTGTCCCTACATAGTTATGCATATAAATAAGGAGAGAGAGACTCTCTGAAACCATCATATCTTCTAATATTGAATTCACATATTATTTTCTTGTGCTTGGAGGTCACCCCCTCGAAGTGGTCTGTTATTTTAATGTTTTTTACATTTATTTCCAAGAAATATCATAACAAGTGGTATCATAGCTACGATTTGGGCCAAGATTTTTGTTTCTACCATAACTTTCAAAAAATTACGAATTTGGACCTGATTGTTTGTGGGTTTTGAGGTAAGTACCAAATAAGGTTCCAGATAAAAACTTAGATTTCTATCATAAGTTTTGCGTAAATTATTTTAATTTTATATTTTTTGTTAATTGACTCTACAGTTTGCAATTTTTGAAAATTTTAAAATTTCTTACATTTTTGGAAAGCTTATGAAAAATTAGGTTGGGTTAATTCTTTGTAATTTATTATTAGAGATAAAATATAGTTCGTAATTTAGTGGTAAAAGTTAGGTCAAAATATTTTATTATTTTGACCTATAGGCCATAGATTTTGAAAATTTTGGAATTTTTTTTATATTTTTGAAAAGATATTGAAAATCTAGAGTTTAAAATACATACACATTAAAATCCATGTCATTTTTAGGATTCAAAGGCTTTTCTAAAAAAATTGTATCCAATGACCTTTATTCTCCACCACCTAAAATTGAGGGTAAACTTCCTCGTACATGTGAAACAATGGTACATTTTATTAACGATAATTTGATTGACCCTTTGCATCATCTTTCAATAAAGGTCTAGATAGGTTTAAACAAGAATTATTAAATGAATTGAAGTCCCAACAAAACCACCTAGGCAGGTACAACCCTAATAGACAAAATCAAGGGATAAAACAACCTTTTCAAGATCCAAAATTGAACATATCCAAAGTAAATATCCCTAAGTTTGATGGTACTTGTGTAACTTCATGGAAAAGTCTCATGGAAAAATACTTTAATTTTCATAATATAAAATCCTATACAATGGTTGACATAGCCTCACTACATTTATAATATGAACCTTATCAATGTTACCTATGGATGATGAGTAAAAAATGAGGGCAAATTCTTAGTTGGAAAGAATTTACAAATGACTTAGTATCCCATTATGACCAACCATGGAAGGGAAGCTATTTTACCCAACTAACAAATTTAAAACAAATTGGGTTTTTAGTTGTTCATATAATGTTGAGCATTTGAGATTAGCAATTTAAACTCAAGATGTGACACCTTATCAGAGGGTACAACTCTATACATCAATGGACTAAATTACCAAATTAAACATGATGTTCATTTGTTGGAACCTTGGACAATTAGGAAAGCCATGCAATAAGCATTACATATTGAGAAACACAAATCCGCCACCAAAATTTCCACACAAGGTCAAACCACAATATTGGAAGATAAAATTGTGACTAATCCTATTGATAGAAATGAGGACAACTTACTTAATCTTAGAAAAATTAGTAAGCACTCTCCTCAACAAGAGGGAACCAAAAGAGAAAAAGATCTATGCTCAAATTGTTATAGCAAATGGTCTGGGGGTCATAACTATGCCAATAGTGATAAAATACTAACAATTATCAAGAATGAGGTTGAACAAAAAAATAAGTAGCTACATAGTGATAAAATACTAACAATAATCAAGAATGAGGTTAAATAGGAAAGAGGAGTAGCTACAAAAAAGCCAAATGTGGAACTTGAGAAAAAAAGATCCACTACTAGAAGTTCCACACAAGGTCAAACCATGGGATTAAAAGACAAAAATAATTCTATTGAAAGAAATGTGGACAACTTATTTAACCCAAGACAAATTAGTAATCTCTCTACCTCTTGTTGGAATGGTGATAGAAAATGGACTAGAATTCATAAGTGTAATAATAGTGAGGAAATAGTAATGACTATCGAGAACGAGATTAAACAAGAGAGAGAAGTAGTTACAAAAGAACCAAATGTGAAACTTGAGTGTGAGAATTCTAAGGAAGTAGAATGTACTAATATCTCTTTACATGCATTGAATGACACAAGTGCACCACAAACACTCAAAGTAATTGGTTATATCAAAAAGAGAAAGGTGACAGTGTTGGTTGATTTAGGTAGTACACACAACTTTATTGATAGACGATTAGCTAATGAGCTCAATTGTTTTGTGTATCTAATATCTAATTTTTAAGTCATGATAGATGATGGCAAATAAATCTCTTGTGGTGGAAAATTCCATCATATAAGACTCTCAATGGAAAATTATCAAATTATAGATTTAGAAGTGTTTGCTATCCCAATTGGGAGAGTACATGTAGTTTTGGGTGTGCAGTGGCTTAAACAGTTAGGAACAATGTATTTCAGTTTTCAAGACTTAAACACGGCTTTTAGTACACATGGGGAAAACTATAAACTTATAGGGATACAATCACCACCAAGAGAAAGTATTAGCTCCCATAGGATGGAGAAATTGCTTAAGAAAGATTCTTACAACACAGGAGTACAACCACATTTTATAGAAACACAAGTCATGAAAATTCAAGATCGACCAAAACTTACAAAGATCATTCAACACCATCAACATGTTTCTCAAGAATCTAAGGGTCTACCTCCAATAAGAGTCTACCTCCAATAAGTAGACTTAAGGGTCTACCTCCAATAAGTGCCAAAATTACATGGAGCTCAAGAAGATCACTCTTAAAGATAAGTTTCATATTATTGATGAATTAGTAGATGATTCTAATATTGTAATTTTACTAAAGGAAGAGGATATACATAACACTACATCTAGAACATGTGAGGGTCATTATGAGTTATTATTTATGTCATTGGGTGTCACAAATATCCAATCAAATTTTCAAAGCCTCATAAATTTAGTGTTCCATCCATTTTTTCAAAAATTGGTATTAGTATTCTTTGAAGACATCTTCATCTATACTAAAACATGGAATGATGAACAATTCAAAGAAAAAATTCTAGAGTTACTAAGCATTGAGGACAACACTTTTCTAAAGGGGATGTGAATGTTATGGTCCTAATATGATATATTCCTAGTTATAATAATAACTAAATACTTGTGGCATGCTTAAACTTAATAGATTCATTTATTAGTCTTAGTTATTCTTTAAGGTAACTTAGTAAGGATGAAGGGGTGTGTCCTTACATACTTATGCATACAAATAAGGAGAGAGAGAGAGAGACTCTACCAAATCATCTTATCTTCTAATATGATTGAATTAACATATTATTTTCTGATTATTGGAGGTCACCCCCTCAAAGGAGTCTACTATTTTATTGATTTTTGCATTTATTTCCAAGAAATATCATAACAATTTGTGCTATTGTAATGCCATTAGATTTGTGGGACATGAGATTTTTGATGAGTTGGATGATCAAGGGCCCTTCCATATTTAAGGGGAAAATCATCTTTGTGTTAAAGTGGGATCCCTCATGGCAGGTGTGAGTGTTGTCCATCTCAATTAACCCCTTAAAAGATGCCAGATGGATGATCCTTGCACCTTTTGTGAGCAATCCTACTCTGACACATTAAGAACTCTCCCTTTAAGGACATGGGGCCCTTGGATCATATAGCCCATTGCAAGACTCATGGCCCATAAATTCAATAACATCATGGTCACACACAACTTAGGGGTCCCACCACAATGCTTTGTGACAATGGAAACATTTGTGGATGACACTTAGCATACACGAGAACATAAAGTTAGTGGGTATATTTCTAGTGATGTATCCCTAAATTGACCTTGATGGTGCAATTGATCTTTGACAATATTATAAATAACTCGTGATAAATGTGAATTGTAGGATGCTCTAGCATATCCTTTAGATTTTGTGTTAGACCAATAGTTCAATATGCTTACGATTCTCTCATATAAATGCTTGAACCAATGTGAACTAGTTATGATCTCTTGGACTTGAGGCTACCTTTACCTTTAGAGAACTTGAAATGTCAATTCTGTTAAAAGCCTAGATTGACTTACCCAAGAAATTATTGCTGCCAATAGTCCACATTTCCCTACTAATTTGATAGAGGCTAAGCTATACAAAATTGGATCTATTTTTTGGTTACTTGAAGGAGTTGTCACAATCTACTACTTTATAACAACTATTATTTTTTTATTAATTTATATTATTTTGTGTCACTATGATGGTGTTGATTTTCTTATAACCACTTTGTTAATTAGTATTTTGATATCTATGGGTTGATGGGACATAATAACTTATACTATGCATATCAATTTTGCTAAAAGTTTATGATGAGTGTTGAACTTGAGTACTAATTTTTCAACAAATATTCATCATTATTTTTTATTCCTATGATATAATCAGAAGTTCTCGTCCATTTTAGTAAATATAGATCATTTTTGTCTCATTTATTTGGTTATTTGATCTATACTGGAGTTAGGAAAAAACTTATTAATAGAGGAACCTCAAGTAGAATACTAGATTAGTTGCTTGATTTCATAGTTCCTAACTAGTTTTCATTGAAATTTTCAGTTGTTAAGAGAATTTAATGAATATTTATAACTAAAATCTATGTTAGTGTAAATTAAGTTCACTTAGGTATGACTATATTTAGTTGTGCTTTCTTTAATTGGGCACATGTGCTAAAATTAGGTGTTCTTGTGCTTTTATTAGCATGCCTATGATTAGCTAGGTGTTTAGGTTATCTTATCCTATGTCAAGTAGTTACATGCCCATCTTTGGGCCACTCCTATTCAGGCACGTCTATTCTTAGAGATTAGATGTCTGTATGTACTTGATCATTGAGCTAATTTATTCATTCGGTAATTTTATTTACATATTGCTTATGTCTTTGACAGTGTTGAGTGTGTGATTGTTTAATCTCTCGTGACTCCTTGTGCTGGTACTCGCAATCTTCCACAATAGTTCCTAATTTCTACATGGTATCAAAGTGGAATTGGATTAGGTTGCAAGTTTGGTTAAGTTTGCATTGTTGAAATCTTGAGCACAACATTTACTAGAATTTACCAAAATGAGATTAATCAAATGCATTTGTTTTATATAGTGAAAAATCTTATGAAAATAAACTATCCAAATTAATAAAAAACACAATACTTAATAGATATAATATTCTAAACATATATTTCATATCACTAAGTTCTATCTGCGTAGAAAGATTGTGATAGTAGGGAGGGGGGGGGGCTTATAAAATATCAAATCAAATAATTCAAATAGAAGTTACACCGTAATCGCTAATTGATTAAGTGAATATTTTTTATCTTTTAAAGTGTGATTTTTTCTTTAAAATGATCGAGGCAAGGGATATAAGACTTGAAAAGGAACCCTAAAAGATAATACTCATGTATTATACAACTTGTTGGTATTGTAAATTATTCCTTATGATTTGAAAGCTAATTTACTGATCCTGATACTGATTTGGATTCGGATTCATGTGTTCGATTCATGGATTTGGTCAAAAATTTTTTTGGTGTGGATTCGTTAATACAAAAACATATAAAAATTAGAACTATATACATATTTGTAGTAGTAATTAAGTTCATAATACCACATAGCATCATGATCATTTAATTATAATAAACAAAACCTCCATAAAACATTGAAATAATAAAAATTAAAAATACTATAATGTCAATTAGTCAAACTTGAATGTCATGATATATATTGAAATTAAAAATAATAATGTCAAGTGGATGTCAATCAACCATCACTGATCATGCATCAGTGTCATATGGGTCTTCAAAAAACTCATCATCATCATCATCATCATCATCATCATCATCCATATTAGATGACATAGGAACAAAATAAGGTGCTCAAACTATTAGCTAATTGTTAGTGGATCCATCACCTTTCACATCCTTAGAAAGTGCTAATTTGTTTTACTAGGATGGCCTTCATAAAGCTATTGAAAATGATCTGCCACCATGATTGGACCCCTTTGTCACCATAACCCTAAACTTGTTTTATGGGATAATGATTAATATGCATCATGAGAATGTGATTGAGGCTGCTAGATCTTAACTCTTAACACATGTGGGTAATGATAATGGATCAAGTCAACTCATTGTTTTGTAAGGGTTGGTGGTTGTTTCTTAAGAGGCTATTGTGGTTTGGTACACTACTTGTGGTGTTGTGTTTCCTTGGATTTTTGGGTTTCCCTCTAGCTATGTTGGGTGGCTTCTTCATGACCCATAAGTATGTTGGCTCACCCAGTGACCCTTTGAGACATGGTTGTGTCTTTGATCACCATGTGAAGAAGATATTCAAGTACCCAAATTTTATATTGCTAAATCTTGTGAAAAGCATCTTTGGGGAAGATGGGTTGGCTGACAATGGATCTCTCCATTCTTGAGCTATGATTTTAGCTAAGTTTTAGGATCAACTCTCTCGTATTGTGCCATTTGAAGAGGTAAGGGGTTGGTTAGAGCTTCTTTTGTTGCTCCTGACCGATGCATCAATCAAGGATGATGAGATAGTGGCAGAGGAAGCAAGTCTTGACCTAGTTGAACAAGTGGCCAAAAATGATAGATAGGCTGGAATGGAATGAAAATCCAAGCATTTTGACTTGCCTTAACGGTGGTCAAAGAAGTTGTAATATTAAAAAATTGCAAAAAATGAAGTGTTGAACTGTCAAAAAGCATAGATTCTTCCCTTCTTTTGAGATCTATTGTGAGTCATATTTGCAATTTTTCCATCATTATTAGGTGCATCACCAACCTTTACAGTTTTTATTACCTTTAGAAAATCTTTTTTTCCCCTTTTCCAAACTAAAGTCATAGTTTCAAACTAAATATTTTAAGGGAACCAGCCCATAATCTGAAGGTTCAAACTCAATATAGGTCACCCACAGCCTGAGTTTATCCCCATGTCTTGAAGGATTGTAGAGTTTCACCACTTTACATAAGGGTGCAATCCTCATCGACAACAGTTTTTGGCATGCCCAGTGGAACTTTGAACTAATTTTTAGTTCAAAAAGAACTTATATAGTGCTATTGTTTCGGTATGATCAGCCTTTTTAGAGGTCTTATTTCAAAACACCTGGCAACTCTATCTATCTGGTTTTATAGATCAGATTTTACAACCTATGAGAAGAATTTCACAAGATCGGGTTTTAGTTGTTTTCCAACTTTTGAATGAGTAAACATGTCTATCTTGCATGGAAACATGTCATATCATCCATCATATCATAAAAATGCTGCTAATCCATCATCTTATCAGCCATATTAGATCAACCATGCTGCTGGTTTTATCCCAAGCAGTCATGCAACATCATTATATCAGCATGCATAGTACTCTTACCTCCCACCCACCCTAGTTCAGCCTTGTTGGCAGCCTATACATGAACCAAATCAGCTTCAGGAGTATATGAAGGAAGAGATTGCAAGCATAAAGAGTATGTCACTTGATCTCAATAATAGCATGAATGAAACAAAAAACACATTGCTATAATTCACAAAGTAGATAGAGGAGTTCAAGAGGTAGCAAGAATATGAGCATCAATAAGAAGAGATGGATTATCGAGCCTATCTTCATGAGCATGAGTTGGAGGCACAAAGGGTACAGTTTGAAGGTCTCAGAAGGGAGATAGCAGCAAAAGAGGAGTAGATGAAGTTTTTGCTTGCACAAGTACAAAGACAAGCAATCTAGACAGCTGCATTCATTCTAGATCAACTTGTTCAACATGAGGTTAGTAGGTATCGAGTTTCAAGTTTTAGAAGTTGTGATTTTGATCAGGAACCCATTTGCATTCAAAATTAGTCTATTAGCCCTCAATATCAATCACATCAAGTACCTGAACCAAGTCATCACAACCTTGAGCAACCATAAAGGTTGATGAAGACAAGGGAAGAATATCAGATCTGAGTGGCTATGAATCAGATGAACCTGCTGCTATAACAAATGAAGAAAAAGCTAAACAAGAAGATAGTCAAAATGAAGAAGAAATGACTTTGGAAAGTGCTGTTAAGACTCCCAGTATGTAAGAATTAATCATTCTAAAGATCAGATTATAGAGGACAAAAACAAAGGGGTGTTGACAAGGAAAAGAGCTGCAGAAGAATAGGTGAATTACTGTTTGCTTTCAAAAATTGAACCTAAAACTATGAATGAAGCTTACAATGATGAAAATTGGGTAAAAGCTATGGAAGAGGAGCTGATGCAGATAAAAAAGAATCAAACTTGGGAACTGGTTCCTAGACCTACTGATAAGAATGTGATTGGCACCAAATGGGTTTTCAGAAACAAGATGAATAAGAAAAGAGAAGTAGTAAGGAACAAAGCAAGTCTAGTATGCAAAGGATATTCTCAGGTTGAAGGGATAGGTTTTGAGGAGACCTATGCTACTGTGGCAAGAATTGAAGCAATCAGAATGTTTTTGGCAGTTACAACATTCAAAGATTTGAAAGTGTGTTAGATGGATGTCAAGTTTGCATTCTTGAATGGTGAGTTAGAAGAAGAAGTATATATTGAACAACTAGAAGGATTCAAGTTATCAAACTAAGATGACATGGTGTGTAGATTGAAGAAGGCCTTGTATGGATTGAAACAAGCCCCTAGAGCCTAGTAAACAAGCCCCCAGAGCCTGGTATGCATGGCTAGACAAATATTTTTTGCAATTAGTGTTCAGTAAAGGCACTGCAGACAACAATCTGTATTTCAAAATCAATGATAATTAGATCATGATTGTTGTAGTCTTTGTTGATGATATTATCTTTGGAGGCAATGAAGTTATGTGCATGAAGTTTACAAGTGAAATGCAAAATGAGTTTGAGATGTCTATGTTTGGTGAAATGAATTTCTTTTTGGGTCTGCAAATTAATCAATTAGATAAAGGAATCTTCATATCTCCATCTAAGTATGTGAAAAAGTTTATGAAGAAGTTTGGGATGGAGGACTCTAAACTAGTATGTACTCCCATGGTGACTAGCTGCAAGTTGAGTAAAACTAATGAATCACCTAAGGATGATCAAAAAAGGTACAAATCTATGATTGGAGGATTACTTTATCTAACACAAACTAGACCTAATATAATCCATGCAGTTTATCTTGTGGAAAGATTTCAAGCAGATTCAAGAGTCACATGTGATCGCAGTTAAGAGAATCTTGAGGTATTTAAAAGGCACACCAGATCATGGCTTATGGTATCCAAAGGATAATGATTTCACTCTCAGTGCTTATACATATGCAGATTGGGTCGAAGATATTGATGATAGAAAAAGTACAAGTGGAGGCACTTCCTTCTTGGGTAATAGATTAGTTTCATGGCTAAGCAAGAAGCAAGATTCAATCTCTTGTCAATTGTAGAAGGAAAGTATATTGCAGCAACATGTTGTACTCAAGTATTATGGATGAAGTAGACATTTAAGGACATAAGAGTTGTGTATGAAGATCCAGTTGCAATCTTCTGTGACAATACAAGTGCTATAAACATTTCAAAGAATCTAGTGATCCACTGAAGAACAAAACATATATCTATAAGGTATCACTTTTTGAGAGAAAAGGTGACAGAGAATGAAGTAAAGATGGAATATGTGTCCACAAAGGATCAGATTGCAGATATTTTTACTAAGCCTCTGCCTAAGGATACTTTTGAGTATCTCAGAGAAAAGTTAGGGGTCATTACCCGTTCTAATCTAAACTAAGATGCATAGGAATTGTGAGGCCTATTATTTCACTCCCTTATTTTGCTCGTTTCATATTTACTACTGGAGACATTTTTGACATTTGGGGACTATTGATCTCGTTATGTAGATTCTAGACTACAATCCTTTATTTTGGTTAGCTATGCTTAGTATGTTGTAATGAGACTAGATCTTGATTTTTGATTCAATGATGATGATTAGACATGTGATATGCATTCTGATATTATTGGAGATACTAGTTGTGAGATCATATTATGGATTTACTATGTGATTTTTATCTTGAGATGGTATATAGAAATGCAAATTATGAATCTAGTTATGATGTGATTTTTATGATATTTTAAATGATTATGCGATAGCGTGAGTGTATGCTTTTCCTTGCTTTAGCTATGATATACCTATTTGATTAATCTGTTTGTTTAAGTGTGCAGGTGATTTTCCTAAGCCACAAAAAATCGAAGATCATCCCACACATTTGTGAATCTTGTGTTGAACCGATCTAGTTCCAAGAGGAACCAAGATCAACTGTGTAAATTGCATGATGAATTTTCATAATGTTTGCATATGGTATCTCTTGGACTAGGTCTACCCATTTATAGTTGATTGTATTATGGTGTTGTAAATGTGAAATGTTTCTTTGACTCAATTTTTGTATTTTAATTTTTGTGACCCCTTTTCATGTGATTTTCTACATCCTAAGGTGCTAAATTTGGGATAAAAATGACCCTGGGTTGTACCCCTAGGGTCTAGGGTCCATTTGAGCCTGCCAAACCTTAGGTTAACTCCCATATGGTCACTTAAACCTCACCCTGAAGTGAAGTGACGAAAATGGAAGTTTGTGACGAGTGGAAGGATGGGTCAAACCTTCAATCTTATCCACACCTCATTCCAAGGCATTGGGTACCATGTGTAGAAGGCTTGGGGAGTCTTCAAGACCCCTAATTGTGGTGAACCCAACTCCAAGGCTCTCACACATGTGTGAGAGTACCTTGGAGTTTTGTGGGCTTCCATGGGAGGAGAGGATATTGACACATGTCGTACCCTCATCCTCTTGAGCTCCACCTTGCTCTCACACATGTGTGAGAGAGCACAAGTGGATGTGAGGAGGAAGGAGAAGGTGACATGTGTCACCTTCTCATTCCTCAA
The DNA here is from genome assembly GCA_027924645.1 of Cunninghamia lanceolata. NCBI lineage: Eukaryota > Viridiplantae > Streptophyta > Pinopsida > Cupressales > Cupressaceae > Cunninghamia > Cunninghamia lanceolata. Next base: position 16,117,700 of record BSBN01000021.1, on the reverse strand, counting down.
GGCTCATGAAGAGAGCCTATATTACTCCCTCTTGAAGAGAGGGAGAGGGTTCTTGATTTTTTTTTCTATTTTCATTTTTATTGAGGCTTTGGGGAGAGTTGGAGAGTTTTTGGAGGCACATTTGGAGGAAGGATTTGGAGGTGGAGTTGGAAGGCTCTACTTCAACTATATTCCATTGTTGGGAATTTCAAGGTAGGATTCAAGGCTTGAATCCTTTCCTTATGTATTTATTTTATTTGTGTGCTTGTATTGTGGGTGTTTTGCATTTTTATGTTGTGGGGTTTTGAGGGAGTTTTGTAAGAGCCTCTCCATTTGGAGAAGAGCTCAACATGTGAGGGGTGGGAGAGGAGTGAACCTCCTCGAGGTCAACCTCTTGATCTACTTGAGGTTTTTGGCCATTTGAGTATTTTGGAGGTGCATGAGATTATTATTGAAGGCAAGAGTGCCTTGAGAAGTTTGAGTTGAGTTTATTTATTTGGGCTTGAGGCCTTGTTATTATTGAGTTTCATGAGGTTGAGTTTATTTGTGGTGTGCACCTATTGAGTAGAGAGATGTCCACTCTCCTACCCATTGAATCCATTCCCAAATTGATTTCGTTGTTTGTCAAGCCATGGGTTGGGTGTTCTATTTGTTATGTGTTTGCATTGTTGTGGAGTGAAAATCGCGTGTGTGGATGATCTCCAAGCTCAGGGGTGACCCACGTGTGGGTCTATGGTAGGGATGAAAGTGGTTTTTGTGGCTTGGATGTCCCTCCTTGGTTTTATTCTTGCATGTTTTATTGTTGGCAATGGAGCTTGGTGGAAGTGAATTTAAATTCATGTGCATTGTTATTTTGGCTACTTGAGAGCCATGGCCAAAAATGGCCCATGTGTAGTTGTTCAAGTAGAAAGAGAGAAAATACTCTCTTTAATATGTATTGTATAAATGGATTTTTATGTCACATTCTATCTTGTTGTAGTTGTTTAAAAAAAAAAATATGTATATGTTGCTGGTTTTTGCTATGAGGTTGTGGGAAAGTTGTAATAGAAAATATGCATTTGATGTTTACTCTTTAATGTAGTAAAAACAAAATATAAATATATTGTTGTTTAAATTTCTATTTTTTTTTTTAAAAGGGATTAGTTGCTGGTTATTCCAAGGAAAGAAAATTAATATAGATTGAGCTACTATTTTTACTTCAAAAAAATATATATACATGGATAGGTTGTTGTTTTTAAATCTCTGATTTAATTAATTAGTTGTTTTTTTGTATTGTATTTTCAAAAAATATTTATATATAGAATTGCTGTTTAATTTTTTTTAAAAAGGCAAAAATAAAATATGTCATGTTGTTAGAAAACGAAATATATTTATGGGAATGTTATATGCTTGCTCAGTTTGAAAATACATATATGTCTTACACGCACATGCACACGCACACGCACACTCACACACACACACACATCATTTTTTTATGTTGGAAATTATAGGGTAACTGAGAAAATTGTGAGTATTATATATATATATATATATATATATATATATATATATATATATAAACTGTTATGTATTAAAATTTCCTTATAGCAAAATAATAAATATACAACGCCGAACCCTATGCGGTACTGTAGAAGGCCGCTTTATTTTTTTTGTTTCTCATGTTTAACGACTTCTTTTAACGGAGGGCTGTGTATGGGAGGGCGGTGGCAAAAGGCCGTCGCCATAGCTGTTTTATCTAGGAGTTTGGCAGGGATTAAACCCCCCCACATTAATACTTCTCCGTTGGTGGGCGGGGTCTGTTAGACCCCGTCCATCGGCCCCCTTCCCCCACTGCCGCCGGACTTTCCTTGTCGGTCTAGCTTGTATTCTGTCGCTCCCCTCAAGCGGCCATTCGGCCCTTGCTTAACCTGCAGTTTTTGCTCTCAAAAAAAAATATATATATATATATATATATATATATATATATATAAACAAGGGGCTTTCTATCTTGAATATATACAGTAAATATACCTTTGTAGGAGGCCATTCATTGCTGCCCCATCTCTCAACCTGCAAGCCAAACAAAAAGAAGAAAAAACAAACGAGAAGAAGAAAGTATGAGAAGAGGTAGAAACAATAGAATAGAGTTAAGGAAGAATAGAGTTAGGGTTCTTTTTTCCCATAAGGATATATTTTTTTAATTAGTGGGAGCTTTTAGGGCTTGTGTAGGAATTTTAAAATTTGGGATTTAATTTTGCTCTTTTATGTGAATGTGGAGTTATTCTTTTTCTCCCTTTTTGACTTGGGGATTTCTTTTAATTTTTCTTTTATGCCTTGGCCTTTTGGGGAATAAGGGTATAGCATTGTATTTCATTTTTTTATGGATTAGAATATTGGTTTAATGATTTATTTGTCTCTGGGAAGATATAAATCTTTTAATTATGGAAGTAGTAAATCTTTTAATATTCATAGGACACTATAGTGAACTTTATTAATAATATTAGAGAATTTAATTTTATTATTCTGACTTGAGAATTATTAATGTAATATTATAATAGCTAGTCGATTTAATTAATTTAATCTTATGTTTGGGAATAATCGAAGTAGGTTATTATTTTGATTGTTATTTAATTATTAATTTTTATTTTATTTTATTTTTTAGAATAATTCCTATATACGCCCTAGAGGCGTTATGCTGCTAGAATTTTCTAGGAATCCAAGGTTGACTTCTTAGGAGATTTAATCCTTGTTTTGTTAATACTTTAATGTTTTCACAAGTTAATGATGTTTTGGTAAGTTGTTATTTAATCCTTTAATGCTCTAGTATTAGGGTTAGATTTCGACACATGTCAAAATCCTGCCACTCATTTAGGAAACTTGGGGTTTGAATCAAATCGATCCTAACCCTAATGGCAATGCTCATTGCATCGCATAACCCCCTAATCAGCTATCATCACATAGGGGAATGCACATGTAATTGCACTACCCTGAGATTCGATTAACATGTTTACGCCTTATCCGTATTACCACTGAGCACACTGACACGTGCGAGGGGGTTTCTAGGGATGCATGGAAAAGTTTTTTTATATTTCATGTCATGACCACATAACAAATGTGGACATGACACATGTTTTGCATGTCGTGACCACATGGGAAATGTGGGCATGACATTTGGTATCAAAGCCCAAGTTTAAACACTTGGCTTGTTTGGGCACATTATTTTTCTACAAATTCATCTAATTTGTGAATACCTTGTTTTTGTAGGATGCCTCCCAAAATGAGGTGAGCGCGTTCACAAGCCACTGCATCCGTGGAGATACATAGTGACTCATCAGTCGAGGGTCAGGGACCACCAGTACCACTGGAGCAGCCGACACCGCAGGCACCACTGACACCTAATTTAGGGCCACAGATTCTTCAGGCTTTATAGGTAGTCTTAGAGAGGTTACCACCGACTGTAGTAGAGCCGCGTGTAGAGCCATGTGTCAAGACGCGTGTTGAGTCGTGAAAGGTGCCACATGATGAGCTGCATGTTGAGTTGTGTGTAGAGCCACATGTCGAGCCCCGTGTAGAGCTGCGAGTGGATCCACGTGTTGAGCCACACTTGGAGCCACGTATTGAGCTGCATATAGAGATACCTGACACCACAGTAGAGGAGGTCGTTTCAACGCATAGAGCTCGTAGTAGGAGCCCTCTACATCATGCATGGCGAGAGGAGGCTATGAGGATAGAGCAGGTTTATCACAAACCTTATGATTATGGATGGTGAGAGGAGATGGATGAGCCTTTTAGAGGACACAGAGATAGAGGGGACCCCATTAGAGATTTGTTTAGGCTGAGTCCACCCACCTTCGCATGGACCATAGAGGGAGCCGAGGCTAAGGCTTGGCTCATCAGTTTGGATAGGTACTTTGCGTTGTGTCTGTTAGATTTTGCGAGAAGTGAGAATCGAGCCAAGATCTGATGTTGGTCGTAGATCATATGTGCCTCCACTTGACAGATGATCAAAGATCAAAATAGCAGAATGAAGAGATATTTGAAATGAGAGAAAAATAGAGACAAAGAAAGAGAATTTTGAGAAGACTCTCAATACTCTCACCGAGCTATCATTGAATTGATATTCGAGTTTGTGAACTAGCTACCGTGAAAGAAGAGTGTTGTATATATAGCAAAAATGGGGCATATACATCCAAGAGGTGCATTAACTCCTATATCCCATAAAAGGTGGGAGGTTTTACCTACTTGGTAAATGCCAAAACATGTGGCATAACCTCCTTACATGAAAACAAAAAAGGAGTTATAAGAGGTGGCATATAAAGCCAAAAGAGTGTGAGAACTCTAACTACCCCATAACCTGCTTAGGTAAGGACAGAATAGTGGTTATGAGAGGTGGCACAAAAAGCCAAAAGAGGATGTGTAACTCAACTACCCATATGTGGGAGAGAGTTACACATGTAGCTGATGTATTTCACCACGTGTCCTCATATTAACCACATATAATAAACCTAAGCAAGCTTAATAATGTGTAGGGAAAAGAAATATACCTAAGGAAAATAAAAAACCTACACTAACACCCCCCCTTAAGCGTAGCTTAGGTGGGTGATAAGATATGGGTCCTGGCAAGTGCAGCCTGGTGAGGTACCCATGTATAAAGAATTCCTCCCCCAAAAGAGAAGAATGAAAACATCCTCCAAAGTAGAGAGAGTGAAAGAGACTATGAAACCCCCCCACAATGAAGTAGCTCCGATGTCGAAGGAGGATGCCCATATATGAATGTTGAAGATGATCCATTTGTGGCAAATAACATTTCTCCCCTTAGGAAGAAACAACTCCAATGGTGAATGTCGAAGTAACTCCCACTCAAAGAAGCAAGGTGAGGAAGGAAGCCTCATGATGTATCTTGGCTCAGAACTCTGCTCAAGTGTCTCCATGTTGATGTCGAAAGATATCACAACTAAATCAGGAGTCTTAAGCCTCACTGATGAACGTGACAATCTAGAACCAAGTGGAAACAGAAATAGAACAGGATCCAAAGATGAAGATAGCTCCTCTAAAGACAAAGATGCCTCTCCAAATATTGCTCAATGATCTCCAAGCCCTTGTCAAACTGTGACAAATATTGATTAGATGAATCATGTACCATGCAAGATTCAGGTATAGTTACCATTGATGTATGGTGCTCACCATAGGTAAGCCAACTAGATTCCTGAGAATCAGGTACTTCTGTAGAAGATGTCAACATAAATGATGACTGAGTTGAATAAGACTCATGAATATCTGTAGAATCTGTCACTATAGAAGCTGATGTAGGCAGAGAAAGAACATGAGGGTTTGATTGTTCCCTCAAAACATCTGAAGAAGATTCAACTTCATCAAACAGATAATGAATGCAGTAAATGGTGTCTCCCAAATCTAAAATATGAGACTCGACAAACAAATATGCAATGTTTGATAGATAGGAATCCCAATCAAGAAGACCGTAATGATCCTGCTGCAAAGAATCACTGGAAGCTCTCAAAGAAGCAGCTTTGGAATCTAATGAAGCAACAGGTGCTATATCTAAAGATGGGATATCAATGTATGTCACACAAGATGGGGCAAAAGAAGTTTCAGTATCATCCACAATAGCCTGGTCATCCAAGGAAATATCACTATCAGATGAAGATCTAAAGTCTCCATACAACTGATGGATGATAGTCCAAGCAGTGAAAGGGCATTCAGTGTGCTCTATGTGATGTAGAATATCCTTAGAAACAATAATACATATTAGTCCATAGACCATGTCATTATTGTTAAACCATGCATTCTTCTAATCATAGTTACTTGGCTTAGGAACAAGTCCAAGGAGATAGGGCAATAGATCCTCCTCAAGGCATTGATTCTTTATCCCTTGTTTCCAGGACAAATAGTTTTTTGAGGTTAACTTAACAACAGAAGGATGGAAATAACCAAAATCCATGATGAGCCCCCAAAATGATTACAACAACCCCATACAACATGTAACTCAAAGAGAGCACATAAGACACCCCCTTTTCCACAAGTCTCAAAAATCACCCCCCCCCCCAAATATTACAAGGTTGGCACTTTATAATTAGTGCGATTACAAGGCCTTTTATCACATTTCAATGCTTTTAAGGCTCTTAATAGCCAAAATTATAGTATTTGATACAAGTTAATTTTTAAATAAAAATCTAAAAAATAACGTTGTAGCTGTTTTTACACTTTTATATCTTTCCAACACCTATTCGTTTTTGAAAAACGGAGATCTGAGGCAAAAGAAAAGACCTGTTGAAGAGAAAAAGTGCAGCAGCTTCAACCTACAATATCTGGTGAAAAATGATAGAATTTTTTAATGAGACCTATGTGGATGGAAAGTTCTCATTTCTAGCTTTCCATCAAATACTCATTTGTGAAAATCTAACACCCGAAGCAAAAGTTACGTAAATTTTAAGAAATGTTGTTGAATTTGCCCATCAAAAACAGCTTACGCCTGATTTTGACTCAATTTTCACAAAATTTATAAACTAATTCCAAAAACTAATAGATACCTAAATAGCTTTTTGACCCTGGGAACAAAACCCAGAAACCTTTTTTTCTGAAAATGAGCGGAAGCTAGATTTCTGAAGCAAAAATGAAAACGGCTCCAGTAAAAATTTCATAAAAAATAACTCTGATTTGTTACCGTGTCCTCCAATCTCTGATTTTGGTGAAGTAAAAGTCACTTTTGACTTTTTCAAGCCTTCTAGACACTCTATAAGTACTGAAAGATGCTTCCAATATTACCACAAAGCTACAATCACCTAGATCTCACAGGAACACATATATGCAAACCAAATTAACCAGATGCCTATTTTCCTTTAAACTGTTCTGATTCTCTAGTTCATTCAAGGATGCAGGAGAAAAGCATACTTGGTTTTAAAGAAAAATATTAGCTATCTAACAATCTCAAATCTCTCAAATGAATAAGAAAAATAATGAGCTATACCAGACAACACGACTCTGATACCATGTTAGATTCTGCGAGAAGCGAGAATCGAGCCAAGATCTGATGTCGGTCGTAGATCATATGCACCTCCACTCGACAGATGATCAAAGATCAAAATAGTAGAATGAAGAGATATCTGAAATGAGAGAAAAATAGAGACAAAGAAAGAGAAATTTGAGAAGACTCTGAATACTCTCACCGAGCTATCACTGAATTGATATTCGAGTTTGTGAACTAGCTACCGTGAGAGGAGAGTGTTGTATATATAGCAAAAATGGGGCATATACATCTAAGAGGTGCATTAACTCCCATATCCCATAAAAGGTGGGAGGTTTTACCTACTTGGTAAATGCCAAAACATGTGGCATAACCTCCTTACATGAAAACAAAAAAAGAGTTATAAGAGGTGGCATATAAAGCCAAAAGAGTGTGAGAACTCTAGCTACCACATAACCTACTTAGGTAAGGATAGAATAGTGGTTATGAGAGGTGGCACAAAAAGCCAAAAGAAGATGTGTAACTCAACTACCCATATGTGGGAGAGAGTTACACGTGTAGCTGATGTATTTCACCATGTGTCCTCATATTAACCACATATAATAAACCTAAGAAAACTTAATAATGTATAAGAAAAAGAAATATCCCTAAGGAAAATAAAAAACTTATGCTAACAACGTCCCTATGGGAGCAACACAAAGGCACGCATGGCAGTTCATCTTTTGGGAGACAAAGCAGTGACATGGTGGCCCACTGAGGAGTGCAAGCATCACCTATCATTGGATACTCTTACATGGGACACCTTCATTGAGTGCTTTAATGCACGTTATCTTCGAATCACTACATACAGCATTAGATTGATGAGTTCCATGACTTGTAGTAGTGAGGTTCTACTGTAGCACAATATGAGAGTAGGTTCATTGAGCTATCACTGTATGCAAAGTACCTCCATGATGAGAAAGTTTTGGTTCACAAATTTATCAGAGGTTTGAATCAGGGGATATTAGGACCAGTGTGCATGGTAGACCTCCAAACCATGAGTGAGGCTATCGAGAAGGCATATATCACAGAGGAGATTCAGAGTTAGGTTCAGAGTTCACGTCCTCAGTATTAGGATCGTAGCCAGCAACAACATAGTTTTTTTCGACCACCACCACCACCTTAGAGGGAGGATTTAGTTTTGCACCGTTACCTCCTAGACCTCCACAACAGCAGCAGCAACATCAATAGAGGTCCAAGCCCCAGCAGAGGGCACAGGAGGGTCATAACTGCGGTTGGCAGCAGAAGGGCCCTTGTAGGGACTAGCGACAATAGGGACCACCAGTGGGGCCTGCTAGATCACAGCAGTCATACAGAGGTTCTCAAGGCTCCACGAGTTGATCTAGACAACAACAGAGTAGTAGGACACAGTCTGGATAGGTACAGGCTCGACGACCATGCTATGTTTGTGGTGGAACAAGACATTTATCTAGAGAGTGCCCACAAGGCTTTACGGCAGGGGGACAACCTTGTACAGGAGGATCAGAGAAGACAGTCAGAGATGTGGGTAGGTCCCACCGTATGTTTGCAGTAGTTGATAACCGCCAGGCCAACTTCTAGGCCTCAGTGATCGAGACTGCATGTATGATTGGGGATGTCCCCATTGCTATTTTATTTGACTCTGGCACTACTAATTCATTTATATATCCATCATTAGTGGAGCATTGTAGGTTGGTGGCCTTTAGACAGGGCGATAGGTGGGAGTTTGAGTTGGCCACAAGGGCCAAGATGGTAGTAGATACTTTGGTTCATGACTGCGAGGTATCTTTAGGGGCCTTCACTACATTATGCGACCTTAGGGTTATGCCCTTAGGATCTTATGGTGTGGTTTTAGGCATGGATTGGCTTGCAGCTCATAGAGCCAAGCTAGATTATTGCCGAAAGGTGATTGGTTCCTTCGACGACCATGACACGTTAGTTGAGATAGTGGGCATTTAGAAGCCCACAGTAGTTTGCATGATATCTACTCAGCAGCTTAAGTGTTGCATGCGGAAGGGATGTCATATGTTTGCCATCACCGTTAGTGATAGGTCAGAGGATGATCCATAGGCATCTTTAGACGATCATCTTATTTTGAGAGAGTTTACTGATGTTTTCCCACTAGAGTTACCAGGGATGCCACCTCGTAGAGAGGTAGATTTCCACATTGATCTTGTGCCGGGTGCCGAGCTAGTGTCTCGTACACCCTATAGGATGACAACTCATGAGCTCACGAAGCTCAAGTTGTAGTTAGAGGAGTTGTTTGAGAAGGTGCACATCTGACCTAGCATTTCACCTTGGGGCGCACCAGTCACCTTCGTGAAGAAGAAGGATGGGTCTCTTCGTCTATGCATGGATTATAGGTAGCTTGATAAGGTGATGGTGAAGAACCATTATCCTCTACCTAGGATTGATGATCTTTTTTACCAGATGTAGGGAGCTAGAGTGTTCTCTAATATAGACCTGAAGTTTAAAACTATCACTAGTTGTGCATCACAGAGGTGAACATCCATAAGACCACCTTCTAGACTCGATATGGCCACTATGAGTTCACTATGGTACCCTTCGTCTTGATGAACACCCCTATAGTGTTCATGAGTCTCATGAATGAGGTGTTTCATACTTACTTGGATAGGTTCATGATTATTTTTCTTGATGATTGTTTGATCTACTCGTGGATCGAGGAGGAGCACTTACATCAAGTTTTGCAGTGCTTGAGAGAGCAACATTTTTTTGTCAACTTGTTGAAGTGTGCCTTTTTTAGATATGAGGTGTAGTATTTGGGGCACATCCTATCTAGTGATGGTATCTCCATAGATCCATCAAAGATTAGGGCTATCAGGGATTGGCCAATACCCACCAGCATGACAGAGGTCAGGAGTTTTATGGGGCTAGTAGGGTATTACCACAGATTTATTGAGGGCTTCTCTAGGATAGCACACCCCATCACTTCCCTTCAGTAGAAAGGGAAGAGTTTCACCTGGACTGAGTAGTGTGAGAGGGCCTTTAGGGTCCTTAAGGAGTGTCTTACCAGTGCTCCCATCTTAGCGGTTCCTAATCCAGCAGTGGATTTCATAGTTTGTACTGATGCATCACTAGAGGGTTTAGGAGTCGTACTTATGCAGGGTGGTAGAGCGATCGCGTATGAGTCGTGAAAGCTCAAGACCCATGAGCTGAACTACCCCACTCATGATTTAGAGCTCGCAGTAGTGGTTCATGCTCTGGTTCATTGGAGACACTTCCTACTAGTTCGTCGCTTTGAACTTCATTCAGATCATGGCACAGTCTTCAGAACATATTCATGCAGCTGAATCTAAACACCCGCCAATGACGTTGGATGGAGTTTCTTTGCGAGTATGAATTTGATGTCCATTACACCAATGGGAAGGAGAACATGGTTGTTGATGCATTGAGTTAGAGGCACAACAAGACCCTGACCTTGACTCTGAGTGTGGACTTGAGAGGGCACATCATACAACATCTGCCTGAGGATGAGTGGTTTCTGGAGGTGCAGCAGGAGATCTAGTCATAGAGGGCCCTTGTAGGCAAGTTTGTAGGATATTCCCTAGAGGCAGATGGGCTACTTAGAGATCGACAGCGCATCTATGTACCCTATATAGGTGACCTACGTGTAGTAGTTCTTTCAGAGGCTCATAGAGCACCTTATGCAGCACACTTGGGGGTGAAGAAGATGCATGTCGACTTGCGATGACTGTACCATTGGGCAGGTATGAGACAGGATATTGCAGAGTTTGTTGCTTGATGCCTTAAGTCTCAGAGGGTCAAGGCCGAGCATCAACATCCAGTAGGTCTTTTATACCCTCATGAGATACTAGAGTGGAAATGGGATACCATTTCCATGGATTTCATTGTCAGTCTTCCTATGTCATCTCACCGCCATGATTCCATCATGGTGACGGTTGACAAGTTGACCAAGGTGGCACATTTTTCACCTGTATGCATGACGTACAATGCACCATCAGTGGCAAGAATATTCTTGGATGACATTGTGAGACTACATGGGGTACCTCGCCGCATCATTTCTGACAAGGACTTAGTGTTCACATTAGCCTTTTAGAGGGCATTGTAGCAGGCGTTGGGCACCCAGCTCAACTTTAGTTCAACTTATCACCTTGAGACAGATGGTTAGACAGAGAGGGTGAATCAGGTATTAGAGGGTATGATCTGAATGTACGTTATGGATCATCAGTCTAGATGGGAGGAGTATTTGTATCTGGTTGAGTTTACCTACAATAATGGGCATCACAGCTCGTTGGGTATGCCTCCTTATCAGGCTTTATACGGTAGACCTTGTAGGACACTATTGAGTTGGGATCGTATAGAGGACAGGGTTGCCATTGGGCCAGAGCTGGTGCAGGATATGGAGAAATAGGTGACCTTGATTAGACAGAGACTTTAAGAGGCGCATGATTGATAGAAGAAGTATGCCAATGCTAAGAGATTAGATCGGAGCTTCTCAGTCGGTGATAGAGTATTCTTGAAAGTGCGGCCACACAAGAGTCCAATCCATTATAGAAAGGGCTCTAAGCTTGCACCACGGTTCATTGGGCCTTTCAAGATCTTGGAGTGGATAGGACCCATAACATACCGTCTATCCTTGCCACCTAACCTATCGCGCATCCACGATGTTTTTCATGTATCTGTATTACAGCGTTATATATCTGATTTGTCTCATGTATTGGACTAGAGTGCTCTATAGGTAGAGGCGGATGGGCAGATGGCTTTGGAGCCAATTCACATATTGGCTCGTTGGATGCTGGGCCTTTAAGGTCAAGAGTTGGATCAGGTTAGGGTTTAGTGAGACATGTATGATGAAGTCACGGCGACATGGAAGGATGTTGCTAGATTGAGGACACATTATCCTCACCTCTTTGATGACTTCTAGGAGGAAGTTTAGTCTTAGGGGGGAGGATGTGAGGCCTATTATTTCACTCCCCCATTTTTCTCATTTCATATTTACTGTTGGAGACATTTTTGACATTTGGGGACTGTTGATCTTGTTATGCAGATTCTAGACTACATTCCTTTATTTTGGTTAGCTATGCTTAGTATGTTGTAATGAGACTCGATCTTAATATTTGATTCACTGATAATGATTAGACATGTGATATGCATTCTGATATTATTAGAGATACTAGTTGTGAGATCATATTATGGATTTACTATGCGATTTTTATCTTGAGATGGTATATAGAAATGCAAATTATAAATCTAATTATGATGTGATTTTTATGATGTTTTAAATAATTATGCGATGGCATGAGTGTAGGCTTTTCCTTGCTTCAGCTATGATATACATGTTGGATTAATCTATTTGTTTAAGTGTGCATGTGATTTTCCCAAGCCTCAGAAAATCAGAGATCATCCCACACATTTGTGAATCTCATGTTGAACTGATCTAGTTCCAAGAGGAGCCAAGATCAACTGTGTATTGCATGATGAATTTTCATAATGTTTGTATATGGTATCTTTTGGACTAGGTCTACCCATTTTTAGTTGATTGTATTATGGTGTTGTAAATGTGAAATATTTATTTGACTCAATTTTTATGTTTTAATTTTTGTGACCCCTTTTCATGTGATTTTCTACATCCTAAATTTCTAAATTTGGGTTAAAAGTGACCCTGGGTTGTACCCCTAGGGTCTAGGGCCCATTTGAGCATGCCAAACTCTAGGTTAACTCCCATATGGTCACTTAAACTTCACCCTGAAGTGAAGTGACGAAAATAGAAGTTTGATAGGATTGGAAGGATGGGTCAAACCTTCAACCTTTTCCATACCTCATTCCAAGGCATTGGGTACCATGCATTGAAGGCTTGGGGAGTCTTCAAGACCCCTAATTGTGGTGAACCCAACTCCAAGGCTCTCACACATGTGTGAGTACCTTAGAGTTTTATGGGCTTCCAGGGGAGGATAGGATATTGACACATGTCGTACCCTCATCCTCTTGAGCTCCACCTTGCTCTCACACATGTGTGAGAGAGCACAAGTGGATGTGAGGAGGAAGGAGAAGGTGACATGTGTCACCTTCTTATTCATCAAGGCTCATGAAGAGAGCCTATATTACTCCCTCTTGAAGAGAGGGAGAGGGTTCTTGATTTTTTTTATATTTTCATTTTTATTGAGGCTTTGGGGAGAGTTGGAGAGTTTTTGGAGGCACATTTGGAGGAAGGACTTGAAGGTAGATTTGGAAGGCTCTACTTCAACTATCTTCCATTGTTGGGCATTTCAAGGAAGGATTCAAGGCTTGAAACCTTTCCTTATGCATTTATTTTATTTGTGTGCTTGTATGTGGGTGTTTTGCATTTTTATGTTGTGGCGTTTTGAGGGAGTTTTGTAAGAGCCTCGAGCCATTTGGAGAAGAGCTCAACATGTGAGGGGTGGGAGAGGAGTGAACCTCCTCGAGGTCAGCCTCTTGTTCTACTTGAGGTATTTTGGCCATTTGAGTATTTTGTAGGTGCATGAGATTATTATTGAAGGCAATAGTGCCTTGAGAAGTTTAAGTTGAGTTTATTTATTTGGGCTTGAGGCCTTGTTATTCTTGAGTTTCATGAGGTTGAGTTTATTTGTGGTGTGCACCTCTTGAGTAAAGAGATATCCACTCTCCTACCCCATTGAATCTATTCCAAAATGGATTTTTTTGTTTGTCAAGCCATGGGTTGGGTGTTCTATTTATTATGTGTGTTTGCATTGTTGTGGAGTGAAAATCTCATGTGTAGATGACCTCCAAGCTCAGGGGTGACCCACATGCGGGTCTATGGTAGAGAGGAGAGTAGTTTTTGTGGCTTAGATGTCTCTCCTTGGTTTTAGTCTTGTGGGTTTTATTGTTGGCAATGGAGCTTGGTGGAAGTGAATTTAAATTCATGTGCATTGTTATTTTGGCTACTTGAGAGCCATGGCCAAAAATGGCCTATGTGTAGTTGTTCAAGTGGAAAGAGAGAAAATACTCTCTCTAATATGTATTGTATAAATGGATTTTTATGTCACATTCCATCTTGTTGTAGTTGTTAAAAAAAATATATGTATATGTTGCTGGTTTTTGCTATGAGGTTGTGGGAAAGTTGTAATGGAAAATATGCATTTGATGTTTACTTTTTAAAGTAGTAAAAAAAAATATAGATATATTGTTGTTTAAATTTCTATTTAAAAAAAAAAGAGGGAATTAGTTGCTAGTTCGTCCAAGGAAAGAAAATTAATATAGATTGAGCTACTATTTTTACTTCAAAAAATATATATACATGGATAGGTTGTTGTTTTTAAAACTCTGATTTAATTAATTAGTTGTTGTTTTGTATTATAGTTTCAAAAATATATATATAGAGAGAGAGATAGAGAGAGTTGCTATTTAATTTTTTAAAAAGGAGGCAGAAATAAAATGCGTCATGCTGTTAGAAAATGAAATATATTTATGGGAATGTTATATGCTTGCTCAGTTTGAAAATATATGTCTTACATTGATATATATATATACACTTCTCTCAATCCATATATATATAGGGTAATTGAGAAAACTGCGAGTATCCACCTTTTTGTATATATATATACTTATTAACTGTTATGCATTGAAATTTCCTTATAGGAAAATAATAAATATACAGTGCTGAACCCTAAGCGACATTGTAGAAGACTGCTTTATTTTTTTGTTTCTAATGTTTAATGACTTCTTTAAACGGAGTGTTGTGTATGGGAAGGCGACGACCTATTTTATCCGAGGGTTTAGGTTTGGGGGGGATTAAACCACCCCCCCCCCCCCCCCCCACATTAATACTTCTCTGCTGGTGGGTGGGATCTGTTAGACCCTATCCATCGGCCCCCTTCCACCGTCGCCGCCAGACTTTTCTTGTCGGTCTGGCCTATATTCCATCGCTCCCCTCAAGCAGCCATTCAGCCCTTGCTTAACCTAAAGTTTTTGCTCTTATATATATATATATATGGGTAGGTGCAAGAAGATGAGTTCACTTTTTGGCCAAAAAGTGGAAGTGTTTTCCCTATTTTTCAAATTTTGTCTTACTTGGAGTGACAATTTGAAGCACTTGCACATAACATATTAAGATGATGTAAAAATAAGAAATGTAGGATTTTGTTTCTAGTTTTCAAATAGTAATTTTTTCTAATTATACCCAGATGATGCAAGTTGGGTTTTTATTGGATGTACAAAAAGTGGCTTTTTAAAAGTCCCATGTTTTTTGCAAAAACATGCATGTGTACGACCAACATAATTTGACCTAAATTAATCTATTTTTCTAATTCCTTTTGTGGAAAGATTCTTAGGATGTTCAATTTTGGTTAGGATATGTTTTTGTAATTTTTTGATAAATATTTTTTTTATTAATTTTTAAATGAGCCTAATTAGTGTTTTTTAAAACCCCTTGTGTACCACCAACATAATTTGAGATAAACTAATCAATTCAGTTAAAAAAAAATTCAACATGTAGAGAATGATGTCTAGTTTGGTCAGACATAGTTTTTTTTTCAAGAAACTTCCAAAATCAAAAGTTATTAAAAAAATAGTAAGCTATGTTATTTCAATTTTATGAGTTAGTTTGTTTAGAAAATAATTAATAAATAGAAAATTGTATTCAATAGTAAAAAAAAATTACATATTTGAAAACTAGACTTTCAGATCTATAATGGGTTTTAATTTTGTTAAAATATTTTGAAAAAAAAGTCGGTAGCCACAGTGGTGAAACTGGTTTTTTCTCCCATTATTTTCATGGCTTCTTAGTTGCAGGTCCAAGGCTTAGGCTTGGGTTTCCAAGCCTTTACCAATCCTAAAACCAAGGCAAATTGGCGGGTGTCACATTTGAAAAAATAAGAAATGGGTACCCATTTGTAAACGAGTACCTGCTCATAACGGGTGCCCGTTACAAACGGGTACCTGATTTATTTTCCTTTTTAAAAAATGGGTAACTATTTCTTGTTTTTAAGAATGGGTACCCATTTCTATTTTAGCTGTTATTTACTTTTTTTCATAAATTCATAGTACGACTGAAACCCTGCAACATTCCTTTTTACCAGTACGGCAGACATCGACAGATTATGAACGAGTACCCATTACAAATGGGTACCTGTTTTATTTTCTTTTTTAAAAAATGGGTACCTGTTTCTTGTTTTTAGGAACGGGTACCCATTTTAAAATGGGCACCCATTTCTATTTTAGCTGTTATTTACTTTTTTTCATAAATTCGTAGTACGACTGAAACCCTGCAACATTCCTTTTACCAGTACAACGGACATCGACAGATTCTGCGATTTTTTTATGTGCAAAGTGTTGATTCAAGCTCTCAACGGGGCATATCTTATGCAATTTTTACAGGGATTCAATCATAAGGAGATTTTTTAGATGGAATGAAGTAGAAAATTTATTTTTTATAGGCATTCAACTTCTTAGAGAGACATTCATTTTTACCAATACACCGACAACGACAAATTCTGTGACTTTTTTATATGCAAAGTGTTAATTAGAGCTTTTAAGATGACATATTTTATGCAATTTTTATAGGGATTTAATCATTAAGAGAATTTTCAGATGTGATGAAGTAGGAAATCTATTTTTTAGAAGGATTCAATTTCTTGGAGAGATCAAACAAATATCAAGCAACTATCATATTGAACAAATGATATATTTTTACTTGTATTTCATACATTTTTTAAGAAGAGATCCAACACATTTTGATAATCATGGGATCAAATAAACATCAACAAAAAAAGAAGAGGAAGATTATGACAGTTGAAGAAATTGAAGCACATCGAGAGAAAGAGACAAGACAACAAAGAGATAGGAGATAGAGGATTAAAAAAATGAAGAATGATGTAGCATCCAATTCGATGACTATTGAAGAGGAGAAAATTGAGGAGGAGAACATTGAAGAGGAGACCAATTTGAATGAAATGAATGTAGAGTATGCAAATGTGGAAGAGGTCAAGAACATGGAAAATGCAAATATAAGAACGAATCTAGGTATGTCTTTGAATGGTCTGTTCAATGATAATGAGATTAAAGATTTAAAGCAAGCTAGATATGATGTTGATGAGATAAATGTTTCTACTAGAAACAAGACAATAAAAAATGAAAATGAAAACCCTTGTATGCATGAACATGAAAACCCTTGTATGCATGAAAATGAAAATATTTTTTTAAGATTGAAAGTAATGTTTTGAAGGATCTTCGTAGTAAGATATCTTGGAGACAAATTTGAACACATGCAAATAGATTGTACAAACACTTTTTTTATAGAAAAACTTTTAGATTTCAATGTCAACTTGTATTACAATTGATGAGAATGACAAAAATGAGAAAAGTAATGAAAAAATTAGGCATTTTTGTAAAACCCAAAAAGGTGGATGAATCAATGGAACAAGTTATATCTAGTGTTGCTAATACTATTGGTTCTATAGGATAAAAAAGTTGATCTAAGGATAAGAATGCAACATGTAGAGCAATAACAACTGCTTTAGTTAATAAATCAGTTGTGAACAAAAGAATGATACGTAAAACAAGTGGATATTTAAATGTGCATACTATAACTTTAAGAAGAGCAGCAAAGAGAAGACTAAGTATTGAAGAGGATCCAATCAACCACTGTTAGACTTTTAGTGGTAGACTCCCAAGGTTTGACATGAAATTAAACAATGAAATTAGGTCTTTGATTGAAAAATATTGGCATGATAATACAAGGGTTTCATCAAATGCTTGAGATGTTTTGAAATAAATGGCAGAGTAAAAAAATCATGATCCTCATCCAAAATATCTTTTAGACACGACTCAAACAGAATTATATAGAAAATTTCTAGATGATTTAGTTATAGAAAATTTTAGTAGAAGTCAAAGATCATTTGAGAAATGCAAACCTTGGTATGTCAAGATTAATAAGCAATGAATCTCTTGTTGTTGTAAAACTTATGTGCAATTTCATTATTTTTATGATATTTTTCGAAATATATGTTGTACTTTGCATACTAACCAAATTATGCAGGAATGTGGTATTAATATGCCACCTACAACAATTAAGGATTTTACAACAAATATACATTGTGAAACAACTGAGGGGCAATTCTATTTTTCAAAACCATATGTTTCTAGACAATGCAATAGATGTGGTAACCTTTTGTTGTTAGGAGAATGCATGCATGAAATTAGTTCACATGATTTTGGACAACAGTTAGTGGAGGTGAAGAGGTTCACCAATGTTCAATATTAAAGGATGGAAAAAATAGAAAGCATTGTGAGTTAGTCATAGAACAAAGTAGTGTACATGCATTCATCATAGAGTTCAAGAATAATATTGTGTATAAATATGTCAAACATTTTCAATATGCTCGGTGGCTTGATGAACAATTCCGCAGATGTAAGAACACATTTCCTATTGGAACTATACTTTCAGTGGTTGACTTTGCATAAAACTTTACACTTGCTCCACAAGAGGAGATTCAATCACAATATTATAACTCAGTATAGGTGGCCATATTTATTCATATTTTATACAGACATGTAATTGATAGTACAGAAGATGACAGAAAATTTTTGAGAGAGTATCATTTCTATGTGAGTGATAACCGATTACATTCATCAGAGTTCGTGCAGTATTGTTTCAAAGTATTTTACAACTTAAAAGAAAGACAAATCCAGATGACACAACATTTCATATCGTCAGACAATTATACAGGACAATTCAAAAATTTTTGAATGTTTTTATGGTTAAGTAGGGTCCATAAAGAAAACAATATCCAACATATTTGGAGTTTCTTTGAAGCTAGACATGGTAAAGGAGAACATTATGGAATTGGAGCATGTGTGAAAAGGGCTCTTGCTAGGGAGCAACTAAAATTTCATGATGTAGCAAAGTTTTAAGATGCATGTGCAATTGTGGATTGGTGTAATGCAAAATTGACTACAGGATCAAGTGAGAACTCTAAAGTTCAATAGTTTTTTTGGTTGGTTGAAAAAGAAAGTTACATTCCTCCCCAATTTGATTGTGATACAATTAGTGGATCAGCAAAATGGCATTCATTTAAGAGTTCAAATGCAATCACATGGACTCTATGGACTAGGGAGCTCGAATGTTTTTGTCAGTTTTGTATCGCAAGTGATTAGGAAGCATGTGAAAATACAGATTGGGTTGAAGAATGGAAACAAAAGTCTTTAACACCTCTACAAACACATGAACAAAATGAGATAACATTTGAGGAGGATAATCATTTGCAAGCATCGGATGACTATGACCGTATTTCAGACCTCGTACAAGAAGGTACAAATTTATTCAATGTTTCTTTTCGATACATTTTTTGGAAATATATATTTAATTGTACATATGTATGTATGTATATTTTTGTGATTTATTGAATTTGAAATGTTTTTGCAAGACATGTGTATGCTATTATTGCACCCCAGGGTAGTGAAGAGGAAACAGAGTATTGGTTGGCTCGGTGTCTTGAGGCAAAACATAAGTTGTTATAACCTAGAGTAGATGATGATAACATTGAGTGTCCAACAGGTTCTTTGGTTGTTACTGGCACTTGGTTACATAAATATTTGATAAGGAGGAATGGTATACCTGCATTTGAAGATTATGAAAGACATAAGAAAATTTTGTACTACTCGCATCTGATTGTGGCAACAAATATACAATTAGTGAGATATAAAGGGAGACCTGTCACAAAAGAATTATGGAAACTTTCTATGGAAGAGAATGAAGCAATAATAGA
This sequence comes from Cunninghamia lanceolata, assembly GCA_027924645.1. Classification (NCBI taxonomy): domain Eukaryota; kingdom Viridiplantae; phylum Streptophyta; class Pinopsida; order Cupressales; family Cupressaceae; genus Cunninghamia; species Cunninghamia lanceolata. The sequence goes on along the minus strand of BSBN01000021.1, from coordinate 16,098,017 downwards.
TGCAATACAAAAAAGAGAGGATGCAGATGGTACAATGGAGTAAATGTTTTAAATAATTAATAGGGATGTAGAAATTTTTAAACTTTTAATCTTTGTCTAGGATGTGAGTTTAGGATTTATATGATTGATAACTTAACTAATTGATTGTATCTCCCCTTAAGCAATCCTCTTAAGTCCCCTTAAGACATCCCTTAGTTATGTTCCATAAGTTAGGTAAGTCATATCCCCTAATTGATTGCATCTCCCCTTAAGACATTCTCTTAACTCCCCTTAAGCCATACCCTAGCTAAATGATATAAGTTAGTGCAGGTATCCTTACCAAAAATACTATAGTTGATTGGACCATCTCCCCTTAAGACATTCTCTTAACTCCCCTTAAGCCATCCCCTAGCTAAATGATATAAGTTAGTGCATGTACCCTTACCAAAAATACTATAGTTGATTGGACCATCTCCCCTTAAGACATTCTCTTAACTCCCCTTAAGCCATCCCCTAGCTAAATGATATAAATTAGTGCATGTACCCTTACCGAAAATACTATAGTTGATTGGACCATCTCCCCTTAAGACATCTTGTTAACTCCCCTTAAGCCATCCCCTAGCTAAATGATATAAGTTAGTGCATGTACCCTTACCATTTAAGTACTACAATTGATTCCATCTCCCCTTAATCCATCCTCTTAACTCCCATTTTAATCCATCCTCTTAACTCCCCTTAAGCCTTCATATTAATATTCCTAATTCTCTTAAAGATCATTACACATTCTAACTTTTTTACAATACATTACATGGTGCGGGAGATGTTTTTTGCAGTCACAATAGAGGCTGGAAACATATAACATATGTTAAATTTCACTTACACTTTATTTCAGGTATTCACTAGACCTATACTATTAATTATTTTAATTTATGCTTCAATAGTTCTTTCCTTTCATTATAATTTCAATGGAACTTCTTAACAAATTCTAGCTTTAAATAAAATAATCTCTAGAGACGTTCTAAATTTTTATATATATTTCATCGTGGCCTGACCTCTATATTTGTTTTTGCAATTTTTCACATGTAGTGTTGAAAGGATTCAAATCTATTATTTTTTTTGCACAGGTATGATCTCTACACATGTTTCATATCTAGAGTCTTCAACTTCTAGGTGTGAAAGTATAAAATCTTAGATGATCTAGACTTAGAGAATAACATTGTATAAAATCTAGGTGTCTCTAGGTGTCTTGGATTCTAACTATATAATACCTATGTCTCTACCTGTGTCTTAGGTATTCTATATGTCAACTAGGTAGATAAAGACTAGAAAAAAGACATTTAATCTAATCTAGGTGTCTTGGGTAGATACTATATATCAACTACTTGTCTAGAGATATAATATAGAATCTAGGCATGTCTTAAGTAGATACTATATATATCAACTACTTGTCTAGAGACTAGAATAAAGTTTTAATTTAATCTAGGTGGCTTAGGTAGATACTAGATATGTCAACTAGGTCTACCATGTAATAGGTGTCTAGAGCCCGTGTCTTAGGTAGAAAGTTATAATTTCTAGGTGTCTATACAATATGTGTTGTAGGTGTCCTACATAGAACTAGAATACATGTGTCTTAGGTCTTAGGTGAGGCCACATGAGCTTCCACCTTCACGTCGTTGGCCATGTCAGTATAGAATATTTATATTTCTTGAAGCTAAGGGGAGCTCTTTTTATTGTACATAGAAGTTATGAAAAACTAACTAATGCAAATTGATTAAAAGTTATTATTTAGTGCAGATTGATGAAATTACATACAAAATGCTAATTTTTGAGTTTATTACTTTCTTTGACATGAATAAGCTGGTTAAAAGTATGATTAGAGAATTCCCTAGTGTCAAATAGGACCCAAATGAGTTAGTGGCCCATTTCATAACTAGGTGGAGACTGGTGCTTTACTCTTCAACTAGTGTGCCACACATGGACCACATGGATCTTTGTGATCTTTTCTTGCATGCCCTAAATAGGGACACACAAGAGGAGGTTCAAAATCTCCCATATAAATCCTACAAGAAATCTTTTGAGCGCATTTTAAGAATTGATGGACGTATAATCATCAAAAGAAAAACACTTATTCATGGACGTATAATCATCTCTAGGACACCCCGAACCATAATTTCCTATAGCCCATCGCCACTAAAAACTCCAATTTGTGGATCTACTAAAATCACTTCCCACCATGTAAGCACAAGAACACTTTGAATCATCCCAATCATCCTAATCCCTCCACATCTAGATCAATAGTCGCCTCTCACCTAGAAGGATCTAACACCCCTCAAATGGGGATAAAGGGAGAGACCAAAATGTTTGGATTAGTTGAATTAGTTCAAAATGATGAAAACTAAGAACCTTGGGCATCTCCAAAAGTGGAGTATCACATGCACACAGTCTCCATGGTTGACCCCACTCCTAATTCTATTGGTCCTTGCAACTTGGTGGATGATCTCAAAAAGATGTTCACAAAAATATTGTTCATTGAGAGAAAATCCTCATCATATCATGTATCCCCTCTAGAGGCCATCGAATTGAAATATGTAAACCATATAACACCACCCCCAAAAGATCATATCAACCAATTTGACCTAATTTGAGCCCACCCAACACTGAGTTACAAACCACAAGAAAATCCCTACAAAGGTTGAGCTAGCTAGAAGAGGAGACCCCTCAACCTATATTTACAAGTATGGATCTATGATAATTGCTTTAAGAGGATCCTCATGGATGATGGGGTCATGGTCAACATCATTCCCTTATCCCTCTTGGAGAGTGGGATATTTCCACACCAATATCACTGCATGTAGAGAGACCTTATGTGGCTCCGACAACCTAAAGGTAACCACTATTGGTAAAATTAGGATTTTGATTTCCACTTTGATGGAGCTAGATGTAGGACAAGAGCTAGAGTTGGGGTAGTTCTACCTTGATAAAATGGAAGAGTAGAACTCCCATTCCCCTTTTAATTAGACTTCCAAAAATGTTGTTGACTAAAAATCTCTTTCCTTGGAAGTCATGCTAGCTTTGAAAGTGAGAACTAGAAACATTTGCCTTTGAAGATTCTTAGCTACTGATAAATTAGGTTTCTGAGAACTATGAGATGAAGTTGGAATGATTACAACCATACAAAGACATGATTTGAAAGGTAATCCAGTAGTTAGTCTACTTCGGGAATGTTATTATTTAATGCTCTTGATGAAATTGATTAAGTTATTAAGTGCTTGAATTGATTAAGTTATTATTATGTTACATGTAAATTGCTCTATTTTTCTTTTGATATAATTTAGGGTAGACTTTAATTTCTCTAATTTTCAAAATTTCTTAAATTTTAAATTTAAACGATATAGGTATTTCTCTAATTTTATTTAATTTTTTTTCGTAAATTTATAAGGAAGGTATTGATCTATGAAATGTTTAATCTAGAATTAAAAATAAATTGATTAAACATGGTTAGTAGATGGAAAAATCTAATCAATAAAATTTTCCTAAATATTTAACTCAATTAAAATTTAACACAAGTGTCCCAACATTTGACTCATGTAAATCCAAACATATTCATTCTAGTTCAACAACTTGTTAATTTTTATTTTATTTTTTAAATTTATTTAGGGAAGGTACATTTAGTCTATAAACCATCCAACCTAGAGTCTATATCTAATAAATGTTTAATAAATTAAATCAATTGAAAATTTTCTCTTATCTAATTAGAATTAGTAAATTTACAATTTTATGTAATTAAACATGTGATTTAATTTGAAGTGTTAAATATGAGATATATGAAATTAAGTTTGAATATAGATGTATATAGTAGAAATTCAATAAATAGGAAAATCTAGTCTAGATGAAATAGTCTACGAGATATAAATACTTACATAATAATAGTCCATGTAAAAATAGTGAAATAGTCACAAAACATATACATGTCTAGTCAATATTGAAATAGTCAATACTAAAATAGTCATAAACAATCTAATACATCATGTCATCATCGTCATCCATCATCCATCCATAAATCTAAAACATGTGTGCACACTAAGTTTGATCATCATCCATTTCAAGCCGCCTTGTGGTCCCATGTGGCTGAGAGGGCAACTCATGCTATGTACAAGAAAAAGAAGCTTCAAATCAATTTTAATGTAAAAAATGCATCCTAAATAAATTTAAATTAAATATTTAAAACCAAACCATCAAATTAAATTTTTAAATCTAAACTTCAAAATGTCTAAGGATGCCACAACAGGCTCATCATCTCTCCTGCCATGCTCCTCTGCAACAGATGGTGCTGATTTAGATGACAAATTGAATGTCTGTGTCGCCAATTCCTATATTTTAATAAAACACTTGATTGAACTAGTTAGGCTCTAGAGTATAGATAAAACATGCAAGGTTGAATGATACAAAAGACTTTGAAATCACATAGGATTTAACTATAGGACCTAAAATATGAGAGATGACTCGTGCACCTGTGTAGGCTCATCAATGATATAGTGAATTGAGCCTACACCTAAACTAATCTCATCCTACATATATATGTGTACATGTATATATAAATTCAACTTTAAAGACATGAATTTAATAAAATCATGAAATTACACTGAAAATTCAAATTTAAACTAAAAATGTACAATTTTAAGATACAAACCATGGCATATGAAGTAGGCTCCTCTACAGATGATGTTGCCACTAGTTCTGGATGACTAGGTTGGTTTGACACAAGAGTGTCATGACCTCTCATATGCTTTAAATTAACATGTCACATTTCTGCATTAAATAATATATTATTAAATTAGATATATCTAATTAAATAATCTTTAGAGGTCCTAATTTTATACCTCATCCGTATAAGGTCTGCCCAACTCTACTATCGTTGACACTAAATGGTCCAACCGTGATGAAGTGGCAGCAACTGATGGAGTCATCTGTACCAATCAACATGAACATATATATTTATTAATATATATTAATTTTTTTAAAAAAAGATTGATAATTAATAATTGTCTAAATCTATATTAATTTGTATTAATTTTATTAAATGTCACATACATACCGAGTCCATAGGAGAAAATAATGTAGCCAAAAAAGACTCCTCCTCCGAAGCAAATGTAGGACCAAAACATTGTTGATGATAATTCTTACAAAAATGTGGTGTGGACCGCAATGGTGTCAATCTAGGTGATGCATCAGGACTAGCATCAGATGCTCCTCCAGGCTGTGCAGGCTCTCCAGGATTGACTTTATTTGCCAATCAAGTAGCTTGGTCAGTTAAGTTTCCCAAGAGTGATGATAACACTCCGAGTGCTGAGATGACCGTCCGCTGGTGAAAGGGCATGGGAACAAAGGGTGGAGAAGGGACAATACGTGCAAGGGGAAACTTTGATTTGGGTCGACACGTGCTCCTAGTCTATGCTGTGGCATTCCACCACCCACGCCCTGAAATAATCTCATATCAAAATAATTGGGCTTTTGGCACATCTCAAACTCTGCCCATAATTTCTTCAAAAAATAAAAGGGAACCTCAAAATTATCAAGAGGTGGATGGTCAAAGACCATCCACCATCGATCCCAAAAAATTTCAGCTATCTCCTAGTGTGTGCACCATCTGATTGAAATTTTCTTTTTAGTTGGTGATATTTGTTGACCTATGGAGTTATCAATGAAATATGGGGCAATTATAGCTTGGGTAATATGTAAATCATTGATCTGTTTATATGAGAGACTATCTAAATAAAATTGTCTCCTCTCTTCCCGCCATAAGAGGAATCTGTCTAGATCCGTGTGGATAGCTCTCACTAAATCAGCAATAGTTTGCATCATAGATGCAAACTGTGAAATGTGTGGAGGGGTTTGGATTTGGCTTTGCAATAAATTGATTTTTTTCTTGCAGAACATGTATGTTTTTATCAATTGTGGCTCGCAAATGAGCCTCATCATGCAGTGGTGGTGGTGGTGGTGGGGGGGGGAGGTTGTTGGGGTGGGGGGTCCTGTGGGGGGTCATGAGGGGTGGGGGGGGTCATAGGCTAGATTGGCCATGCATAGAAATAAGGTCTACAAGTAGAGCTACAATTACAAAAAATATAGATTAAATTACATGCACAACATATGTTTAAATATATACATATACATATAAATTGAAAACTTGGAAATATAAAAATTTGTGTGGTTTAAACAATATACATTAAAACATTTAATTTTACATTTAATTTAACATATACATGCATTCAAAATTTAAACTTACATTATAAAATGTTTAAAATCAAAATTTATACATTTAAGAATCATGACATGAATAAAAATTTATGTCCTAGTATCTAGTTAAAATTTATACGCTCATGTATTACATTCAAACTCCTAAACATGTCACTAAGTTCATGACCTATTGGCTACAACTACTCCTAAACACATGTCACTAAGTTCATGTCGACTTATTGGCTATAACTACTCCTAAACATGTCACTAAGTTCATGTCGACCTATTCAATCTTTGAACCCATTCTATGTACACTCAACATTATTTTAATTTTTTTCTGGATTGTTGTTGTCTCCTTTAACCCCTTTGTTAAGCATCAAGTTGTCATAGATATATGGATATATGTTTAAATTAAATATTTAAACATAATAAAATGACTTCTAGTTTTTAGGTTTAATGGTTTAATATAAGTCATTCAGGTTAGGTCTACAAAAAGATATATTAGGGTCTTATCATGTCTAATGTGTAGGTTTTTAGCTTCATGTGAAAAGAGTTTTACAAATGGTTAATTTAGGATTATGAGATGAGCATCAGGAACATTAAAAGCCATGAAGACTAAAGAATAAGGGGAAAAGACCTAGTAGGTGAGATATAGGGGAAGAACATTATAAGAACATATAACTAGTTCAAGGTCTATATATAGGGGAAAAGACCTAATAGGTGAGATAATATATGTGCATTTAATGCCCAATATTTTTAAAAGTTTAGTAAGAGTAGTTATGACTTTAAGCTTGTTAGTGAATTGTACTATATAACTACTAAATATTTAATGACTAAATAACAAATCATACATGGTATCAGCCCACCAACAAAGTCTTAATTTAGATGATTAAATTCAGAGTTCCTTTTATTCCACAAAGTCCTGATAAATTTTAAGGAGGAGGCCTCTAAAGGGAAGAAATTTATTCCTAGTCAAAAGGCGAAGAAAACATATGAGGAAAACTATAGGAGCATAAGGAGATGTGGAGGAAGAAGAAATTCCTTTGAGGAAGAAGATGAGAGGGAGAACCAAGCCACCTCCTTAGAAACCTTCCACTATTAAAAACCCTATCTAAGTTCTATCGAACCAGGTATATGAATATTGAATGTTTAAATTAAAGATTTAAACTTAATATATATGTCCATATGTTTAAATTAAAGATTTAAACATAATAAAGTGAAGTTTCTAGGTTTTAGGTTTAGGTTTAATAAGTCATTTAGGTTTTAAAGAATAGGTCAGTTTAGTTTATGAAACCCTAGTTTATGAATTAGGGTTTTATAGTTTAGTCAAGTTATGAAATAGGGTTTACTGTTTCTGAATTAAAGGTTTATAGTTTATGCATTAGGGTTTACTTGTTTTCGATTTTAGGTTGAATATATATAGCTAAACATTGTAAAAACAACAAAATACAAAGCAAAACATAATGAAAATCAACAGAAATGGACGGGCAACCAACCTAGGGCACTGCTGAATTGATCTAAGGAGGCAGGGATGTTATGGAGGTTGAAAGTAGGGTCAGCAAATGCGGGTACCTAGTTTTTGGCATCGCTTTCCCTGATGTCTCGCGGCCTATAGCTGTTAAAATGAAGCTACAGGCCTGTTTATTAAAAAAAAATTATACTTTTCAAAAATGGGTACCCGTTTTATAACAGGTGCCCGTTTGAAATGGGTACTCGATTCATAATAGGGGCCCATTTTTGCTTCGGGTGCCTGATCATAAATGGGTACCCATTTCATAATGGGCACCTGTTCCAAGTGGCATTTTTCATCTGTGGAAGACTTCTGTGAAATGTATACTCATCTTCTTGCTTTCACCCACACACACACATACACACACATATAAACAAGGGGCTTTCTATCTTGAATATATACAGTAAATATACCTCTGTAGGAGGTCATCCATGGCTGCCTCATCTCTCAACTTGCAAGCCAAACAAAAGGAAAAAAAATCAAATGAGAAGAAGAAAGTATGAGAAGAGGTAGAAATAATAGAATATAGTTAAGGAAGAATAGGGTTAGGGTTCTTTTTTCCCATAAGGATATTATTTTTTTTATTAGTGGGAGCTTTTAGGGCTTGTGTAGGAATTTTAAAATTTGGGATTTAATTTTGCTCTTTTATGTGAACGTGGAGTTATTCTTTTTCTCTCTTTTGACTTGGGGATTTCTTTTAATTTTTCTTTTATGCCTTGGCCTTTTGGGGAGTAAGGGTATAGCATTGTATTTCATTTATTTAAGGGTTAGAATATTGGTTTAATGATTTATTTGACTTTGGGAAGATAGAAATCTTTTAATTATGGAAGCAGTAAATCTTTTAATATTTATAGGACACTATAGTGAACTTTATTAATAATATTAGAGAATTTAATTTTATTATTGTGACTTGAGAATTATTAATGTAATATTATAATAGCTAGTCGATTTAATTAATTTAATCTTATGTTTGAGAATAATCAAAGTAGGTTATTATTTTAATTGTTATTTAATCATTAATTTTTATTTTATTTTATTTTTTAGAATAATTCCTATATATGCCCTAGAGGTGTTATGCTGCTGGAATTTTTTAGGAATCCAGGGTTAACTTCTTAGGAGATTTAATCCTTGTTTTGTTTAATACTTTAACATTTTCACAAGTTAATGATGTTTTTATAAGTTGTTATTTAATCCTTTTATGCTCTAGTATTAGGGTTTGGATTTCGACGCATGTCGAAATCCCACCACTCATTTAGGAAACTTAGGGTTCGAATCAAATCGATCCTAACCCTAATGGAAATGCTCACCATGTTGCATAACCCCCTAGTCAACTATCATCACGTAGGGGAATGCGCATGTAATCACACTACCCTGAGATTCGATTGACATGTTTACATATTATGCGTATTGCCACTGAGCATGCTGACACATGCGAGGGGGTTTCTAGGATGCATGGAAAAGTTTTTGATATTTCATGTCATGACCACATGACAAACGTAGACATGACACATGTTTTGTGTTGCAAATATGTGCCTAAGCGGTGTTGTCATTGATGTCAACATATCCTTGTTGCCATTGGTGTCAACTGTATCCTATTTTGTTGCATGTATAGAAGATAAGATTGTTGAGGATATTGAGAAAATTAATGGAGATCAATGTATGCGTACCATATGGATATGTAGAGGTTTGTTTGAAGAAGCTCCAGTTAAGATTTGAGAGGTTCACATTAAGATCTAAAGAAGTTATGGCCGTCTGAGTAGAACTAGTTCTTGCAATATTTAGGAGAGACAGAGTGACAGGAAAGAGGTCTGGATTGCTCTGGTAATGTAAAATGATGATCTGTAGATCTGAAGGTGGGTTTGGCAAGTCAGTGTGTATCATCCATTCAAGTGGTTCATGGTTTGGAGGTCCGCAAGCAATCTTTCAAGTGTGACAGTTATCGCAGAAATTAGAACTATGACAACTGTTACTAGGGATCAGTTAGTTGGTAAGATTTCAGCATTTGAAATGAGTGAGTTTGGTGATTCTCTTCCCAAGTCTTAATCTACATTTAAGGCCAGTATTAATGGAAAGCAAAGATATGAACCAGGTAAAAGTTCTTTAGGAAGGTCAAACAGATTTGCAAAGGCAAGGAAGGATCTTGAATATGATGAATTTGAGACTATAGATCTTGAAGCCCTTATTGCCAAAAGAATGCTAAGAGGATCCGATAAGTATGAAGGAAAGTTGTCATTCAAATGTTTTTCTTGTAATAAGATTCGTCATTTTGCCTCAAGATGTCTGGAGAGGGTTTCAAGACCAAACCCTAACAAATATAAAGGTCAGAAGAAATGCTTCTATGTCCAAGAAGCTGGAGAAGGAGTCACAGATGATGAATCTAATCATGGAGGTTCCACTAAAGGTGATTGGGTGTTCATTGCTATCAAAGAAGATCTAGTGTCTACTGAATCTGCTAGCTGTGCAAATGTGGAAAGTGCCTTGGCTACTCAGGTTGTTGAAAAGGATGAATGGATGATTGATAGTGGATGTTCTCATCATATGACTAGTGATAAAAGTAAGTTTGTAAGCTTTGAAAAATATGAAGGTGGAATTGTAAAATTTGAAGACAACTCAGTTGGTAGAATCCATGGCAGAGGATTCATCTCTTTTGATGGTAAGAACAACACCAATGATGTTCTATATGTGGAAGGACTAAAGCATAATCTTCTTAGTGTTGGACAGTTGGTTGAAAAGGGTTATGATCTTCAATTCAAGGATGGAAAATGTAGAATCTTGGAAAGCTTCGAAACTAAAATTATATCTGGTACTCAAACTAGAGGTAACATCTTTCATTTAAGTACTTCTGACAAAAGTTTTTTGATTGCTCAGACAGATCAGAATTAGTTATGGCATAGGAGGATGTGTCATGTGAATTTTGATAACATTGTCAAGATAAGTTCTACCTAGGCTGTAAGAGATCTTCCAAAACTTGTGAAACCTAATAGCATGTGTAGAGAATGTCAATTGGGTAAACAAAACAAAATTTCATTCAAAAGCAAAGAAAATTTTTCAAATGGACGATTGGAACTGGTACATACTGATCTCCATGGTTCTGCTAGAATCAGGAGTGTGCAAGGAGATAGATATTTCATGTTGCTGATTGATGATTACTCTAGGATGATGTGGGTAACTTTCCTAAAAGAAAAATTAGAAGCTCTTGACAAGTTTAAGGTGTTCAAGGTGATGGTTGAGAATGAGATTGGTGAAAAATTAAAATGTCTGAGATCTAACAGAGGTGGAGAATTTACTTCCAGTGAGTTTGATGCTTTCTGTGAAAAGCATGGCATAAAAAGATAGTTATCTGCTCCTAGGACTCCTCAGCAAAATGGAGTTGTGAGAAGAAAGAACTGGACCATTCAAGAAGCTGCTAAGACCATGATGATGGAAACAAATGTTCCTCAGGTTTATTGGAGAGAAGTTGTGAGTACTACTATCTACACTCTTAACCGAGTGTAGATCAATGGCAATTCTGGTAAGACTCCCTATGAACTATGGTTTGGTCATCCTCCTACTGTGAGATATTTCAGAGTTTTTGGTAGAAAATTCTATATCAAAAGAAATGAGGATTTAGGCAAGTTTGATGCAAGAAGTGATGAAGGAATATTCTTGGGATACTCTACTCAAAGTAAGGCTTACCAGTGCTTTAACAAGAGGTTGAAAAAGATTGTTGAAAGTGCTAATATTAGAGTTGATGAGAGCAAAGAAGGACATTCAAGGTATTATGGATATGATTCAGATGATCAAGATGAAAGTCAAAATCAAGGAAGGCAAGTCCAAACTCAGACTCAAATCCATATTGATCTGGAAACCCTAGGAACCCAAGAGGATAGTACAGATGTTGAGGAACATGCTCAAGAAATACAAGTTCAAGCAATTCCCAAAACCCCCAGGTATGTAAGGTTGAATCATCCTAAAGATAAGATCATAGGAGATAAGAGTAAAGGTGTTCAAACTAGGATAAATTTTTTTGAAGATCAAGATGAAATTTGTTTGATTTCAAAGATTGAACCTAAATCGGTAAGTGAAGTCTGTAATGATGAAAACTGGGTAAAAGCAATGGAAGAAGAATTGATACAAATTGAAAACAATCACACTTGGGATCTTGATCCCATACCTGAGGACAAAAATGTGATTGGAACCAAATGGGTCTTCCAGAATAAACTAAATGAAGATGGTGAAGTTGTGAGAAACAAAGCAAGGTTGGTATGCAAAGGCTATTCTCAAGTGGAAGGAATTGATTTTGAAGAAACGTTTTCTCCAGTGGCAAGAATAGAAGCAGTCAGATTATTTCTTGCATTTGTTGCCTTCAGAGATTTTAAAGTTTATCAAATGGATGTCAAATCAACATTCCTGAATGGATAGTTGGAGGAAGAAGTCTACATTGAACAATTGGAAGGTTTTCAGTTGTCTGATCAGAGAAATATGGTCTGTAGACTGAGAAAAGCTTTATATGGACTCAAGCAAGCCCCAAGAGCCTGGTATGCAAGATTGGATAAATATTTGCTTAAGATAGGATTTAGCAAAGGTACTACTAATAGTAATCTTTACTTCAAGATTAATCATGAGGACATCCTAATTGTTGAAGTCTTTGCCGATGATATCATTTTTGGTGGAAATGAATGTCTGTGCAAATTATTTGTTGATCAGATGAAAAGTGAATTTGAGATGTCAATGTTTGGTGAGATGAATTTCTTCCTAGGTTTGCAAATTGTTCAGTCAGATAAAGGTATCTTTATATCTCAGTCCAAGTATGTGAAAGAATTGTTGAAGAAATTTGGAATGGAAGATTCAAAGCTAGTAGGTACACCTATGGTAACCAGATGCAAGTTAAGCAAAGATGATGACTCCGCAAGGCAAATCAGGAAAGGTATAGATCAATGATTGGAAGATTCCTCTATCTAACTCAGACCAGACTTAACATCATGAATGCTGTTGAACTTGTTGCTAGATTTCAAGCTAATCCAAAAGAATCCCATGTTGTGGCAGTCAAAAGAATATTTAGATATCTCAAGGGGACAACTGATTATGGATTGTGGTATCCAAAGGATAATGATTTCACTCTTCATGCATATACAGATGTTGATTGGGCAAGAGATGTGGATGACATGAAAAGTACTAGTGGTGGTGCATTCTTCTTGGAAAGAAGATTAGTCTCTTGGATGAGCAAAAGGCAAGTGGCAATATCTCTATCTACTATAGAGGCAGAGTATATAGCAGTAGCAAGTATATGTACTCAAGTTCTGTTGATGAAGCAAATGTTGAAGAACATCAGAATTGTGTTTGAGGAGCTAATCACAATCTTCTGTGATAATTCTAGTGTAATAAGCATCTCAAAGAATCTGGTATTGCATTCAAAGACAAAGCATATATCTATCAAGTTTCATTTCTTGAGAGAGAAGGTAACTAAGAATGAAGTCAAGTTAGAGTTTGTGTCTTCCAAAGATCAGATTGTGGATATCTTCACTAAGCCTCTTCCCAAGGATACTTTTGAGTATCTTAGAGAGAAGTTAGGGGTTATCACCCCTCCTGATCAGAACTAAGATGCACTAAGGTGCATTAGTTCGATGGAATTCACAGTCATATCTTGTGATCCAAATTGATGTTAAGGAGATACTACTCAAGGGGAGTAGTCAGTATACAAATTTTGGGATCAGTCTAAAACAAAAAGGGAGAAACTATTGTAAATATGTGCCCTTTGTCATTGATGTCAAAGGGGGAGAGAAGTTCATGTGAAAAACTAGTTGCTGATAAAGGGGGAGTAGTGAGGAAAGTAATTGCAGAAGTAAGAAGAGAAAGGGGGAGAAGTTCTTGTCTTGATGGTTTAATTCAGTTTTTCACATCATATATTGCCATCAATGACAAATGGGGATATTGTTACAAATATGTGCCTAAGCGGTGCTGTCATTGATGTCAACATATCCTTGTTGCCATTGGTGTTAACTGTATCCTATTTTGCTACCTGTATAGAAGACCAGATTGTTAAGGATAATGAGAGGTTTGCATTAAGATCTGAAGAAGTTATGGCCATTTGAGTAGAACTGGTTCTTGCAATATTCAGGAGAGATAGAGTGACAGGAAAGAGGTACAGATTGCTTCGGTAATGTAAAATGATGATTTAAAGATCTAAAGGCAGGTTTGGCAAGTTAGTGTGTATCATCCATTCAAGTGGTTCATGGTTTGGAGGTCTGCAAGAAATCTTTCAAGTGTGACAGTCATGGCAGACAATGTTCTTAAGGTTCTAGATGAAGATGCAAGTGATTCTGATGATTTGGAGGAGTGTGGATGTTTTTTTTAAATTCAATGTGCTCGTAGAGATCTCTGGATCATGTAGCTATTGTGTTGGAGGTCCACATTAAAGTTTGAGCTTGTTATTGAAGATTTCCCTCTTGATGTTGTTGTTCCTCCCAGTCTTGGCCAACCGGATGATTCAAGCATGTTGCGGATGATCTAAGAGCAATTCTATGAAGTGTGGCATGTTGATCAAGGAAGATTTGAGTCCTAGTTATGTTTGGCTGACAGCGTAGGGATTTGCATTAAGTCATATGTTTGTACTGCTGACCTTGATGTTCATTCCAATGTTGATGAAGTGTATAAATATTTGTCGATGAGTTGTGGAAAATTATCCTTGTGCAAAAACAATATAATCTGAAGAAAGGATCAAAGGCAGAGCAGAGTAGAAGAGTAGCAGAAGAACAAAAGTCATTTTGATGAAGAGTTAGAGAAGAAGTGTTTGGGGCAAAGCATAAGTTTTGTGAGCATTCAATGTAACTGAACTAGGAATGAAGTAGATTCTATTTCTTAGTTAATTCTTTCTGTTCCAAAATAAATTATGTAGGCAGTGAGCCTCTCTTTTGATTAGTGAGCTTTGGGCAGTGTGCCCAAAGGCATGTACTTTCTATTTTTTTGAAGTACTTTTAACAGGGTACAAATCTTTGTGGGTTAACCCCCACCATGATTTTCCCTTAACCGGGTTTCCACGTAAAAATCCCAGTGTTATGTGTTCATCTATTTCTACTCTTGTGTTGTTGATTCATTGTTTAAAGGTTTATATCATTAATTAGTTTTGTGTGATAAAGAAATAGTTGCAAGTGTTAAAGATTTGGGACAACTGATTCACCCCCCCTCTCAATTGTTCAGTCTAAATCCAACATGTTGTGTGTCGTGACCGCATGGGAAATGTGGGCATGATAGGAATGCATCAGTCAAGTGGTGCTCAAATTCTCATTCTTTGATCTGGATTGATTTTTGAGGGCTACCTAACCGGGGGAGTAGCCAGACATTCCTGATAAAGAAAGTGTTGATAACAAAGAAAGTTCGGTTGGATAGAGCATCAGAGTGCAAGCATGTGCCCTTTGCCATTGATATTGAAGGGGGAGAGAAATCATGTGAAAAACTTAGAGAAGAAAGAGTGCAGATGTGTAAAGAGAAAGGGGGAGAATCTTGTCTTGATGGTCTATACAATTTTTCACATCATATGTTGCCATCAATGACAATGGGGGAGATTATTGTAAGTATGTGCCTAACCGGTGTTGTCATTGATGTCAACATATCAATGTTGTCATTGGTGTCAACTATGCTCTTGTTTTGATGCTTGCTTATAATGAGTTAGATGCCTTCCATTGGCTTTCCAAGTGCTTCTAAGAAAATTTGCCCCCTCGTGGAAACAATGTATTGAAGAGTATCTTTGTTCACAGCAGAACAGTCCAATAGTTTGCTCCGCATTTCTTGTAGAATGAATATCTTTTCCTATAGATTGGAAGTTATTTAGATGCATGTCTGAAGATGCTATGTTCCAAGTTTGAGCCTCCGGTATGAAAATTTGAGTGAGATATTCACCAAAATGAAAACTGCTTTTTATGTATGTTTGGTGGTGACAGGGAGAATGTATTATGCTCCGTATTCCTCTGCATTGAAATATTTTGGTAATGATTCTAGAGTTAAGTTTGTGATGATGATAATTGCCTTCAACTCCAATGGTTCATGGTTTGGTGGTTTGCAAGTGATCTTTTCTTTATGACAGTGGTTGACAATGTTGTTTAAGTGCTCTAGTTTGAAGAATCTTCTTGAGAAAGTGGTTAGAGCTAGTGCAGATGTTCTTGGTGATTACAATGTGCTTGTGGATGTCTCTTGATTATGTTCCTACATTTGGATTGGTTTGCCAAGATAAATTTGGATCATAGACGAAGAATCTTCTTAGAAGACTTAGTGTTAACATGAGTCTTGGCCGACTTGGTTGTTTTCACTAATTGCGGAGATGCATTGAAGATTGTAGTAGCATATTGTGGCGTGGAAGATTGCGTTTAAGTCCCAACTAAGGCGTAGCATGATCCACATACATCTTTTCTCTTAGCTAGTTTTGTATTAGGTCCAGACCTATTTCTATGTATGCCAACCTTGGAGATTGTTTCAACGGTTGATGAATGTAATATCGACCTTGATGTTCATTCCAAGGTTGATGAGTTGTATAAAAACATGTAATGTAGTTGTGAAAAAGAGATCCTTGTGCCAAAATGTGAAGATAAGTGTGAAGTGTAAGAAGAGCAGAGTAGAGGAGAAGGATTGCACTTTAATGGAACTAATGTAATGCCCCAAGCTTTCACACAGGACATTAGCCGAACAAATACTGAATTAAAAAAATTTTCACGTTTGCAAGTGCAACATTTACATGTCGCATTGCACTCACACACACACAAGGTATTGCAAAATGTAAAACAACACCTAAAAAGACATCGCCATTGCACAATGCAAGGTGGCACAAGCGAAAGACTTCACCCATCATGTGATAACTCACCATGATGACCAAGAGAGAGGTGGAGCTTAGTCCATGACGAGGATCAGATACATGTCCATGACCTTTCTCCCTCGCAAACACATGGAGTAGGAGGAGGGTGACATCCACCTCAGTCTATTCCATGATGACACAAGACATCCCAAACACAAGGGTAACATTCACCCATGGGATAGTCCAACTAGGATGTACAATTCCTCAACCAACTAGAATGGTCACTAGTCAAACCTGTGTAAAGGCATGCTTCCCAATGCAAAGGAGGGAATAATCCAAAAGGACATATCACATCATGGAAATGACACCAAACACCTACGAGGCTAAAAATAGTAATCAACACCAAAGAGGATTCATTTTAACCAAAAATATTAAGGTGTTGAACCAATTATGTCCACATGTCAAAAAGGACAAAATCCATCCAAAAGGCTATGCATGTTCGACACCAACGTTGACACATGCCAAAAGAAAAGATAGGATCCTCACCACCTA
Organism: Cunninghamia lanceolata; assembly: GCA_027924645.1. NCBI lineage: Eukaryota > Viridiplantae > Streptophyta > Pinopsida > Cupressales > Cupressaceae > Cunninghamia > Cunninghamia lanceolata. The sequence goes on along the minus strand of BSBN01000021.1, from coordinate 16,080,981 downwards.
TGTGGGATGAATACGATCCAACACAAACATATCCATAAACATCAAATATAGCATCAAATAACCGAGTCTAAACATGATAACATAGCTAGATTCTAACATGTAAAATCTATCAAAACATGCTAATGTCCTCACAAACTGAGGCTTGGAAAAATACAAGATGATATCCAATAATTACAATATTCGAAGGGATTCATCCTAAACATAGATGAATCATAGCCAACATCATATATCAACCCAAAGCATTAATTACATCTTATTACAAGGGTCTCAAAAGACCTACATTACAAAGGTTACAATAATCAATAATGATAAAATACAAGTGCATAAACCACCCAAAACCAACATGCTCTCCAAGGTGCAACAAGGCACAAAGCACAAGGTAAACCACCTGCAAAAAGATTAAGGAATCCATCTAGTACTTGAAGATCATCATGAAGGACCAATGGGGAAATGTTGCTCACCTCCCAACCATATTGCCATTGTCAAGTGCAATAGATGTCTACGCAACTCTAGGCAACCCCCGAGCTACGGAGAAGGTGATCATGGAAAACCCGCTAAGAGAATCTCACACATCCAAGGTATACAAGCAACAAATGGAATACACGACAATTAATGCACACAACACACATGACACAACTGCCAATACAATGCATATAAACAACACATGGTACAACTACCATCCAATTGCATTCAAGTAACATATGGCACACTTGCCATAACATAATAGAATGACATAACAACATTCAAGCATAAGGGAAATAATCACCTTCAATGCACACCAAACGAGGCATAAATCATAATCCATCATAGACACATACAAGCATGAATTAGGCATCACAATGCACATACAATCACATGGTAAACGTCCCACGTCAAGTCAAACTTCGGCGGTGGAAGAAGGAAGAGAAACCTAGGTAGTTAGGACAAGGAGTGTCAAATGAGGGCAATACTCACCTCACAGTAGAACATGAGGGCATAACCTCCTCATAGAAACCAAACACTACACCAAAGAATGCTCTTTACACCCTAACCCAAGCAGCAGACACTTCACCAACACATGTAGTTTGGTGTAGATGATCTTATTATTAAATTTTATTACCCAATGTGTTTAAATGTTATTCTTGATTAAAACTTCCATTTGATAAATTCCAATGACCTCTTTGGGCCATGGTGCACGATGGAAGCCACTCCATTCCTACCCCTAGACCTCTTCCTAAACACCCATAGCAACAATTTGACCAATTGGGCATGGCATGGATTTCAAGGTGGCAAAATCACAATTTTGACAAAAATACAACATATTCTCAAAAGATACAAAATACCATTCTAATTGGGAGACAACTCATCCCACAAACTAAAACATCAAAGAAATGCATACAAAGTAATTTTTAAGTTTTCAAAAATAGAGAAATAAGTGGCACGGATTTTAATGCACCAAAATGTATTGAAAAATAACATAGTCTCACAAGATGTAGAATCACATAATATGGAGTCAACTCATCCCTCAAAGAAAATCATAAAGGAAATGCATAGAATTTATTTTTCATGTTTTCTAAAAGTGCAAAATGAACATAAGGCCCTAAAAACTCCATTGGAGCTCTCTTTGGCACCTTGACCAAAGTTTGACCAATTTTCTAACTTTTGTTTTTGAATAGCTATTGATGATCTGACAACTACCCATTATAGATAACATGCCCAATAACCAATATATGCAATAAAAATGAGTTGGGGATTTCCACAGAAAATTTGCCAAGACTTTGTCTATATTTTCATGTTTCCAAAAATGAAAATACATAAAAATAAAAGCATACATAGTTGAAATAAATTTTCTAAGCTTCCTACAACTAAGCAAAGCCATCTTTAACCATTCTAGATGGTGTGGCATGAAGGAAAAAAAATAAAACAATTTAAATGACAATATTGGAGAAACTTACCTTCCAATACAAGCAAAATCCAAGGAAAAGAATGAGGTTGAATGTTAGTTTCAATCCACACACAACAAGCAAACACCAAGCTCTTGAATCCAATCTAAACTCCAAGCAATTCCAAGCAAAACTCCCTTCCAAGCAATCATATATCTATTTTTCAAGCAAGAGGGTTTCAAACAAAGAAGAGCAAATTTTGGAGATAAAAAGAATAATGAAAAATACATGTCTTTTTGCTTTTATTCCTCCAAAGACACTATCCCTTTTTTAGAAATAAATTAATCCTTTAAGTGATTTAATCAATCAATTCAAAATTATAGCCTTTGCACAACTAAATCATTTAATTCAACAATTAAAAATTTGAATGTCTCTTTTGCAAATCGAATAGGCATTTCAAATAACACATTAATAAACCCCTTTTTCACTTAAAACACCCAAATAATTCACTCAAATAAATAGGGAAATAGTTAGTGGGATGAATTCAACTATTCCAAACAGTTTATTGCCATTTAACTCAATCTCATTCTAAAAAGTAAAAACATGCTATACAAGGCATTCAATTTCCTCATTTAATGCAATTTCTACCTTTTTACAAAAAACTATCAAATTTTAGAATTAAATTGAAATCACTCAAATTTGTTCCACAAGCATATAATGATGCAACAAACATTTTAGGTAAAGCAAAAATAGCAATTTCCAAATTAAAATCATTAATTTAATTTGAAAACACAGAAAACACGTTTTTTGAAACATTTTAAAATAAAGTGCAAGAATGCTAAGGAAACACATGCAAATGATACCAAACACACATCACGGGTTTCCACAACACAAGGATAAGGGTGAGATGGCTTAGCATCCCATGTCAACCTTCTCCACATTTCCCACATTAGTTAACACTTGTAATTACCTGCACACTCAAGTAAACCATCAGGCATACATGCTTCATACATAAAATAGCCGAAGCATATCATAATAACCAACGTGGCATAATAGTGCATAAGCATCATAAACATGGGTCGACAATCAATCGACATAATAAAATCATATATGCATAAATCAACTAACACAATCATACTGAAGACATCACATCCGTCCAACATATTACACAATTGAAAACAATGAAGCTACATCACTACAATAATCTAACACACATGAACACAACGTATGCAATCCATAATGCATAGTTGGAAAGCCAAATAATAAAGAAAAATGCCATTGGAACACCTCAATGGTCATGTAGAATACACCATCAAAACCCTTTAATGGCACCATAGACCTCATCAACAAGTTCGGTGTAATGTATCAAAGTATAATAATCACATAATACAATGATAAACACTCATAACAACATATAACACATGAATCAAAAGCACACAAGGAATACACTAGGGTGGGCATTACATCCTCCTCCACTAGCATTAGGCTTACTCTTGGAAGCCTACAAAAAGACAAGGATTAAGTACCCTCAGTACACAATCATTTACAACAAAACAAATCTTAAAAGGTCAGTCCTCCTAACCAAAACTAGGTTGAGGTCTTAAAATAATAAGATAAATCTCCAAAGGTGCACCAACTAGGTCAAAACCAACCATCATGCATACAACTCCTTTGAGATTGCATCACTCCATCCTCCAACTGCCATTGCAATGAGAAGAGGCTCAAGCCAAAAGGCGTAACGAACCACAAGCAAGTCAAGTCCGTAAAACTTAGGACCACAACTATGCTGGGATAACCTCTCAAGCTCTCAACTAAGTCTTTGGAAACTCACAAGTCTACCATATCCACTCTCAAGGAGAATTTCAAACAAAAGATTTCTCTCAACAATCCTTCCTCAGGAACTACCCACAACAAAAGAACTCAAGGATTAGGGAAACCTAACTCAAAAAGGTTATAGGCACCACTATCGCACCTTCATCCTGATCAAAAGCATGCCTCATCTCTAGAAATGGTTCTACTACATGAGGTACTTCCTCACATTCCACTCCTAAAAGAGAGGGTTTCTCTAACACTCTAGCTCTACACCACCAAAAATAGGATCAACCAAACAAGTTCTTAGAGGGAAGAATCTAAATCACATCCTCTAACAACATAAGCACTTCCATCAAGCAAGGCTTAGCAACCCGTTACTCACTAGGAGCACATATAAGGTGGCCACAACACACCAACAAGGTGCAAGACTACTCACAACACCACTTCAACTCTTAACTAATCTAGACCAAAAAGGTCAAGCAACACAACATGATCATGAATTCATGATCGACTAGGCAACACAAGGCTTCCTCATGGCCTAAAAACCAAGTATCCATAAAATGGAATACATAGGATAGCAACCTCTTCATACAAGAGTTGCTTCCCTTTTAGCATTACGCTAGGAAACCTCCAAAAAAACTAAGGAGAAACTCTTGAAGCAACCAAATTCCCAAGGTTGGCAACTCAACAAGAGCAAGAAGACAAATATAATACCATAAATATATAAATAATACATGCTCATGCACTAAGGTTCCATCATACCCTACACTATGTCAAAACATAAGTGTAGTTATGGAACTCACATCAAAAGGACACAACATCATACACTCCACTAATGCTAAAACACTAGGAGCATGGCATCATGTCCAAGACTAACAAGAATGACACAAGCAAGAACAACCATAGTTGGTGGACTAAGTCAACACCAAACCAAAAGTAATCTACTAAAAGCAAGATTAAGTCCAAAACAAGTTCTCTACATATCTCATTCACATAGACACAGTAAAGAATCAACATTTAATCTCATACAAGAATTCAATTCACATCAAGATCCATAGCAACACAATTTAAAAACTTTCTCAACATTTCACACAATATTCACTTGCGTCTAACAAAGAACTAAGGATTTCAATCTACCATAGTTCTAGTAACATGCACACTAAGAACTAGTATATTCTTCACATTCTACTCCCTTATACAATCCATCAGAGTCCCATCATGGACATGATAGAGAACATAACACAATACATGACCAGCAATTAAAACATTCAAGCATAGCCACCAATAATAAATAAATAAAATACCAAAGTGGAAGAAAAGTCAATTCCAACAATAAGGCATAAAATGAGCTCAATTTCAACAGTAAATCAAGTATGACCATAAAGATCACAAGATAAATAAATTTCAAAATTCGATGGCTATATACTTATTCATAAATGAGAATAAAATTCAATGCTGGCCCTTACAACATCTAGTGAATTCACCAAAGTCAAATAAATAAAGTATCAAACTTCAAAAATTCCACATTACATGAACTACGTGACTAATTCTAGCCACTAGAGAGGGAGTACAATGCTACACTACACCTCGATTCCAAAATCTAAGGAGAGTAAGAGAACACAGTCAATCACACCAAACACGTCTTCTAAGACTACAATCACGTCAAAACATGAGATCATTTCTACCTAACCACACAAACATCACTCAAGATGCCAAGCAACAAAGAGTTGCATCCCATCTAAGGGAATCACAAACACCATGCAATGACACACAAAGTCACACACTAGCAACATCTAGTAACCAAGATTAAGCTAGGATAAAATGAGGTTCACAAACCAAGTTATCTAAACACATCACTCTCACAACAAGAGCGGTTAATATTTCTCACCAAACAAGAATTCACCAAGCATATGGATAATGCATTAATGCAACTTTCACATACAACACAAATCAAAAGACGAGGGAGAATTAGGTTAGGGGTCAAGCACTTACCCAACGTTCCATTCACATGATGCTAAATTTCTCCACAACATGATGACAAGCATACTAAATGCACACATTATAATAGGGGAAACACAACTCAAAAACACAAGATGTAGGGTTTGCTACTTCACTCATGATTCTACACCTCAAACATCACAAGGACTATGCAAATGACCCTTTTCACAACCCCTTTTCTCTTTAACTCTTCAAATAATACAATGCAATAATCATACCTAGGTTCCCACATGAATCTTAGGAAAGAATGCAATTCGGGGACATAAGTCATTACCCAAACGATCTATTCTAGCAATGCAATGTAGCACTATCTTTCATACAACTATATAATTAATCCACACATAGGAACATGCTCTCAAGAAGACAATGCAATATGCATTTTAGGCAAGCATTTCCAATCACCATAAAGAGGCAATTAATAAACAAATATGACAAGCATTATGAGGGTATGCTACTCTTGCAACAAACATACACACAACAAGATGCACAATGCAAGGTTCATTTAAACTAGCATTACCACAACAATATTCTTCACATATCATGCATATGATCAAAACATCATCTCTTTCACATATAAATGCATAGCTCTTAAAAGAGTAAACCGGGTTCAATCACACTCAAGAAAAAGGTATTTCCTTTCACACAAAGGTTCCCATAACTCCACTATCAAAAGTGGTCACAAAAGCACGAACATAACCATACAAAGGTCACTCAAGCACACTCATACAAGGAAGACATATTGAAAGAAAGCACATTCTACTCACAACATGTAAACACACAAGGACCCCACACATGCTCAAACGAGTCGAGAATAACACACCCTAGAGCTCCCAATGCTGCAACATGTGCTCTGATACCAAATGTAATACCCCAAGATTTCACATAGGACATTAGCCAAACAAACACTAAACCAACAAATTTTTCGTGTTTGCAAGTGCAACATTTACATGTCGCATTACACTCACGCACACACAAGGTGTTGCAACATGTACAACAACACCTAAAAAGACATCGCCATTGCACAATGCAAGGTGGCACAAGTGGAAGACTTCACCCATCATGTGACAACTCACCATGATGACCAAGAGAGAGGTGAAGCTCAGTCCATGACAAGGATCAGATACATGTCCACGACCTTGCTCCCTTGCGAACACATGGAGTAGGATGAGGGTGACATCCACCTCAGTCTATTCCATGATGACACAAGACATCCCAAACACAAGGGTAACTCTCACCCATGGGATAGTCCAACTAGGATGTACGATTCCTCAACCAACTAGAATGGTCACTAGTCAAACTTGTGTAAAGGCATGCTTCCCAATGCAAAGGAGGGAATAATCCAAAAGTACATATCACATCATGGAAATGACACCAAACACCTACGAGGCTAAAAATAGTAATCAATGCCAAAGAGGATTCATTTTAACCAAAAACATTAAGGTGTTGAACCAATTATGTCCACATGTCAAAAAGGACAAAATCCATACAAAAGGCTATGCATGTTCGACACCAACGTCGACACATGCCAAAAGAAAAGATAGGATCCTCACCACCTATGTGGGATGAATACAATCCAACAAAAACATATCCATAAACATCAAATACAACATCAAATAACTAAGTCTAAACATGCTAACATAGCTAGATTCTAACATGTAAAATCTATCAAAACATGCCAACGTCCTCACAAACCGAGGCATGGAAAAATACAAGACGATATCCAATAATTACAATATTCAAAGGGCTTCATCCTAAACATAGATGAATCATAGCCAACATCATAAATCAACTCAAAGCATTAATTACATCTTATTACAAGGGTCTCAAAAGACCTACATTACAAAGGTTGCAATAATCAATAATGATAAAATACAAGTGCATAAACCACCCAAAACCAACATGCTCTCCAAGGTGCAACAAGGCACAAAGCACAAGGTAAACCACCTGTAAAAAGATCAAGGAATCCATCCAGCACTTGAAGATCATCATGAAGGACCAATGGAGAAATATTGCTCACCTCCCAACCATATTTCCATCGTCAAGTGCAATAGATGTCTACATAACTCTAGGCAACCCTTGAGCTACGGAGAAGGTGATCATGGCAAACCTGCTAAGAGCATCGCACACATACAGGGTATACAAGAAACATATGGAATACACACCAATCAATACACACAACACACATGACACAACTGCCAATACAATGCATATAAACAACACATGGTATAGCTACTATCCAATTGCATTCAAGTAACATATGGCACACTTGCCAAAACATAATAGAATGACATAACAACATTCAAGCATAAGGGAAATAATCACCTTCAATGCCTACCAAATGAGGCATAAATCATAATCCATCATAGACACATACAAGCATGAATCAAGCATCACAATGCACATACAATCACATGGTAAACATCAGACGTCGACTCAAACTCCGACGGTGGAAGAAGGAAGAGAGACCTAGGTAGCTAGGACAAGGAGTGTCAAACGAGGGCAATAATCACCTCACAGTAGAACATGAGGGCATAACCTCCTCATAGCAACCGGACACTACACCAAAGATTGCTCTTTACACCCAAACCCAAGCAAGGCGGACACTTCACCATCACATGCAGTTTGGTGTTGATGATCTTATTATTAAATTTTATTACCCAATGTGTTTAAATGTTATTCTTGATTAAAACTTCCATTCGATAAATTCCAATGACCTCTTTGGGTCGTAGCACACGATGGAAGCCACTCCTTTCCTACCCTGAGACCTCTTCCTAAACACCCATAGCACCAATTTGACCAATTGGGCATGGCACAGATTTCGAGGTGACAAAATCACAATTTTGACAAAAAGACAACATATTCTAAAAAGATGCAAAATACCATTCTAATTGGGAGACAACTCATCCCATAAAATAAAACATCAAGGAAATGCATACAAAGCAATTTTCAAGTTTTCAAAAATAGAGAAATAAGTAGCACGGATTTCAATGCACCAAAATGTCTCAAAAAATAACATAGTCTCACAAGATGTAGAATCACATAATATGAAGGAGTCAACTCATCCCTCAAAGCAAATCATAAAGGAAATGCATAGAATTCAGTTTTCATGTTTTCTAAAAGTACAAAATAACCATAAGGCCCTAAAAACTCCATTGGAGCTCTCTTTGGCACCTTGACCAAAGTTTGAGCAATTTTCTAACTTTTGTTTTTCAATAGCTATTGGTGATATGACAACTATCAATTATAGATAACATGCCCAACAACCAATATATGCAATAAAAATGAGTTGGGGATTTCCGCAGAAAATTTTATAGGGTTTTATCTATATTTTCATGTTTCCAAAAATGAAAATACATAAAAATAAAAGCATACATAGCTGAAATAAATTTTCTAAGCTTCCTACAACTAAGTAAAGCCATCTTCAACCATTCTAGATGGTGTGGCATGAAGGAAACAACATAAAACAATTTAAATGAGAAGATTGGAGAAACTTACCTTCCAATACAAGCAAAATTCAAGGAAAATAATGAGGTTGAATGTCAGATTCAATCCACACACAACAAGCAAACACCAAGCTCTTGAATCTAATCCAAACTCCAAGCAATTCCAAGCAAAACTCCCTTCCAAGCAATCAGATATCCATTTTTCAAGCAAGAGGGTTTTGTTGTTGCTGATGTTGATGTTAGGCACCCACACAAGTACAACATGAAACAAAAGTTACACACCAACCCTTGTTTATCCTGAAAGATACAATGAATTCATAGGACTCATGATCCCAAGTCCTTGGTGATTAGTTCATAATCCACTAAGATTACTCAGTGGTTGATGTGTATTGCTGTTTTCCATTTTGGGGTCTTACGTAGCTCTGTAGATTCTACTTCTGCAACAATGCTTTCAATTAAAGAGATAATTCTACACAACATACTCCTTCAAAGGATGTTTCTAAGTGGATGTATGCATGAGTCTTACCTCTATTTGGGGTTCTATGCATGATATTTTCAATGGTACATGCATCTAGTTCAAGAATATACTAATGATGTTCAGTTATCTACGGGATGTCAACATATTCCTCTGTTCTGCTTAATGTTTATCATGATGTATAGTTATGAAAGTGACTTCTATAAAATTAAAATGAGAAAAAGGGTTAGAGAGAGATATTCCTAAGATTTACTTGACTGAGATCACTGACCCACACACATATTCCCATACAGTAATGAAGAGAAGAAAACTAAAATCATACTTCACCAGGATATTCCACAAATCAGCATGATCCAATGCAAATCTTTAGAGGTAGAGTTGACAACAACATGTAATGAAATGAAAGCGCTTCTAAATAACACAACATCCACCAGTACATATCCAGAAATCAACTTGAAGATTACTTAAGGTTTACAATCATGATGTAATCTGAAACTTCCTCTCCATACAGTATGTTCATAAAACATGCATGTTTACAGTGATCATGAGGAAAGAACCTTGAATGTTTCAACAATTTAGTCCCCACTAGTCTCAACAATTCAGTCCCCACTAGTCTCAGCAATCTGGTCTACTACATGAAATTTCTACCGGTCCTGATTTTGTGATTCAACCTTCCCCCCCTCTTAATGGGATGCCCACCTTAATAAAATATTCTTCATAATGTGATGTCAGCATTAATAAAATATATCCACCTCCATAATGGGATGCCAGCATTTATAAAATACTCCACCTCCATAATGAGATGTCAGCATATATAAAATACTCCACCTCCATAATGGGATGTCAGCATTAATAAAGTATATCCTCCATATAACTCTGCATCTTTAATGCTGTCGGGTCAAATTTGCATATTGACCCTCCGTAGGCCTTGCGTGTACTTCTTGTTTGACCAAATTTATACATCGGGCTCCAAAATAATTTCAAATTCCTCCCGCTCTACTTTCCCGCCATTTTCTATTTGAATATCGGGCTGCACTTTGAAATTCTTCGCGGATTAGGATATGATGATGACATCATCAAGATGGACTGGACTTGTTGAAGTGTGAAAGGATGACATCATCAGGTTCTGAGATGGCTCAAAATCCATCTGCCTTGCTTTTCCATCGTGACCGCACATCATCATGATCATCGGTGAAACCCCACCTGATCGGAGCGAGCCAACAATGTCTCACCAACCCCATCCTCTGGCCGATGCACTTGCGGTCATCATATAAAGTTAGGCATCATCATTTAAATAATCAACAGGAGGATAAAAACTAATGCTAAATCATGTCTTGAAAGTGCAAACATAAATATCCGGTCATGATACTATGAAAATCTGTCTGCACACGAGAAATTAGTCCCCACTTGATAATTCATTCAGTTCCGCCACCTGCATGTAGATTTCTGGACATTCTCTTTACTTGGTCACGATATGATGGTGACGTCACAGTGATATTGAAGGAAATTGGGTCTAAGGAACATGATCCCAAGAAAAGAGCTTTGAAGAATATCACCCTCTCAAGAAGATGACGTCATCAGGATATGTCGAGTTTTGCTTATCACGTCATATTTTAAGATCAGGACGATATTTGGAACATGACCCCCGTGGGTAAGATGACCTTCCTTTCGAAAGATTGGGGTGACGTCAGCGGAAGGGTGGCCTTGTTTATTGCTGCAGTTATCATGACGTCACCGTCATGTTTATTGGATAGGAGTGATGTTTGAAAAAGTGCCTGTGTGAGGCAAAAGGATGATGACATCATCAGGAGGTGATTTCCTTTACTTATCGAGCTTGGATGATGTCATCTTCATGTTAGCCATGGGGTGATATTCGGAAGATCGTGATATTCAAAAGATCGGCTGATCTTCGAAAAATCAGGTGATACAAAAGGTCGGGGTGATGCATCCACATCAGGGTGATATTTGGCGAGGAGGGTGATCTTTCAGAATATCGGGTGATATTTGAAACATCGGGTGATATTTGAAAGATGATGATCCCCTTAGACTAAAATGACCTCCTATCGAAATATCAGGATGACGTCATCCGGATGATGACTTGGTTTAGCGCTGTGGCACTATGACGTCATCGTCATGCTATGTAGGAAAGGTCATGTTCGAGAATATACCTCCATGAGGCAAAAAGGATGATGATGTCATCTTCATGTGACGTTCCTTGTTTATCGGGTTCTAATGACGCCATCAGGATATTGGTTCAGGGTGATATTTTGCGACAGGAGGATATTGAGAAATATCGGGTTACATTCAGAATATCGGGTCATGTTTGAAATATCCTCCTCCTTGGAAGATCGGGATGATGTCAGCAGGTGGAAGACCTCATTTATCGCTATGTCATTATGACGTAATTGTCATGTTAGCAAATCAGAATGATCTTTCGAAATATACCCCACGAGGCAAAGGGATGATGATGTCATCTTCATGTTAGTTTCTTTGTCAATTGGGTTTGGATGACGTCATTGTCAGGGTGATATTTCGCGGCAGGAGGATATTTGGATATCAGGTGATTTTCAAATATGATGATCTCCTGGACTAAAATGACCCATTGTCGGAATACCATGATGATGTCATCAAGATATTGACTTGGTTCAGCATTATGGCATTATGACATCATCGTCATGTTATGTGAGCAGGATCACGTTTAGGAAACATGCCCGCAAGAGGTGAATATGATGATTACGTCATCGTCATGATTATTTCTTTGTTTATCAGACTTGTATGACATCATCAGGAGAATGGCTTAGGGTGATATTTTGCGGCAGGAGGATATTGAGAAATATCAGGTTACATTGAGAAAAATGATCCTCGTGAAAACACATAAGACTGTTGACGGGTAAAAGTCACTATCACCTAAAATTGACGTCTGGATATTTGGACCGCATGATTTATCGGGTGATAAATTAGATATGACTAATGTTAAGAAATATGATCCTCCTCCTTGTGAATATCTGGTTTGACTCAAACTTTGAGCGAGCATAACTTTCTTACCTGGCTGAATTTCAGGGTGATGTAAAAGGCAAACTTGCTTAGAATTTTACACTCTTTCACATGGCAAGCTTCCTGAGGCAAGATCCAGACCTTGAATTTTGGGCTCATACAGGAGGATCATCATGCACCTGATATGATGATGCTTTTTACCATTACCGCCCAGAGCACAAAAAAAACAAAGGGGGCAAGCCACAGCAGGGGTCCTCATTTTGCTAAGGGGCAAAAAGGGGCATGTTGTGAACATCACAACAACTAGCAACCAAACAAAACAATCAAAAACAAAGACCATTAAAGGAAACTGAAAGAAATACATGCATAACTTCCAACTATCTCTCCTGCAGATCATCATCTAACTTGAGACTCAATGTATTCAATAAGGTGCATGAATTTTCCTTTCAGTTTAAGTGGGTGCATGTGATTAATCATCCTCATCTTGAAAATTAGTTGAACAAACCAGTGACTTACATTAGCCTACGTAGGTGAGGATGTTCCCTCATAGCCAACTGGATAGAGCCTTGCTACCAGCAGGCGTCCATATCCCTGGCAAGGATATCGTTACAATTCTCCTAAGTAGAGCCCCACTGCCAGCAAGTGTCCATAGCCCCGGTAGAGTTACTTAGATGGCTTAACCTAGATTTTCAGTAAAATCTATTTTATTGCTTTACATTTTATATTTTTGGTAGAACTTCATAAGATGTTGCATTTGTAACTTCATCATCATGATGCAAGGAGAGGTCACTTGCTGAAATTAAGCTAAGAATTGTAATGGTAGCAAGGGTGACCTTTGATTTTTCACCTAATATCTACACTGGTAGGTTCAACCAACCCAAGGATTTTAGGTGTGTCATTGTGAGAAACATTCCTTGAATACTCAACCCATTCTTATTGAATACAAAATTTCACAAGTCAAACAACTCTCTACATTCATGACAGTCACAACAAGTCATGCATAAATTTCAAACAATTAACCTGAATGATCAGAATTTTCCATTATTTTCTGTGGTTGTTAATCTGCTCCTTCATGCTCTAAATCAAAAGAAAGATCCCTGCTGAGGACAACAAAGCAACCAAACAAAACAAACAAAAGCAAGAAGACTATACAAACAACTAACCTACAAAAGGGAACAAACAGAAAGCAAGACAAGAAAACAAAGCAACTACTCTACCAGACTATATACAAACCCAACAAGGCAAGGAAAACCTAGAAAAAGACCCAAAGACACCTATGTTTGTGTACTTCCTTAGATTGTGCAGGAGCATCAGGGCACTAGTGATGGTTCTGATCCTAGCAGGTTCATCCTTGTATTCTAAAAAAATTTCTGGTATTCTAAATTCATTGTGTTTATCAGAACAACCTCTGAGAATCATCAACTGAGGAAGCTCATCATGTTCATGATTAATCCATATGCATGTCTTATCTCCTAAATTCCCATAATCAAAATAATAATCACCCTTCTTCATTGTGGAAAGGGAAGATACAACCTGATGTATTTCTGGCTCTACTGTTGGACATGCTAGTTCATTGATAGCTGGTCCTCCATTTAACTCTGCATCTTCAATGCTTGGCTCAGTGTCAGGTCTCACTTCAAATTGAAGGATGTATGGCTCTTGATGGATTGTTTCTTCATCCTTATCCAACTTTATTTCTTCATTCTGGATGTTCAGTTCATCCTCTAGTTCAGGAAACTTCTCAATATTTTCTTCAATTTCTTGCACCTCAGCATCTAAATGAGTATCTTTATCATCATAACCTGATATACAAAAATTTATCATTTCTAAATCATTTGACTGTAAAGGAAAATTGGCATTCAACTGATAAGAATACTTCCCTGTTTCATTTTCAATATATTTTTGGAGTGACGTCTGTTCATGCACAACAACTCCAAAGTCTTCTGCATTTTCAATTTTCATGAGCTTTTCATCAAACAACTCACATTTATCATCAAGTAGGGTATCTGGTTCCATTGTCCTGCAACATTCTTCCATTTGATCATTCAATTCAAAGAAGTCATCTATGAAATTAGGATTTACTTTCTCTTCTATGACTTCATCAGTTGCTATAGTAGGGACTTCATTAGCAACAGTGCTTTTAAATTGTTCTACTATCTGTTTACACTTCTTCATCAACTCATTTCTATCAAAACTGCTAAATTCAGATCCAGAAACATCCTCCTGACAACATCTAATAATTCAATATATTTGATTAGTGTGTTGAGATCAATTTTAGATTCATCTTTCCCCTCATCGAATCTTTCTTGCTGATTGTCTGATGACTGAAAGAAGGGAGTAATTTTCTCCTTACTATTTTCAAAAGGTTCATACATGCATTCTACCTCACCTTTATTAGGAAGTAGAGAACTTCTATCAATTTCACCATAAAATGACTTAAGGAAAGATGTTTCTTCACTTTTATCAAAAGTACTAGGGTCAGAATCAAAGACTTTATCCTGACAAGTGGTCTCTTCTCTACAAATTTTGACAGATCTATACCAGCACTCCTCTTTTGAAGAACTCCTATCAATATCACCATAAAATGACTCAAGGAAAGATGTTTTCTCATTTTTACCTTCTGGAACTGACTCAACCAGTACCTCTCCTGTATATCTCCTAGCCTCTGAAGATGTATTATCTCCTTGCTCCAGAACTCCTTCATTTTCCTGCCAGATTTCAGCCCTGGGCACATCTATAAAAAATATTAGTCCTTTCAAATATAAATCCAACCTTGTAAGGAAAGTTAAACAATTTATTTCACTATGCTCCGCAATCTGGTGTATCCTGCAACAGGTAGATAAACCAAAGTTAGACAAACTGTGAGGGTAAAGATGCCTACTTAAAGTTTCCTGAAATAAAGGAATGTTAACTTGAAAACTACTCTCATATGCATCCATTGAAATGAGACTCTGCTTTCTATCTTTAGGATTTTTTTTTTTTTTTGAAATTTTAATGAGATCTATCATATCTCAGAATAAAACTTGAAAGGAACATGATGATGTTGTAGAAATCCATAGATCCTTGCTCAGGCCCTCCTTCTAGCGCCAGTTCTGTTGTTGCTGATGTTGATGTTAGGCACCCACACAAGTACAACATCAAACAAAAGTTACACACCAACCCTTGTTTATCCTAAAAGATACAATGAATTCATAGGACTCATGATCCCAAGTTCCCGGTGATTAGTTCATTATCCGCTAAGATTACTCAGTGGTTGATGTGTATTGCTGTTTTCCATTTTGGGGTCTTACGTAGATCTGTAGATTCTACTTCTACAACAATGCTTTCAATTAAAGAGATAATTCTACACAACATACTCCTTCAAAGGATGTGTCTAAGTGGATGCATGCATGAGTCCTACCTCTATTTGGGGTTCTATGCATGATATTTTCAATGGTACATACTTCTGGTTCAAGAATATACTGATGATGTTCAGTTATCTACGGGATGTCAACATATTCCTCTATTCTGCTTAATGTTTATCATGATGTGCAGTTATGAAAGTGACTTCTATAAAATTAAAATGAGAAAAAGGGTTAGAGAGAGAGATTCCTAAGATTTACTTGACTGAGATCACTGACCCACATACATATTCCCATACAGTAATGAAGAGAAGAAAATTGAAATCATACTTCACCAGGATATTCCACAAATTAGCATGATCTAATGCAAATCTTCACAGGTAGAGTTGACAACATGTAATGAAATGAAAGCACTTCTAAAGAACACAGCATCCACCAGTACATATCCAGAAATCAACTTGAAGATTACTTAAGGTTTACAATCATGATGTAATCTGAAACTTCCTCTCTATACAGTATGTTCATAAAACATGCATGTTTACAGTGATCATGAGGAAAGAACCTTGAATGTTTCAACAATTCAATCCCCACTAGTCTCAGCAATCTGGTCTACTACATGAAATTTCTACCAGTCCTGATTCTATGATTCAACCTTCCCCCCCTCTTAATGGGATGCCCACCTTAATAAAATATTCTTCATAATGCGATGTCAGCATTAATAAAATATATCTACCTCCATAATGGGATGTCAGCATATATAAAATACTCCACCTCCATAATGGGATGTCAGCATATATAAAATACTCCACCTCCATAATGGGATGTCAGTATTAATAAAGTATATCCTCCATATAACTCTGCATCTTTAGTGCTGTCGGGTCAAATATGCATATTGACCCTCTGTAGGCCTTGCGTGTACTTCTTGTTTGACCAAATTTATACATCGGGCTCCAAAATAATTTCAAATTCCTCCCGCTCTACTTTCCCGCCATTTTCTATTTGAATATCGGGCTGCACTTTGAAATTCTTCGCTGATCAGGATATGATGATGACGTCATTAGGATGGATTGGACTTGCTGAAGTGTGAAAGGATGACATCATCAGGTTTTGGGATGGCTCAAAATCTATCTGCCTTGTTTTTCCATCGTGACCGCACATCATCATGATCATCGGTGAAACCCCACCTGATCGGAGCGAGCCAACAATGTCTCACCGACCCCATCCTCTGGCCGATGCACCTGTGGTCATCATATAAAGTTAGGCATCATCATTTAAATAATCAGCAGGAGGATAAAAACTATTGCTAAATCATGTCTTGAAAGTGCAAACATAAATATCCGGTCATGATACTACGAAAATCCGCCTGCACATGAGAAATTAGTCCTCACTTGATAATTCATTCAGTTCCGCCACCTGCACGTAGATTTCTGGACATTCTCTTTACTTGGTCATGTTATGATGGTGACATCACAGTGATATTGAAGGAAATCGGGTCTAAGAAACATGATCCCAAGAAAAGAGCTTTGAAGAATATCACCCTCTCAAGAAGATGACATCATCAGGATATGTCGAGTTTTGCTTATCAGGTCATATTTTAAGATCAGGATGATATTTGGAACATGACCCCCGTGGGTAAGATGACCTTGCTTTCGAAAGATCGGGGTGATGTCAGCGGAAGGGTGGCCTTGTTTATCGCTGCAGTTATCATGACGTCATCATCATGTTTATCGGATAGGAGTGATGTTTGAAAAAGTGCCTGTGTGAGGCAAAAGGATGATGACATCATCAGGAGGTGATTTCCTTTTCTCATCAAGCTTGGATGATGTCATCATCATGTTAGCCATGGGGTGATATTCGAAAGATCATGATATTCAAAAGATCGGCTGATCTTTGAAAAATTGGGTGATACAAAAGGTTGGGGTGATGCATCTACATCAGGGTGATATTTGGCGAGGAGGGTGATCTTTAAGAATATTAGGTGATATTTGAAACATCGGTGATATTTGAAAGATGATGATCCCCTTAGACTAAAATGACCTCCTGTCGGAATATCAGGATGATGTCATCCGGATGATGACTTGGTTTAGCGCTGCGGCACTATGACGTCATCGTCATGTTATGTAGGAAAGGTCATGTTTGAGAATATACCTCCACGAGGTAAAAAGGATGATGATGTCATCTTCATGTGACGTTCCTTGTTTATCGGGTTCTAATGATGTCATCAGGATATTGGTTCTAGGTGATATTTTGCGACAGGAGGATATTGAGAAATATCAGGTTACATTCAGAATATCGGGTCATGTTTGAAATATCCTCCTCCTTGGAAGATCGGGATGACGTCAGTAGGTGGAAGACCTCATTTATCGCTATGTCATTATGACGTAATCATCATGTTAGTAGATCAGAATGATCTTTCGAAATATACCCTGCGAGGCAAAGGGATGATGATGTCATCTTCATGTTAGTTTCTTTGTCAATTGGGTTTGGATGACATCATCGTCAGGGTGATATTTCGCGGCAGGAGGATATTTGGATATCAGGTGATTTTCAAATATGATGATCTCCTGGACTAAAATGACCCATTGTCGGAATACCATGATGATGTCATCAAGATATCGACTTGGTTTAGCATTATGGCATTATGACGTCACCGTCATGTTATGTGAGCAGGATCACGTTTAGGAAACATGGCCGCGAGAGGTGAATATGATGATTACATCATCGTCATGATTGTTTCTTTGTTTATCGGACTTGTATGACATCATTAGGATAATGGCTTAGGGTGATTTTTCATGGCAGGAGGATATTGAGAAATATCGGGTTACATTGAGAAAAATGATCCTCGCGAAACACTTAAGACTATTGACGGGTAAAAGTCACTACCACCTAAAATTGATGTCCGGATATTTGGACCGCATGATTTATCGGGTGATAAATTAGATATGACTGATGTTAAGAAATATGATCCTCCTCCTTGTGAATATCAGGTTCGACTCAAACTTTGAGCGAGCATAACTTTCTTACCTGGCCGAATTTTAGGGTGATGTAAAAGGCAAACTTGCTTAGAATTTTACACTCTTTCACATGGCAAGCTTCCTGAGGCAAGATTCAGACCTTGAATTTTGGGCTCATACGGGAGGATCATCATGCACTTGATATGATGATGCTTTTTACCATTACAGCCCAGAGCACAAAAAAAACAAAGGGGGCAAGCCACAGCAAGGGTCCTCATTTTGCTAAGGGGCAAAAAGGGGCGTGTTTTGAACATCACAACAGGTTTTAAACAAAGGAGAGCAAATTTTGGAGAGAAAAAGAATAATGAAAAATACATGTCTTTTTCCTTTTATTCCTCCGAAGACACTATCCATTTTTTGGTAATACTATAATCCTTTAAGTGATTTAATTAATCAATTCAAAATTATAGCCTTTGCACAACTAAATCATTTAATTCAACAATTAAATAATTGAATGTCTCTTTTGCAAATGAAATAGGCATTTCAAATAACACATTAATAAACCCCTTTTTCACTTAAAACACCCAAATAATTGAATCAAATAGATAGGGAAATAGTTAGTTGAATAAAATCAACTATTCGAAAGAGATTATTGCTGTTTAACTCAATCTCATTCCGAAAAGTACAAACATGCCATACTAGGCATTCAATTTCCTCATTTAATGCAATTTCTACCTTTTTATAGAAAAATATCAAATTTCAAAATTAAACTGAAATCACTCAAATTTGTTCCACAAGCATATAATGATGCAACAAACATTTTTGCTAAAGCAAAAATAGCAATTTCCAAATTAAAATCATTAATTTAATCTAAAAACATGGAAAACATGCTTTTCGAAACATTTTAATATAAAGTGCAAGAATGCTAAGGAAACACACGCAAATGATACCAAACACACATCACGGCTTTCCACAACACAAGGATAAGGGTGAGATGGCTTAGTGTCCCATGTCAACCTTCTCCACATTTCCCACATTAGTTAACACTTGTAATTACCTGCACAGTCAAGTAAACCATCAGGCACACCTGCTTCATACATAAAATAGCCGAAGCACATCATAATACCTAATGTGGCATAATATTTCATAAGCATCATAAACATGGGTCGACAATCAATCGACATCATAAAATCATATATGCATAAATCAACTAACACAATCATACTGAAGACATCACATCCATCCAACATATTACACAATTGAAAATAATGAAGCTGAAGCACTACAATAATCTAACACACATGCACACAATGTATGCAATCCATAGTGCATAGTTAGAAAGCCAAATAATAAAGAAAAATTCCATTGGAAACACCTCAATGGCCATGTAGAATACACCCTCATAACCCTTTGATGGAACCATAGACCTCATCAACAAGTTCAGTGCAATGCATCAAAGCATAATAATCACATAATACAATGATAAACACTTAGAACAACATATAACACATGAATCAAAAGCACACAAGGCACACACTAGGGTGGGCATTACAACTAAACTCAAGAATGGAGTAGATGCTATCAAATCAGTTTGCAAATCCTTGGCAGTGAGCCACCCCTTGGTAGTAAGCCCTAATTTTTGTAGTGAGCATTTTGGGTAGTGAGTCTGTAGGCAATGAGCCTCTATTTTTCGGTATTGTTATAACATATATATTTCTATGGGCTAGCACCCACCGTGGTTTTTCCCTTATAGGGTTTTCCATGTAAAAATCTAGTGTCTCATGTGTTGAATGTGTTATTGTGTTGAGCTTCATGTTTCATGCTTTCATGGTTAAATCATAATAACAGTGATTGAACATTTGAAGTATTGATAAGTGATTAAAGTTTTGTGACAACTGATTCACCCCCACCCCCTCTCAGTTGTCCTATGCATTTCAACATGAAATAACCTATGAAAAAGATGAAACAAAAACCTAATAAAAAGAGAAACCCTAATGAAAATTAAATAACCCAAGATTTATCTATGGCACTGAAACAAACAAAATTATTTGTTTCTATAATGACAAAAAAAAAATAACCTCTCATTTATTTATGGCACCAAAACAACCAACAATATTATTTGTTATTGTAATAAAATTTAAAAAAAAAACCATTTTTAAAGAGACCGATGCTTGAACAAAAGATTAATTTCCATAAAATTAGTGTGTTTATGAACACAGATTCCATAGTGTTCAAAAACACAAAATCTTCATACCAACAAGGAAATCTACAACACATAAAAGTCAAAAAAACAAATGCAAAGATAGAGTAAACAAGCAAAAATTGAATAATGGTGAGGCCTTAGTGAGCTTGCTCACCTAGGTCAAATGGATTGCCATCGCGTATGTTGACGAGCATGCAACTACCTTGAAGCTTCGTCACCTGCATGGAAACCCATTAGCAGAGACCTTGGGGGAAATTAATAATCTAGAATAGAAACACAAGCTATTTTCCTTCACCTGCATGGCATCGACGAATGTGAGACATTGCATGGCGGAGCTAGAGCTAGACTTCATGTTTGAAAACTGGTGCCTAGCATCGCAATATCTGGAGTTCAAGCGTAGCATGTTGTGGTGGCGGGATGGAAGTTGCTAAGACCTCAACCGAGCACCTTCTAGTGGAAAAGTTAGGAAAATTCAAGATGGTAGATTGAAAGTCTCTAAAGTTGGTGAGTTGTGCAAGGCACTGGGAGAATTGAATACAGCTTGGCTCGAAGTTTACATGGGATGTCGTGGAGGTAGAAAGAGGGGACGTGCAGTAAAGACGAGTGTACAGAAGAATTAGAAGGGGCAGTGAGGGATTAATGCGAAGTAGTGGAGTGATATGGTGGCTAAGTGTTATTTGGTAACATGGCAGGGCTTTCCACTTTGGACGTCATTCCACGCATCAACTGGCACTCTGACCACCTACGTTTCTGTCGCATGGAAAAAATTTGGTTTTTTTATTTCAACAAATCTCGTCGTCCCATGTGTCAAATGTAGCCAAAATTTTAAAAAAGTTATAGTCTATTATTACTTTATTTATCTGAATAAGTTGCAAAAAAAATTTAGTGGTCCACGTGGCACTCTAGGTGGACCATGGAAAATTGGGTGCACACGTTCCTCCATCAACTTTACCTCCACTTCTACCAACTCCTAACATCCCCATCATCAAATCCCCTTATCCTCCCATCCTTCCAAATCCTACAATTAAAACCCCTTATCCTCCCATCCTTCCAACTCCTAAAATTAAATCCCCTTATCCTCTTATTCTCCCTACTCTTAATATCCCTATCCTCAAATCCCCTCATTCATTTATCCATAAATCCACTTTTAACCCCTCCACCCATAAGTCCCTTAAAATGCCTAATCAAGACCGACAAAAGCACACATCATCCAAAATAGAAGCTACCAACACACCCATGGGATTCAAAAATAAAAATTTGGATGTCTCTCTACATAAATAAAAACACTCACAAAAGCCTAAAGATGCTATCTCTCCCAAGCAAAATCAAAAATCCATAAGGCTGCCAAAGCCCACACCATCAAAAGAAAAAGCAAAAATAAAAATGGTATGGGTCCTTAAGCAAAAAGTAAACAATCAAAATGAGGCATCCACCTCCAACTCTCAAAAATCCCAAACATCCCACTCCCCATCTAAAAATCCCATAATTCCTAAGTACATTTGGGTCCCTAAAATCCCAAATCGACCATCCAAAAATCCCCTATCCTAATCCGCATTGCTCTCAACTCCACATCCAAAGTATAAGCTTCCAAATACATCACGGTGTGTGCAACCATTGGTCTTGGTTCCCCTCCACCACATGGCATTCCCACATACCCCCATCTCTCCATCTTTCATTCACTATCGTACATATCTCTCCCATCACATCCCTTTGGTACATGCTTTTGCATAAACCTTACATAATCCACATAATCCACATCATAATCCACTATCCACCATCCATTCCATCTTCTCCTATCTACTAACATCCATGCACATAATTCTATCTCCATCTACCTCACAACTATCCAACATGGGACCATCTTCCACTTACTATGGAAACAAACGCTAGAGTCCTTCCATAAAAAATGCAAAAAAAATAGTAAAGAAAAAAATTTGTCCAATGGTGAAAACCACTCCTTGTGGCACCTTGGGCAAGTACCATGATGAAAACCCATTGTGGGTGTCATGCGTAATTCATTTCCCATCCATTTGTACCTTATACTTGGGGGCAAAATCATATCCTTCATCCTTTGCATATCTTACCCATCATCCATCCTTACCCTATCATATTCCTATCCACCATCCTCTTATTTATCCTATCATTTCCCATCTATCCTATCTACTATATCTTCCTCCTTAGATCTTGATAAAGACAAGGGGCAAAATATCAAAATATGCTTTGGACACCTCTCGACATATGTCCCTTTCCAAACATATCCTCCATCCATCCAAACATAAGTCCATCATGCATGGGGCATATGATTCCTTGCAAACTAGCCCTTGGAGAAAATCCTTATCCCCATCTTCCATCTATCTAACATGCATCACTATCACTTGCCCATTCATCTATCATGAATCACCTATCCATCACCTTTGATCGCCAATCCCCTATCCAACCCCATCACCTTCACCTTTAGACTTGGTGTTCCCTTGTCATTGGTATATAGCACAAAGGTTATCCAAATGCAATCCAATGCAACCATCTCATAATAAACCATTCCCTATCCAAAATCCAAAAAATTTAGAAAATCTAGAAAGTCCAAAAAAATCAAAATATCTACAAAATCCCAAAAATACCAATCCCAAAATCAACATCATTCCATCAACATCATCACCAACCTACACATCTTATCACCAATCAACAATGCCACATCATCATCCCACTCAACGCATCATCTTACACCATCATCACATCCATCCCAAACCATTCCCACATCATCAAGTCAAATTAGAACTACATATCATCACCACCCGCATCTTAAGGTGCCTTGATCCCGTGGATATAGGGTATGTAGGCAGTCTAGAATATGAAGGAAGTTTCTAGTACTTAGGTACATAAGATGCACCCATCCAATCTGTTTGGATGGTTCCTATCCCTTGAGCTTACACTGGATCCAAACGTAATATCGAAAGCATAGCAACACCCATCAAAGCAATCATCCCATAACCAAAATCATCAACTATCAAATCAACATCAACTACAACTTGTAACCATCATATCTTGCGCCAATCTTATAAACATCAACCATCAAAACCATGCCCTAGGATATATCATTCCTACAATGGGCATGATCTAATCATCAATTGATTCCTGCCTTAGGATATATCGTTCCTATAATAGTTAGAACCTATCTTATCATCATCTATCTTGGCAAGAAATACAATGGCTATTTGTTTGGTTCATTGGTCTTTTGGTTCTTGATTTTTATCTTTTGTCCTATTCAAAGATCACATCAAAACTACCTTGATCTCACTATATCATGGTATGTGGCAAAAACATCTAAAATGGGGCATAGACTTTATTTCGTATGTTGTGCTTGTGGGTTAGTCTCATTATTCCAAGCTAGTATTCATATCTTGTGGATCGGTTCTAGCATATTGATATCATTTTGCATCTATGGTTCTTCATACCTTTTGTGTATTAAGGGCTTATGCTATGAGTCCCCTTCCCTCATCTAGACAAGGTTGTACTATCTTGGGCATGCATGGGATCATCCCTTTATCTACATGTCTAGTCCATGCAAATGTTGGATAAACATCATCACCTTGGTCTTCTATACCTTGGTGAAAGTATCCACACTCCTATAACAAACCTAGGAGTGTTCTAAATCATTCTTCAACATAATAATCATCCATCAACCAATCTACTTAAAATCATCAATCTTTCATCTCACCCCTTATCCTCCAAATCACTTCAATCAATTCGTTTCATCCATTTCGAGAGCACACCATGTTCTTGCAACCTGCTTGTCCTCTCGAGGGGGCATCACCCTTACCAATCATCCCTAAACCTTACCCTATTCTTCTAAGCCAAAATCTTTTTCTATCCAATCCAACTCTATATTTTAAACTTCTTTGAAATAATGTCAGTCAATCGCAACACCATTTCAAAGAGGGGCAAATGTAGACAACTAAAAATGTCTTAACCCTTCAACCACCATTTGACATCTTCACATCACTAACTATCCCTTCCAATTAATTAAATAAATTCATTTGTTTAATTAATTTATCCCTAATCATCTACCCTTAGCCATTTATCCATCCTTTGTGATCAATTAATTCATTTAATTTATCACTAAACTTTACAACACTATCCCTCATTGATTAAATAAATATTCTCAATATTTATTTTGTTAATTTCTCCATCTTCTAAACCAAATTAATTAGATAAATTATGCTTATCAGATTAATCAGCCATACTAATCAGCCTACACCTAGCCTAGTTGTTTAAATATCTATTATTTAATTAGCTACCCTAGCCTATATGACCCCTAGACCTAAAATTAATTAAATAATTAAATGAACCCTTATTTAATTAATTTTCACCCCTAATTAATCCATATACTAATTTTCTCCAGCCATATTAATTAAAATAATCCTCTTGATTAGCTTGGTCAAACCTCATTTAACACTCATCCCCACACCCCACAAATAATAAATTAACTTTTATTCCACATAGGGTAATTTTTTATTCTCACTTGTCCTAAGCTCCATTAAATGAGCTCTTACACACTTAACTTGTCCTAGTCTCCATTAATGGAACTCTTCCCCATGTGAATTAAAAATTCACATTTTATCCCCTCCATCTAACTTGTCTCAGTCTCTATTAATGGAACTCTTCCCCATGTGAATTAAAAATTCACTTTTATTTCCATCCTCACACTCTCCCATGGAAATGATTTTTTTATTCATTCCTCATCCTTCCCAATGTAAATTTAAAAATTCACAAACAATGGGAGCCATCCAATCTTATTGATCAAATCATAGTCTTTGATCTCTCTTATTCAACCCTCTTATGACACTTGTCACAAGACTACAACTCCAATCCAAACCCTAATCCTCAAGCATCCCTAGCCTTTGATCTAAACTTTTAATCCTCGCCCTCCATCCTTTTACCAAAAATCTATAAATAAAGCCCTCATCTTAGCCATTCTCATCACTTCTTCATCATATCAAAATCATGCCAAAATTTCTATCAAATCTCCTAATCTTACCATCATAAAGCTAAAAATCCCTCTAGCCTTCTATCTCATTCATCCATAGATAAATCCAATCCTCATCTCTATCAAATCGTTTATCAAATCCATCATATTATGTTGAAGAACAAGGAGCAATCCACATCTATACTACATCTACTTGGGTAAAGCTAGGAGATTCAAGGGTGCACTTCTCCTCAACCTTATCAAGGAGTGAGGGAGACTTTCAAAGGTATATCATTTGTGTTTTGTTGCATTTGGTTGTATTATTTCCCTTTTATAATTTCTCTCATCTTCAAATATATATAAAGGAGATATAAGGGTTCTGATATATGTATGTGTATCTTATGAATGTTTTACATGACTTACATAGTACTAAATAACCTTATTTCCTTAATGCTTATCTATAATTCTCTCACTGTATGACTGGGGTAAAAACTGACATTAGAGACTTGACTAAGGACTAGATCTCCGGACTGGTTCCTTTCCATTTCTTTCCAACAAATACAGCTAAAAACAAAGGTGTTAGACAATGCCCATAGGGTCATTACAGTGTATAAATAATGGAACTAAACTCCAAGCAATGTCAATGGCTTGGAACATTTGATACATTAGAAGAGGTTTCTTATGCTTATGATATTTCTACCATATCATTGAGAGGGATCAAGGCAATTACAAATTTCATCCATATGAATTTAGATCTATGTAAGTTCATTGCTAACCAATCTATTTTTACCTTCCCTACTTTGGCATCTTGCTCCAAATTGCATGCAAATTAAATTGACCCTACCAACATGTTGTAATCTCTAATGGAAATGATAGAGAAGAACCATCAATTTCTTGGAAGTGCTTCAAGCAATTTGCAACCAACCATCTCTCTTCATAGAGATCCTACCAACATGAACACCAACATTACAATTGAAAGGCCTCTATAAGAATATCTCTCAACTAGTTGTAGTCACAAGCCTAAAATCTATCCTTTAGATCTACAACTAATGTCCACAATCTTATAATCCATGGTAGAAATGCAAGTATTGATGAATTGAACATTCCATGCTCATTTTCATGTTCCTAGCCCTCTTGCGACTTTGCACCATCATTTGAGATTTCTAGTTCACTACCATATAAACAATTGACTTTCAATGTTGAAAGTCCTATTGCTAAGAATTTTGCTACATATTTAAGTTTGTTGGATTAACTAATCCAAAAGTTCCTTCCTCAATCCAAACCCAAAATAACAACAAAAATAGTTGCAACAATAGTGACTATGATATTAGCCTTCCATTAATGGTTAGTACTAGTATTCCCATTTAGCACTAACAATATTATTTCTCTTTTTGCAATCTTCACATAAAAAATCAATACACAAAAAGTATCAATGGATGTATTAGATTCAACAACTACTACTACAAATGGAGAAATATACAATGCACATTGCTGATTATTGATGCTCTAGTTCCTCTATTAACAACCTAGGCATTCTTTTTGAAGTGATTCTGCAAGAAAATATTTCAAAGGTAGTTGACAAGGCCACTAGAAAAGACTTTAGTCACATTGAACAAGATTCCCTTCTTGTCCATTTCAGTTTTGTTTGTCAATAATTATACATTGGAAGCACATACATAGGACATTTTCCACCATGATGTTTTAAGACAAGACAATGTTTCATGTTTGCAAGCTACATGATTTTTATGGTTAAACAATATAATGTCTCATCCCAATGCATTCATGTATGCTACTCTCACTACAATACAAATACAAACTAAAAGATAACATAGGTAGTAGCCACTACGTGACACTTATTAAATTAGGCTAGAGGATTCTTAAGGAAAATAACATTTTCTTTACACAAATATATATGAAAACTTTAGTTAAAAATAAATAAATTTTAATTTAATTGCATTAATGGAACCTTATAATTACACTTTAAGATAGGATTATAAATATCATACCACTTTTAAACATCATTCATGATGTCAACAACACTGAAAATAACTATTTACCACTTTTGATGTGGATGGAATATAATATTATAAAATTACGATTAACTTTTGATCATTAAAAAATAAATAAGGTGTAAATAAAGTGAAAATAGTCTTACATTTCATCCTATTAAACAAAAATAAGAGTAGAGTGATAATACCTACTTACCTTCTTTATTCCACTAATGTCACGTCCAACTCACATTTAGAAAACTTTCTCCACTAATAGTGTTGTTGCACAGTATCTATAAACAAGGAAGTGACTATCCAACCCAAAAAAATGTATGGGGCATGGATAGCTGCTTCCATGACCACACATCGCAGTACCTATCTTTTTAACTACATGCACTCAACATCTGACAGTCCCAAGTGTAGAGAGAAATCCATCGACTTTGGAAATGTTTTATATGAAAAGGAGGGATGTGTGTTTGATGAGTGATGTTTGTTTTAGTTTGAATCCTCCTTTCCACAAAACATTCCAAGGGCTTTTCAACTGATGCTTCTCCTATCAAGAGAAGAGTTAGCTATCAGATTTGAGTTTCCACTTGGTTTTTTGTTGGGAAATTCAGATGTGATCACACGAGATTGCCAATTAATGATTTTATGCCCTTAAAACCCTAATTTAAGGAAAATTGTAATCAAATCTGTGAATTACAACAAATGCTACAATAAATAAGTAGAGGGCAGAGAATCTTAACTCACTAATTTTCGTAGTCAAAAAATGGAAAAATTCAGGACAACGGTGATGGCACCCTAGTCCAATGTGCCACTTTTTCCACACAGTCCCAATCTCCTTCTGGCACTGATCCTTGCTATGTCTTCTATTTCCCATGATTTGAAAATGGAGGACAAGGTTGATGGCACCTTTGTCTTGAAATGTTGAACAGTGTCAGCTTCTTTTTAGATCTAGAATCTTCAATGTCTGTCTTCCATCTCTATAACTCCACTTTCTCCAGATCCGACGCCTGTAACTTGCAATCACAAGGAGTGTGGGAGGGGGTTGTGGTATTTAGAGGCTTGCCTCAGTCAAGGCTCAGAGAGACATTCAATTCTTCCAAACACCGTTGTTAGAGAGAGAGTGCATGCCCTTGAGAGGCAGAGGAAAAAACTAAATGATAATGATTGATAAAGCACAATAAATGATACCTTGATGATGAAGCTCTCATGGAAGGAAGAAGATCCTCAATGCCATGAGGAGAAGATGTAATCCAATCTTGAAATAAACATAATAACAATGCTATGCTCTGCAACACAATGATAATCACAAGTATGCCAATAGCTCATGAAAATAAAATTGCCATCTAGTAATCTTCTAGTTTCTAAATGATAACCTAATCATGCTTATATATACAACCACTAAGATTCCCGCCAAGAATTTCATATTTGAAACTTATGATGTTAGCCTGGAGACCAAATAACGGTCACAAAAACTAACATTTCAAATTAGGGTAGACCCAAAATAGGGCTGGACTAGGGCACTAGTGCCCTTGCCCACCCCCTATCTTTGCTCAATGATCATCAACATAGTCCCCCTTAGGTCCAAATTGCCACAAGACCCATGGGTTTTCTCATCAGGAGTAT
Organism: Cunninghamia lanceolata; assembly: GCA_027924645.1. Classification (NCBI taxonomy): domain Eukaryota; kingdom Viridiplantae; phylum Streptophyta; class Pinopsida; order Cupressales; family Cupressaceae; genus Cunninghamia; species Cunninghamia lanceolata. The sequence continues at coordinate 16,051,319 of BSBN01000021.1, read as the reverse complement.
GAATTAACATGCAAAATGCTCTAAATGCAAATCTAAAGACCCCGGAGCTAAACCTTTAGGAAAAAGCCCCCAGGGGTGCATTTTTCTGACATAGCATTTAGCCCCCACTTTAATGTATGCATTAAATGCAAGGCCATTATATGCATTAAAGTAGGTCAACAAACACAGTAAACATGCCAGGCACGGAGAAGACACGCCAAACACATTGAAGACAATGACAGGCACACAAAACATGGAGAAGACAGTTACAGGAACGTAAAACATGGAGAAGACAATATTGAAGACACATAGAGTACAAAGAGTACAATGAATGCAGTGACTATTTTCTTTTTGATTTTCCCATATGAAATGCATAATGCAAGTACAAGGAGAGTAAACAAACAAATCCCAAAAAGTGTAGAGGAGTTGTTCACCACTAGTCTTGCACTTTTTGAGAAAAAATATGCCAAACAAAATCCCAAGGTGCAGAGGAGCTATTCACCACTGGTCTTGCACCTTGAGAACAAACACATCAAACAAATCCCAAAGTGTAGAGGAGCTCATTGCCATTGGTCTTGTACTTTGGGAAGAAGCACACCATACACACACGTGCTGAAGACACAGAGAAAACATGGTAGACAAGCGATGGAGTGTTCTTATTGCTAGGTTCATCATCATCTTAGGCACATTACAAACACACATCGATGATTGGGCTTCACCACAACAATCACCGAAAACATGCTTAAGGGTTGAGTTAGTCACAGAACAGCTCCCCGCCTCACGATGAGGACTTTCAAAAATGACAGGATGATGTAATATCTCTGAGAAGTACACCATCCCCGCCTCACGATGAGGGCTTAAGAAAAAGGATATACTTGATATCCTGCCTCTGCAGAGGACTTACATGATTGATTGATTGATTTTAAATTGTTCAAACACACTTTGCTATGATCTAAAGTAGACAGCTTACCTTATATATGCCTCCACCTTAAGGTGGTTGATATTGCTTAACGATATCAAGCACGTTAAGGTAGGAAGAAAACACACAAGGGAACACGAGCTCTCACAAGGCCCATGCCCCCCATAGGTGACATGTACTTTATGATCACCAAATGTTCCCACAAAGACATCCCTGTAAGAAAAGTGTTAGTGCCCACATAATCATGATAAACAACAATGCATATGATCAACTACATGAAAAAGCCAAGCAAGGTGATATTCATGATAAACAAAGTGCACAGAGCAGTAGTATTGTTAAAGTGTTGTTAGGAAGATAAGATAATATCAACATCAACATCAAGCTAGAGAAATCATGAAGTGATTCCACTAGCCAAGTGTTGGATAATTTGTTACAACCCCATCGTCATATAGGAACTAAGTCCATTTTTTTGATTGCTCTCGAAAGGGACACTAGGTCTGCATTAGTATAAATGTTTTTCGTCATCCACTAGCTAGATGGAAACACTAGAGGAAGGTAAATAATAAATCAGAGAGTAGAACAAGTGTCTTAGGGATAGTCACATAGGAGGGTGCCCCCAATTCACCAACTGCAATGCTATGTCCGTAAGACACAACACACAACAATGAAATTAGAGGAGAGGAGATATAGAAGAATGATGATACTATAAATAGAAGAAGGTCACAACAGAGGTGGTCTCCTAGTATCCTTGACCTTATGGGAGAATCAAGGGTCATCCCAGGAGGCCTAACAACACATAACACATCACTAGGGAAGCACATCACGAAGAGATAAAGGGTTAGAGATACTTACCTGTTAGAGAGGTCCATGCTAGAAGTTGTCATTGAGGAGGTCATCATCCTCCCAATCCTGAATGCTAGATGAAAGAGGTGTGTAAGTTACCAAATCCCAATTGTTGTTCTTATTCTTTTGTTCATTCTTAAATGCTTCTTGGTTTGATTCAATGTTGGGTGGAATGTTTTCTTGTTGAATCTTACTAGTACACATATTCACTATCCTCTTAGGTGGTGGGAGAAGCAAATTATTTTGAGTAATCTCAACATCCATCTCTAAGGGATTTAATTCTCCTCATTCACTAGTGTCATATCCTTAGTGATGTCTAAATGACTTGAATATTCAATCAAAGGAGGGACATTAAAGGTCTTCTCTTCCTTAGTGATATCCAAGGTTTGTAAACAATCAACCAAAGGAGGGAGGTTAATGAGATGATCCGTCAAAGTTTCATACAATAGGGTAGGGTTTTTGTTTTTGTTAAATGAATGCTCATTATCTAACCATGGAATGTTCTTTGTTAAAGGGAGCTCCTCATTCACTAATGCTTCATCTTGGCCAGAGAGAGCATTGGACTAGGGAGATGGTGGTGGCTCTTCATTTACTAATGCTTCATCTTGGCAAGAGTGATCATTAGAATGAAGCTTTGGTGGTATGATTTTAAGAGATGTGTCAATTAAACCACCCTCTTGCATCGAAGTATCCTCATGAGGAGGAACAACTTTGGGAGAGGGATCATAAGGTAAATCTGAGTTATCATCACATGTTTTAGCAATAGGTGTCATAGTGGAATGTTCCATAAAGTCATCTAAGGCTTCATCTAACATTTTAAGATCATCACTAGTATATATATTATTGATCATGAATCTAGTGAGATCATCTATTATCCAAGGATATATTTCCATGAGGTTTGTGAAGTTATCAAAATTAGATATATAACAAATGATTTCATATGTGGAGCACATAGAGAGATCTGTTAGCATAGTATTACATTATTTAATATCTACTTAGTTTAGACAGTGGTTACCAGTTATGCGGTTATGTCTGGTTACATCTTCTTAACTTCATTTCTCCTTGTATAAATGCTTTGGTAGTTCATAGAATAAATCAATCAAGCATTTTTACTCCACTTTCATATGGTATCAGAGCATTGCTAGTTCTTGTGCCTGTGAGAAGATGAAAGGAAGTTGAATGGTTGCAAGTCTAGAAGTTCAGTCAAATATTAAAAAGGGGAATATAGATTGAGTTTCTCCCTCTATGTGGATGCCAGTTGTGATTTCATCATAGTGTGAGAAAGAAATAGAGATTTCCACTCCCATACATCTGACGAAATTGGCCTTGTCTGTAAGCGCATGTGTATAATTCATACGTATTTGTGATGGTGTGAGAAATGTGAAATCTGTTCGAGTGCTGTTGAGAAAGGCACTTCAAATTTTTGTAGAAGAGGCGTTTAAACCCGTTTTAAAGGCTATGTCTCAAAACAAAAGGAATTATAGAATGTTTTGAGGGTGTTGAAGTATGTCAAAACCCAAAGGTGTATTACTTATTAATATTTGAAAGGAAGACTAAGCAGAAAGAAAAACTTGCAAAGGAAAGATTACATATGTGATCTGCAATCATCATATGAAATATCAAAAAGTGTGCGTATATAGAGGAGAACGTGGAAGATTTTTTGGAAGATCCAATTTCCTAATTGTCCATCCATTGCTAGATTCAATCGAATGCCATCATAGCTATTCAGAACAGTCTAATCCATTTATTGAAAGGTGTTGAATAGCTTGCCTCAGAAGGAAAGGTCAGTCGAGAGTGAAAAGGAGTAAAACGACTTAGCTAATGTATAGTTTTTACTGCGTATAAGGAGTAAGCATTTTATTTTTTCATTAGTGTGGGAGTTGGTACATATATATTTGAATTCATGTTGTTTATGATTCTAATTTCATTTCAAACTGAGCATCAAAATCATATCTCATAGATGAGTTGGAAGAATCTTATAATCACTAAATGAATTTGGAGCAATAAGGGATTTGATACGAAGTTTGACTACTTTGTAAGAAGTTTATCATTTGAAACTTGTATGCATCCTAAAAAATATATAGAAGATATAAGTTTTATAAGAGGATAAGGAAGATAAGGGTGAGTTTTATTTTTCAAGGTAGAAACTCTCACATTGATCACAAGTTTAATCTCATGTATGTCAAGCATGCTTTTGTGAACTGGTATGTTGATGAGGGTATGGAACAAGGAGAGTTATCAAGAGGCCATGAAGATGAGGATTCATCAGATGATGAAACTTTAATTAATGACTCTTCCAGTGGTGTCAATAATGCATTAGTACTATAAGCCTTTACTTTATTGGAGGCAGGCGGCATCGTAGGATGGAGGAATTTTCATCATCTCAAGTTAGCTTCTCGCTTTGAGATGATGCTTTGCATGAGAAGCATTTTTGGCTTTAGTTTTTTGTTTTTTCCTTGTTGCTGACATATTTGAAGAATACATGTTTTGTGAAGATTATGTTCTGGAGACAGGTTTGGGATTTGGTGTTGAGCTCAATATGGATTGTTGTCAAGCGAGCTTCAGAGTACATGATCGAGAATTATACCCTTTTGCGGTCACTAGACAATGATAGAGATCTGTAGTATCTCTTAGGAATTGTTGTCGAATAATTCGAGACTTTGTGGTTTGAGAGTTTGAGACCGAGAGCTCAAGAACATAGCTTGAAGCTACACCTTTCTGAGGGTCAAGAGACAACTTGATGGAGCCCCACTTGGTTCAAGATTTGTTCTTTTAGGAAAAGATCTTCTATAAAATATGTATTCATATTATGTAATCAGCTTTGTTGAGTATATTAGCATTCAGGGGGGTCCCTTGGTACTACTGGTACTATTGTAGGAACAATGTAATAAGGGGGGGAATGTTAGCATAGTATTACATTGTTTAATATCTACTTAGTTTAGACAACGGTTACCAGTTATACAGTTATGTTTGGTTACAACTTCTTAACTGCATTTCTCCTTGTATAAATGCTTCTGTAGTTCATCGAATAAATCAATCAAGCATTTTTACTCCACTTTCAAGATCAACATCATGAATGTATGCTATTTGTTCCAAAACTTGAGGATGTTTATCAGTGAATTTAGAGAAATGATCAATGCCTATGATGTATGCAAATAGAGATTCTAAGGAAGTATCCATTATATATGTTTTCAAATGAGTACCAATTCAGATTTTAAATGTTTTCAAAACTTATGCGAGAACAAATGCAAAAGTGTTGTCAAATATGCTCTAAAATGCTTGATTTTTCGACTTTTCTCAATGCAAACAAGTGAAAGAAGAGGTGTTGTAAATATTTTCAAGAGGGACAACAAATGATATGCCTAAAAAAAGTCCTCTAATGCAAGAATACCTTTCACAACATGTTTTTTAAGCAATTCTAGAAAGTCGATAAGCCAAAACCTAGTGAAATTAAGCCAAAATATGCAATTTTTTGCCAAATCTTAATGCAAAAGGCTAGGGCAATGGGTGTTGTAAGAAAAATTATTATGGAAAACAACTTATAATAGTACTAATAGCCACCTAATGCCAAAAAATCCATTACAACACGCCTATAGTGCCTCTTTAGACCAAACCCTAGTGCAAAGATAGCAAAAATACGCCGATTTCTCCAAAATTTCAATGCAAAGGCTTGAAATAAAGGGTGTTGTAAGGAAATTGAGAAGGGAAGTAGATGATAAGTCTAATAATAGATAATTAGTGCAATAAAATCCCTTACAACATGCTTGGAGTGCAAATCTAGCAAGATGATAAGCTCAAATCTAGTGAAAAATGCAAGTTTTCAAACCCTAGGCATGAAATTTCACAAGGAGGACTCTATAATGCAATAATATGATTATAAATCAGACCTAATGAGTTTTTTAACAAGGTAGTAAAATCTAAGACAAGATTTTGACTACAACCCTAGCTCATGCAAAACTAGGTTTTCATGAAAAATGCAAAACTTCAAGCAAATTTTGACAAATCAAGCATGCAAATGCAATGCAAATGAATGATAAATGGTAAATTTCTATATTTTGGATCAGATATAATGAAAATTAAAGAAATTAATTTAAATTAGATGCCAATTAATTCAAATTTCACAAAAATGCAAGCTTAATATGCTAATTTTTGCAATTTTTTCAATTTTTTTTGTATATTTTCGAATGTAATATTGAAAATAATGAATTGAATGATAATGAATTTCAGATCTGATGTAAAAATCAGAGAATTAATTAAATGCAATTGAATGAATGCAAACTATGTCAAAAATCAAACCCTAGAATGCAATTTTTTTAATTTTTCCAAATATATCAATTTTTTTGTAAATTTCCAAATGCAATAGAATGAATGAATGTAAATTTGTCAAACAACACTCAGAAAGATGACAAAAAGTTTAAAACATGGGTTCACCAAAATGTTTTATGTGGTGAAAAAAGGATGAATGGTGTTGATGGGTGATGTTTGTTTTAGTTTGAATGCTCCTTTCCAAAAAAAATTCCAAGGGCTTTTCAACTGAGTGCTTCTCCTATCAAGAGGAGAGTTAGCTATTAGATTTGAGTTGACACTTGGTTTTCTACTGAAAAATTCAAATGTGATCACATAGGATTGCTAATTAATGCTTTTATGCCCTTAAAACCCTAATTTAAGCAAACTGTAATCAAATCTGTGAATTACGACAAATGCTACAAGAAATAAGTAGAGGGTAGAGAATCTTAACTCACTATTTTTCATAGTCAGAAAACTAAAAAATTTAGGACAATGGTGATGTCGCCCTAGTCTAATGTGCCACTTTTTCTGCACAGTCCCGATCTCCTTCCGACACTGATCTCTGCTATGTTTTCTATTTCTGATGATTCAAAAATAGAGGACAAGGTTGATGGCGCCCTTGTCCTAAAATGTTGAATAGTGTTCATTTCTTTTTAGATCCAGAATCTTCAATGTCTACCTTCCATCTCTGCAACTCCACTTTGTCCAAATCTGACACCTATAACCTGCAATCACAAGGAGTGTGGGAGGGGGTTGTGGTGTTTAGAGGCTTGCCTCAGTCAAGCCCTGGAGAGACATTCAAGTCTTCTAAACATCATTGTCAGAGAGAGAGAGAGTACGTGCCCTTGGGAGGCAAAGGCAAAAACTAAATGATAATGATTGATAAAGCACAATAAATGATACCTTGATGATGAAGCTCTCATGGAAGGAAGAAGCTCCTCAATGCCATGAGGAGAAGATGTAATCCAATCTTGAAATAAACATAATAACAATGCTATGCTTGTTGGCAAGTATGAGGTGAGCCAGTGTTGTCATTGATGTCAACATACTCATACTGCACTGACAAGAAGGATTTGATGAGCTTTGTGCTGAGGATATTGAGAAAATTAGCCTCAGTCAGGAACAGTGAAGAACAGTGATGAGAAGAAGGTAAATATACTATATAGGATGAGAACCGGAGGATGCGGATTAAAGGGTTAGTAGATATGAATCTTGAGATGCTACAGTTAAGATTTCAGAGGTCCGCATGAAGATCTGAAGGAGTTATGGCTGCCGGTATAGAACCGGGTCCGGCAAGTATCCGGAGGTGACAGAGGATCACAAAAAGGTCCGGTGAGGTCCGGAATTGTATTATCATAATCTGCGGATTGGAAGGAGTGTTTGAGATGTCCTTGTGATGTGTCATCCTGATTTGTGTGTGATTTGGAGGTCCGGAAGTACCTCTTGCATTATGACAGTGGCGACAGACTGTGTTCTTGAAGTTCCGGATGAGGAAGACAAGAGATCCCAGTAAGCAGAGGAAGTGCGGATGTATCCGGACATTCAGACAGATTTGTGAAGGTTCTTGAATCATGTTTAGGTTGTGTTGTTGGTTCGCATTGATGGTAGAGCCCGGAATTGAAGTTATTCTTCCGGATAAAGTTATTGCTCTGTTTAGCTGACCGGATGAGTTGTTCATCCTGCGAATGTTCTTGTGATAGCCGACCGGATGTGTTATTCATCTTGCGGATACTCCTATGGTTGTTTGCCGACTTAGATGCTTGTTCCTAAGTCGATGTCTTGTATAAATAATGATTTATGAATTCATTTCAGTGTGTGGCATGTGGATGAGTAGGATATAGCGAAGAAAGGTGCGAAAGGCAGAGCAGAGATTGTTGGGCTTAATTGGAACTGATCCGGACATAGTAGAGATGTCATTCTCCAGTTCAAGACTGTGATTTTTATCACTTTGTAGACAGTGTATCTCCTTGTAGGCAGTGGGCCTCTTTGTGAGCAGTGTGCTCGGGCAGTGAGCCCTTATTGGCATGTGCCATTCATTTTTCCTTATTCTTCTAACAGAGAATAATTCTTGGGTTAATCACCCCGTGGTTTTTCCCTTAACCGGGTTTTCCACGTCAAAATCTTGGTGTTCAATGTGTTGATGCTTATCTGCTCTTGTGTTTATGTATTGTGCTTCCATGAATGATTATTTGATATGCTGCTAACTAACAACAGAGAATTAAGTGTTTGAAAGAGAACAAGTTCTATACAACTGATTCACCCCCCCCCCTCTCAGTTGTATGCCCTAGATCCAACAATTGGTATCAGAGCTAAGTTCCTCTGATAGGAGCTTAAACGCTTGAGGTGATCCAGGATGTCGTCATACAAGAAGGATAGTCCGAAGTTCGATGGAACCAACTTCACTCTCTGGAAAGGTCGCATGAAGTGTCATTTGGAATGTATGGGAAAAGCATACTTGGCTATGATTTCAAAACCATATATACCCCCACAAGGTGGTCCGACAACTCCAGATGAAACCACAGAAGCTGAAAACAATCTGCGGACCAAGGAAGCTCTTCTAAGCGCATTGAATGACTCAGATCTCTCGAATGTCATTGACCTACCAACTGCATATGAGATCCTAACTAAACTGGAACTTCTGTATGAAGGAGATGAGTTTGTCAAAAGTGCAAGGTTGCAAAGTCTGAAAGGGAAATTTGAAAGATTGAAAATGAGAGATGATGAAAACATTACTACCTTTATGCCAAGAGTAAATGAGTTGGTATGTGGAATCAGAAATGCTGGTGGAACTCTAGATGAAAATGAGATTGTCTGCAAAATCCTAAGATCCCTTCCTGCTGCCTACAAAATCAAAGTTGCTGCCATTGATGAATTCAGAGCCCACACAACAGTCACAAGAGAACAACTGGCTGGCAAACTAGCTGCATTTGAAATGACCGAGTTTGGAGATGATCCTCCCAAGACTGAATCTGCTTTCAAAGCCAGTGCCTATGTGAAAGGCAAACAGAGATTTGATCCGGGTGAAAACTCATCAAGGAAAATGTCATGGTATGATCAAGCAAGAAGAGACATGGAAGAAGAAGAAGCAGAAACAGCTCAACTTGAAGCCCTCATTGCAAAGAGACTGCCAAGAGGATCCGGTAAGTATGAAGGAAAACTACCCTTTAAGTGTTTTAACTGCAATAAGATTGGTCATTTTGCCTCAAGATGTCCGGAGAGATCTGCAAGATCTAATACTCACAGACAAAGGTTTCAAAAGAATTGCTATTATGTTCATGAAGAAGATGACAATGAAGGAGTAACAGATGATGAATCAGATCCAGGAAGCAAATCCGGAAATGAGTGGGTGTTTATAGCCATCAAGGAAGAAGATTCCTTGCTCTCTGAATCTGCCAATCACAAAGTTGTTGAAAAAGCCTTGGCTGCTCAAGTGGAAGAAAAGGATGATTGGGTTATTGACAGTGGATGCTCTCACCATATGACTGGTGACAAGAATAAGTTCTTAGACTCGGAAAGATATGAAGGAGGAATGGTAAAGTTTGGTGACAATTCTGCTGGCAGAATCAGAGGTAGGGGAACTATTTCCTTTGATGGTAAGAGCAAAACAGGTAATGTACTATATGTTGAAGGATTGAAGCACAATCTTCTCAGTGTTGGTCAGTTAGTGGACAAAGGCTATGATCTCCGGTTCAAGAATGGAAAATGCAGAATCTTTACAAGCTCCGGAACTGAAATTGCATCCGGTACTCAGACAAGAGGTAACATCTTTCATCTGGTTGGTTCAAATAAAAGTTGTTTGTTTGTTCAAATTGATCAGAGTTGGTTATGGCATAGAAGAATGTGTCATGTAAATTTTGATAACATCATCAAAATAAGCAATACTCAGGCTGTGAGAGATCTTCCAAAGTTGATAAAACCTACAAACAGTGTGTGTAAAGAATGTCAGTTAGGCAAACAAAGCAGAGTCTCTTTTAAAAGCAAAGATCAGTCTTCTACCGGATTGTTGGAATTAGTACATACTGATCTATGTGGTCCGACAAGAATCAAGAGTCTGCAAGGTGATAGATATTTCATGTTGTTAATTGATGATCATTCCCGGATGATGTGGGTTACCTTTCTAAAAGAAAAATCAGAAGCTTTTGAGAAGTTCAAAATCTTCAAAGCTATGGTGGAGAATCAAACCGGATTGAAACTAAAGTGTCTAAGGTCTGATAGAGGTGGTGAATTTACATCTGGTGAATTCATTGACTTTTGTGAGAAACAGGGTATAAGGAGACAGTTGTCTGCTCCTAAGACTCCACAGCAGAATGGAGTAGTTGAGAGAAAGAACCGGACCATCCAGGAAGCTGCTAGGACAATGATGTTGGAAGCAAATGTTCCTCAAATGTTTTGGAAAGAAGCTATCAGCACTGCAGTCTACACTCTCAATCGAGTTCAAATCAGAAACAACACCGGTAAGACCCCCTATGAACTTTGGTTTGGCATCACTCCTACTGTGAAATATTTCAGGGTATTTGGTAGCAAGTGTTATATTAAAAGAGATGAAGATCTAGGAAAGTTTGATGCTAGAAGTGATGAAGGAATTTTCTTGGGCTACTCCACTCAAAGCAAAGCATACCGGTGTTACAATAAGAGATTGAGGAAGATGATAGAAAGTGCCAATGTAAAAGTTGATGAAGGAATTGAGAAGCCTTCAAGATTTTATGAATTTGATGAAGATGACCAAGATAGTGTTCAAGGAACTCAATCCTCTCCGGTGAAACAGAGTCAGCCTGATCCGGTAAATCAGGAAGAAGAGTTAGGTCTGAATGAGCCTGATCAAGAAACAGCAGTACTGGATACTCCCAAAATTCCAAGGTATGTAAAACTAAATCACTCTGAAGATCAGATCATAGGTGACAGAAGCAAAGGTGTACAAACTAGAAGGAATATTGCTCAAGATCAGAATGAATGTTGTCTGATTTCAAAGATTGAACCTAAAACAATAAATGAAGCCTGCAATGATGAAAATTGGACCAAAGCAATGGAAGATGAACTGATGCAAATTGAGAAAAATCATACCTGGGATCTTGTTCCCAGACCTAGAGACAGGAATGTAATTGGAACCAAGTGGGTCTTCCGGAACAAACTAAATGAAGCTGGTGAAGTAATCAGAAACAAAGCTAGATTGGTCTGCAAAGGCTACTCTCAAATAGAAGGAATTGACTTTGAAGAGACTTTTGCTCCGGTAGCAAGAATTGAAGCAGTCAGATTACTTCTTGCATTTGCTGCCTTCAAAGATTTCAAGGTATATCAGATGGATGTCAAGTCTGCCTTCCTAAATGGTGATCTGGAAGAAGAAGTCTACATTGAACAACCGGATGGATTTCAATTGTCTGATAATAATGATATGGTCTGCAAGTTGAAGAAAGCTTTGTATGGATTGAAGCAAGCCCCAAGAGCATGGTATGAAAGGTTGGATAAGCATCTTGTGCAGATTGGATTCAACAAAGGTACTGCTGACAGCAACTTATATTTCAAAATTGATCATGAAAACATTCTGATTGTTGAAGTGTTTGTGGATGACATCATTTTTGGAGGAAGAGATAGTATGTGTAAAACTTTTGCAAATCAGATGAAAAGTGAGTTTGAAATGTCTATGCTTGGTGAAATGAATTTCTTCTTGGGTCTGCAAATTACTCAAACAAAAGAAGGGATCTTCATCTCTCAGACCAAATATGTGAAAGAATTGTTAAAAAAATTTGGTATGGAAGACTCAAAGCCTATGAACACTCCTATGGCAACCGGATGTAAGTTAAGCAAAGATGATGATTCTCCAAAGGCAGATCAGACAAAGTATAGATCAATGATTGGTGGATTGTTGTATCTCACTCAAACTAGACCAGATATAATGCAAGCTGTTGGTCTTGTGGCAAGATTCCAGGCTGATCCTAGAGAATCTCATGTTATGGCAATCAAAAGAATTTTTAGATACTTGAAAGGGACAGTTGAGTATGGTCTATGGTATCCTAGAGATCCGGATTTCTCTCTTCATGCTTACACAGATGCAGATTGGGCAGGAGATGTGGATGACCGGAAGAGCACTAGTGGTGGAGCATTCTTTTTGGGGAAGAGATTGGTTTCTTGGCTAAGCAAGAAACAAGATGCAATATCTCTGTCTACAATTGAAGCAGAATACATTGCAGCAGCAGGTAGTTGCACTCAAATCTTGTGGATGAAGCAGATGCTAAGAGACATCAAAGTTGAATATGAGGAGCCTATTACAATTTTCTGTGATAATTCAAGTGCAATTAATATTTCCAAGAATTCGGTATTGCATTCTAAGACTAAGCACATATCTATCAAATTTCACTTTTTGAGAGAACAAGTAAACAAGGAAGAAGTCAGATTGGAGTATGTTCCCTCCAAGGATCAGATTGCAGATATCTTTACAAAACCTCTTCCCAAGGACTCTTTTGAATATCTCCGGGAGAAGTTAGGGGTCATGGCCCCTCCGGTGATGAACTAAGATGCACTGATGTGCATCAGTCCGGTGGCTATCACAGTCATATCTTGTGATCCGGACTAATGGGGAGCTGCAACTAAGGGGGAGCAGCTGGTATTATTCTGATGCATGAGAGTTGCAAGTATGAGCCCTTTGCCATTGATGTCAAAGGGGGAGAGAAGACATGTGAAAAACAAGTGGTTGATGATCAAAGGAGGAGCAGCAAAGGAAGACATGTGAAGAGTTGTTGTTGATAGGGGGAGCTGTGACAGAAAAGAGAAGTTCTTGTCTTAATGGTTTTTCACATCATATGTTGCCATCAATGACAAAGGGGGAGATTGTTGGCAAGTATGAGGTGAGCCAGTGTTGTCATTGATGTCAACATACTCATACTGCACTGACAAGAAGGATTTGATGAGCTTTGTGCTGAGGATATTGAGAAAATTAGCCTCAGTCAGGAACAGTGAAGAACAGTGATGAGAAGAAGGTAAATATACTGTATAGGATGAGAACCGGAGGATGCAGATTAAAGGGTTAGTAGATATGAATCTTGAGATGCTACAGTTAAGATTTCAGAGGTCCGCATGAAGATCTGAAGGAGTTATGGCTGCCGGTATAGAACCGGGTCCGGCAAGTATCCGGAGGTGACAGAGGATCACAAAAAGGTCCGGTGAGGTCCGGAATTGTATTATCATAATCTGCGGATTGGAAGGAGTGTTTGAGATGTCCTTGTGATGTGTCATCCTGATTTGTGTGTGATTTGGAGGTCCGGAAGTACCTCTTGCATTATGACAGTGGCGACAGACTGTGTTCTTGAAGTTCCGGATGAGGAAGACAAGAGATCCCAGTAAGCAGAGGAAGTGCGGATGTATCCGGACATTCAGACAGATTTGTGAAGGTTCTTGAATCATGTTTAGGTTGTGTTGTTGGTCCGCATTGATGGTAGAGCCCGGAATTGAAGTTATTCTTCCGGATAAAGTTATTGCTCTGTTTAGCCGACCGGATGAGTTGTTCATCCTGCGAATGTTCTTGTGATAGCCGACCGGATGTGTTATTCATCTTGCGGATACTCCTATGGTTGTTTGCCGACTTAGATGCTTGTTCCTAAGTCGATGTCTTGTATAAATAATGATTTATGAATTCATTTCAGTGTGTGGCATGTGGATGAGTAGGATATAGCGAAGAAAGGTGCGAAAGGCAGAGCAGAGATTGTTGGGCTTAATTGGAACTGATCCGGACATAGTAGAGATGTCATTCTCCAGTTCAAGACTGTGATTTTTATCACTTTGTAGACAGTGTGTCTCCTTGTAGGCAGTGGGCCTCTTTGTGAGCAGTGTGCTCGGGCAGTGAGCCCTTATTGGCATGTGCCATTCATTTTTCCTTATTCTTCTAACAGAGAATAATTCTTGGGTTAATCACCCCGTGGTTTTTCCCTTAACCGGGTTTTCCATGTCAAAATCTTGGTGTTCAATGTGTTGATGCTTATCTGCTCTTGTGTTTATGTATTGTGCTTCCATGAATGATTATTTGATATGCTGCTAACTAACAACAGAGAATTAAGTGTTTGAAAGAGAACAAGTTCTATACAACTGATTCACCCCCCCCCTCTCAGTTGTATGCCCTAGATCCAACAATGCTCTGCAACACAATGATAATCACAAGTATGCCAATAGCTCATGAAAATAAAATTGCCATATAGTAATCTTCTAGTTTCTAAATGATAACCTAAGCATGCTTATATATGTAACCACTAAGATTCCCATGAAGAATTTCATGTTTGAAAGTTATGATGTCAGCCTGGAGACCAAATAACGGTCACAAAACTGACATTTCAAATTAGGGCACACCCAAAATAGGGCTGGACTAGAGTGCTAGCACCCTTGTCCACCCCCTGTCTTTGCTCAATGATCATCAACATAGTCCCCCTTAGGTCCAAATTACCACAAGACCCATGGGTTTCCTCATCAGGAGTCTGATTTAACATGCAAAATGCTCTAAATGCAAATCTAAAGACCCGAGAGCTAAACCTTTAGGAAAAAGCCCCCAAGGGTGCATTTTTCTAACATAATAGGAAAAAATAGGGAATGATGAAGAAGTGTCTTACATTAGGAGATTCCGTAGTATGAAAAGAAATTGGCGTGATTGAATAGCCAGGAAAATAAACAAGACAATACTATTTCTTCGTAATGCATGGTGAATTGGTCAATTAATATTATATCCATAATTAATATTATATCATATATTTTTCTAAACTAAAAACAAATGAAACCAACATATATTGTTCGAAAAATTATATATAATAATGTACATATAATTATATTGATATATATATATATATAAAATGAGGGTAAAAACTTTATTAATCAAAGAGATCAATACAAAGCATAAAAGCAGCAAGAGGCCCAAACGGGCCCAGAGATGACAAACAAGAAGTCAAGAAGTGGTCATGCAGCATCTCACATCCTCCATGACCAAATCCACCAAATCCTAAGCAAGATCCCCAGGTAAACTGTCCCAATCATCCACCAGCCAGGTCCCATTCTTCTCAGAAGCCTATTTGGCCAACCCATTAGCCACCTTACTCCATTCCTAAGGGATATGAGAGAAGGTGATAGAATCAAATAAATCTCCAAGTCTGGTGATTTGCTTAGCCACCACCACAAGCTGCCAACTAACATCATCAAATTGCCTTCTATTTATCAAGTCTATCACCACCTAAGAATCTGACTCACAGATAATCTTATTCTAGCCAAGGGCATAAGCCTTCTTCAAAGCTAAAAGAATAGCTAAGGCCTCCATAAGATTATTAGAGTGCAGCCCCCTATATTTAGAGAAGAAAAACAAAACCACCCCAGAACTGTCTCTGCCCACCCCACCAATGCCAGCGTGCCCAGGGTTACCCCTTGCAGACCCATCAGTATTGATTTTCAAGACTCCAGTGGGAGGGGGCAGTCAATGCCCTTCCCTAGAAATATTCCTTCTAGAACACCTGCTCCACCCAATCTTGGGCCTTCCGGGCCCCCCAACAAGAATTCCCAGATTACGATTCACTCTAGTATCACCGGGATCCACCGGGGCTGACAGATCACATTTAGCATACAAGGTCTCCTACAAAGCTCCAAGAATGCGAGACCAAACTTGATCCACCAGTAACTTCTTATCTAGAAAGACCCTGCAGTTGCGCTCCAACCAGATGTGCCATATAATCAGACTAAGGCCAATTGGCCAAGCTATGTGCAGAAAAGAAGTCCTCATTGGAATAGGCCCAAAGTTCTACCAAAACTCCTCTAGAGAAGAAGGGTGCCTGCACTGCAAATTCTAGGCCCCCCACCAAAGATGCCAAATAGTCCTAGAGAAAGGGCACTGGAAGAAAAGATGTGAAACAGTCTCAACATCTTTTAGACATAAGAAGCATAAGGAAGGGCCTTGGAAGCCACGCTTACAGAGGTTATCCCAAGTCAAACATCTGCCATAAACCACCAGCCAAGAAAAGAAATTGCATTTTGGCCAAGAGAATTTATTCCAAATATTTTTCCACCAAGGAACCTCAGCACTACCCCAAGCCTGTCTGTCCAAAACATGATACCCTGAGGCAACAGTGAACTTCCCTTTTGGATCCGGACCCCAAGCCAGTACATCCTGCTCTGGGAGAGAACAACATACTCTATCAGCCAAAATGGAGGAAAACTCCCTCCTATCCTCCAAAGATCCACCCATGGGCCATTCTTACATATCCTTCCACTGGTAAACAATAGTCTGCCCCAAAGCCTGAGGGGCTTTGAAATCTATCACTCTACTGCAACCAGCTTGAACAAAAATCCTACATAAGTCCCCCAAGTGAGGGTGTGAAGAGAGAATAGGCAGGAAGCCATCCCAGGAGTCATGCCAAAAAAGAGCATTAGAGCCTCTATTGCAGATCCAAAAAAGGCCTTGTTTAACCAGCGCAGCCCCCCTCTTGAGAGTATCCCAGATCATAGAACTTTTCCCTGACAGACTAAAATGAGGCACCTCAGCGCCCTCCACCTCCCCAGGGTACTTGAAGATAAGGAGCCTGGCCCAATACTGATGTTGATATGAACAACATCTCTAGTATAGCTTAGCAGCCAAAGCCTGTCCATTCCAATCTGTCCTACGCAGACCCAAACCACCATCCTGCTTTGGTCGGCAGACAACTTCCCACTTAATTAAGCTCCACTTCTTCGAAAGGAGATTACTCGAGAAACTGCTGGCAGAGGCCCTCAAAATCTTTGAAGAAACTTGAGGGAGTCATAAACATAAAGAACTTGTAAATAGGAAGGGCATGCACCACAGACTTCAACAGAGTAACTTTTCCAGCTATAGATAACCATCTATAGGTCCACTGACAAACTAGCCCACAAAATTTATCCATTACATCTTGCCAAAAACACTTGGGAAGTGGGCGCACATCAAGAGGGATGCCAAGGTATATAAAGGGAAGTTTCCCCACCTGAAACCTTAAGATTCTAGAAATACACTACTGAATAAGCTTGGGGGTATTAAAGAAATAAATGCAAGACTTACTTTCCTTAATGCTTTGACCTGAGGCAGCCAGGTAACAATCTAAAATCTGATGCAAAGCAACCGTTTCAGCCACCTTAACAACACCCATCAAAGCCGTATCATCCACAAAATGAAGACGAGTTTGAGGAGGAAGAGAATTACTCCAATTCCAACCCTGAAAGAGCCCATCCATAACATGGGACTTAATGAATCTCCCCAAGCCTTCAGCCATCAAGATGAACAAATATGGGGATAAGGGGTCCCCCTGTCGAAGACCTCTAGAAGCACCAAAAAGGTCTGAAGACTCCCCATTTATTAGAACAAAAAATGACGAAGTCCTCACATAGCTCATGACCCAATCAATCCACTCACAACTGAACCTAAAGGCTCTGAGAATTTTGATCAAAAAGCCCCAGTTAACTCTATCATAAGCTTTATCCATATCCAACTTTATAAACATAGCCTTTTCCTTAGAGAGGCCACAGAGTGAATAGTCTCAACCGCAATAACTACTCCATCCAAAATCTGTCTACCCGCAACAAAGCTCCCTTGTTCCTCCAAGATCAACTTATCCAGACATGGCTTCAAATGTTTAGCAATTAGCTTTGTAATGATTTTATACACCACATTGCACAAAGCAATGGTCAAAAAAGATCCAGAGAATCAGCACCCTCACGTTTTGGGATAAGAGCAAGAAACATGGCATTCATGGCTTGCAACATTTGCTTATTCCTAAAAGACTCCTGCACCACCTCCAATAGATCAAGGTTGATGACTTCCCAAAATTCTTGAAAGAACTCAGCCGGGAACCCATCAGGACCAGGAGCCTTCTCTTTTTTCAACTGAAACACCACATCCTCCAACTCCTTCAAAGAAATAGGTTTAAGAAGAGAAGCATTCATATCCGTAGTCACTAGAGAGGGAATACAAGCTAGGATAGAAGCTTTTTCCTCACTAGCAGGCGGGGTATCTTCAAAAAAGAGAGCAGAGAAAAAATGGACCACCTCACTAGAGATCCCCAAAGATGAAGAAAGAACAGAACCCTCAGGAGAGCAGAGAGAAGAGATAAAGTTACCTTGTCTCCAAGCCTTCACCGATTTATGAAAGAAGGAAGTATTCCTGTCCCCTTCCTGAAGCCAGTCAACACAGGCCTTCTGTTTCCAAAAAATTTCCTCACGAAGCTCCCATTCCTCGAGGTCTTTAACCACACTAACCTCAAGCCTGCTTAAATTCGCATCAAGACCCTGGTCCCGAATCTTCCTAGTAATAGAATCCAAGCGCTCCTGGGCAACCCTTTTCTGTTGAAACACGTTGCCAAACTGATACTTATTCCAATGTTTCAATTTATACTTCACATAATGAAGCCTCTTCACAAATGAGTACATAGCTATACCAAAAGCAAGTTGTCCTTCAGTCCACCATCTAGAAACCAAGTCAAGAAGACTCTCCTCCCTAAGCCACATAAGCTGAAATCTAAAAGTTTGTTTCTTAGGACCAGTAGCCAAATGGGCAGAGAATTTAATCGGCCAATGGTCTGATCCTCGCCAATCTAAAATTTTAGAACTTGACAACCACTTGTCACCCACCCAAAAATAAGAAACAAGAAATCTATCTAACTGTTTAGAAATGGCATCATCCCCAAGCCTCCTATTATTCCAAGTAAACATGCCATTTGAAGGTTTGATATCCACAAGCCAGACTTGAGCCAAATTATCCCTTAGAAGATCAGAAGAGGGGTCCAAATGAGGCACACCCTGCCTTTTCTCCTTGAGGGAGACAATTGCAATGAAGTCACTTGCCATAATCCAGGGGAGGAAAGGATCCAACGATCTCAGAAGATTGATATGAGACCACAGGAGAGTCTTACCAGGGATATCTGTCAGAGCATAAATGTTAGAAAGAAGAATTCTTTCCCCATCTCCAATCTAATTACAACCAGAGAGATGGAAAATCTACTAGAGATCCACCAAACAAGAGAAATTCACCGAGGATCCCAGAGGCAAGCAAGACCCCCTGAGCTACCTTGCGCACCCACACACTGGCAAAACCCTCTGTTCCAAATATTAGAAACACATTGCATCATACCATCCACAGATAACTTTGTCTCCTAGAGGAAAACCACATCCGGAGAATGAGCACTAACCAAGTCCAGAATAGCCTTTTGTCTAAGGATGCTATTCATACCCCTTACATTCCAAGATAACACAATCATCACGAAGAGTGAGAGAAGTGAGTATCCAATGTCTTCACTGACCCAGATTCCACCAATGTCTCTCCAACCATCTTAACTTTCTCTTGATCCTTCTTCCTCCCCACCTTTTGGGGCTTATTAGGAGTACACTTTTTCAAGGATTTTTGCTATAGACCCAGAATAGAAGAAGAAGAGAGGGCTTTTTTCTTACCAAAGTCTTCCAAATCCGGTCCATTGGCTAAACTCACCCTTTCATCTGACGAGGCCATGGGGGTTTCCACCAAGCCATAAGAGTCCCCAAACCCAGCAACAGGGGGAGAAGCAACTGAATCCATCACCACCCCGGAAGCCACCACATGAACTAAGACTGAGGTAGTGACAGGCAAAGACTCGGAATTATGATCAACTAAAGGAGAAGCTTCAACATGTATGTCAGAAGAAACCCCCTCCTCATGGACTAATTCATCCAAAGCCTCAAACTTGTTAAAAGTCTCCTCCTCTTGACGATCCCGAAGAGTCCTCTTCTATCCCCGATTCTTGTTTCGTGCCTTAACTGGCACAAAGCCATCTTTATCCGGTACCACCCCCTGCATGGGTGCTTTACCCTTTTCTACCCTTGGATTAGATGGAGCCTTCACATTATCTAAACCACCAGCACCCGAGGCACGAGGGCACCTCCTTTGAAGATGGCCATACTCATGGCACAGCCGGCACCTGAAAGGTAAAGTCTCATAGTCTAACTGTTGAGTCCAGGAGCTAGACCCAACAGTCAAATCAATAGAATCTAGCAGAGGCTGGCTCAGATCAATCTCCACACAGACTCGGGCATAGGAAAAAATTTGCTTCTCCAGAGTTTGCTGAGACGGGCCAATAGGCTTCCCCAACAACAATGCAATTGATTGCAGAATATCCGGTCTCCAACATTCCAACGGCAACCAAGGAAAATGAACCCACACCGGCACCTTCGAGGGCAGCTTCTCTACTGAATTAAAGCTTGCATGCCATGGCTTCATGAAAGGGCCAACTTGATTATAAAAGTAGGGCCCTCCCTCAAAAACCTTGTTACGATCGGAGATACACGAAAAGACCACCAGAAAGAAGTTATTCGCAGCTAGTAAGGATTCAAAATCACCTTTTGGATTCCATGACTTGCAAATCCAGGGTTCTAGAAAAGGCATCGAAACCCTCAATCCCAATAATTTGTAGATTAAAACATGTTTGCTATAATACTCCAAGTCCTCGGCTACTACCTCTATTTGAATCACCAGCTTCGGATGAACTTGAGCTCTTTCTAAGCATCCATTTATCTTGTGCAATTTCAAAGCACCAGTGCTGAAAACCCCAACATTAGGCAGAGATGGATGAGGAGACCCGTCACCAACCCCAGCCATAGAAGCATCCCCCGACATCTCACCCAAAGGCACAGACCCTGCCATTGGGAAAACCCCACAAGCCCTTACACCCTACACCTGCACCAAACAAAGCACACACAAGAAACCCCCCCCCCCCCCCCCCCCCCAAAAGCTAAAAAACCCCACCCCTTGCTGAAAACAACCCCATAGAGCCCGATCTGCAAAGAAAAAATGCATGCAACAGAGAACAAACACATGCAGACCGCAACTTGCTACAGGCCACGAGACTGCACAGAGCTCCCGCACACACGCTTCATCAATCAAGCAAAATATATTTTATTAGTGTATGTAATAATAAAATAATAAACATAAATATAATATAATTGTATATAATATTATTATAATATTATAATAATGTAATAATACAAATATAATATTATAATATAATATAGTTATAATTATAATATAATATTATAATAATATTAATTATAGTTTAATAGTTTTCTTTATTGTATTTATGATTATATTTATTGTTATAAACAGTCTCTATAATAATCTAATAATATTATAATAATATAAATATAATATTATTAAATTTAATAATGTTTTACGATCTAATTATATATTAATATAATTAACATTTTATTGTAATGTAATAATAATATAAATTTAATATTATTATATTTGATATTGTTATGATATAAAATTTTTATTTAAAATAATTAGGGTTTTTAATAATTATTTCTCTAAAATAGTTAGGATTTATAATAATTAATATAATATTGTATTATAATTATCATGTAACAATATAAATAAATATTATTATATTTGATAATGCTATACTATATAATTATATATTAATTAAATTAATGTCGTACATCTACTACTAGCTTACATATATTAAATAATAATATATAAAATACCAGAGAGAGATATACACATGCCTACAAGTTTGACCAACTACATGTTACACTTATCATCAAGATTTGCACCTCCCTGACAATGATCATCCTTGAGGCTAGAGCTCATTATATAAGCACCACTCATGATCATTTGAAAGTAGTCTTAGCATAGTTTTGGTCCTTAGTTCCAAGTTCATGGATATTGGAAAGTGTTATATTTATGTCGAGAGACGTTCCTACATTCATAACACCAATGAGAGCTGAAAGATTCTTGAATTTCTATGTAAACTTATATGATTCCAATCTAGAATCTTTATTAAAAAACCAAAGAGTCACTCCACAATTTAAGAAAACCAAAAAAAAGGTGAAAGAAATAACAAAAAGAAAAAAAGAAAATACATGTAGGATGTAAAGAAAGGTGGATGGCAGTTTCAAAGAAGCCATCACTATGCACTAAGATGAAAGAAAGAAATGTTACAAAATGGCATATGAAAAGGCACACATTCAATCTATTTATATTGCCTCTGTAATTTTTTTTCCACATGTAGAACAAACATATCAAATTGTAGGATTTGAGGTGAGCTTGATAAAAAAATAGGTGCCTGGAGAAGATATCTCTCAGCGTACATTAGATATATATATTAGTGTAACATCATTCAAAAGTTCTATAATTTGCACATAGTTGTGTGCATTGATCTTTGAAGTCTAAGGCCTCATATCATAAACCCATGTGATAGACTATAATTCAATTGTGACTGTGAATTAATAAAGATCATGTTGTTTCATTGAATTCCATTGTCTGTTTGATTATTTAGCTACATGGTTGGATATTCCTTCATTGGATCCACTACCCATGACTGCATCAATAAACTTCAACTTTTGGGTAAGTGCAAGAAGATGGGGTGCCAAAAAGGGGTCTTAAGTGGCTACTTTTTTTTTGAAATCAGGAAATACTGGCCTTGGATGAGAAATTGAGCGTAGTTACACTCAAAATTTGGAGATGCAACCAAAACAATGTTCATAGTGCTCTGAGTCTACTTTCTAAACTACTATTTTTTTTGAAAATGGCATAGATTAAGGGGTTCAAAAGAGGGAGCCACAGAAATTGGTGTTGTTTCTGTCAAAAAAACATAACATAGCATGTTTTGTGGCTCCCTCAAAAGGTCAACTTTTTTTTGTATTTTTAAAATCGCTTCAGTGAGAAATTAGCTAATAGCATGTAGTTTATGCCCAATTTTTCTGATAATTTTTTAATGAATATTTGATTTTTTACTAATTTTCAAAGTGGACACATCCTAAAAAATAGAATTTTGGCCGTGCTACCCCTATAAATTTTGAAAACTAATTGAAAATAATTTTTTTCTTTTTTTAATATTTGTAGAATGGAGTCTAGTTTCTAAATATGTATTTTTTTTAATATTTCAATGAATAGTTAATTTACAATGAAAAAAAGACCAAACAGTGGTTTTTGCCCAAAAACGGACACACAAACAAAGAAATTAAAGATGAAAGGCTTAACATTGTTAAAATGTGAAAAAAATTACATTGTCAGATAGCTAAGAGAAAGCTTAACATTACCCAGGTGTTTGATTTGTTTGACCTTGAAACACGTGCAAATCTGAGGGTTAGCACGAACGAAATTATGTGAAATCTTGAAGAATATGGAAAAACACGTCTATGACTGTTCAAAAGGCACTCCAAGCCTTTGGGTTGGAAATCCAAGGTAAATCCCAAGCCCAAGGCTTGGGATTCCCAAAGCAAGACATAACGCGAGTGCGTTATAACACGCTCGCATTATAATGCGCTTTCGTTATAACGCGCTCGCCTTATAATGCACTCGCGTTATTGTTTTCTTTACATTTTTCCTTTTCCACAAAAGTTTGTGTTGTTTTTCATGTTTGAAATAACGTGAGTGCGTTATATTCATCTTAGATTTTTTTAGTTCAAAGCTATTAATCATGTATGTATGTATGCCTATATGTATGTATGTATGTATGTATGTATGTATGTATGCCTATATGTATGTATGTATCTATGTATACCTATATGTATGTATGTATCTATGTATGCCTATATGTATGTATGTATAGTGTCGAGGGTAGAGGAGGGTAGAGATGGGAGTGAGCTAGATAGGGGAGGAGAGGGGTGGATAAGGATTGAGTGATTAAGGTTTAAGGTTGAGGGTTGAGCATTTAGGGATAGGATTTAGAGTTTAGGGATAAGGGATTAAAGTTTAGGACCTTGAGGGATTCGGGTTTAGGGTTGAGGCTTTAGGGATAGCGTTTAGGGTTAAGGGTTGAGGGATTAGGGTTAAGGTAGAGTGTTGAGGGTAGAGGGATTAGGGATAGGGTTTAGGGTTGAAAGTTTAGGGTTGAGGGATTAGGGTTTAAGGTATAGTTTAGTAGTTCTTGTGGATAGAGCCAGTAAACAATGGGAGATTATTTGCTTGTTTCATAACAATATACCTCCCATAAGTGCGGGCTGGACAACAAGAAACATAGATGTACCCCAATGCGAAGCTTTTCTCATAATGATCATCCTTCTGATTTCAACTGTTAATTACTCACTATGGATGTACCATACGCAAAGCTTTTCTCATAGTGTGTACACTTATTGGCATAATGAACCCCAGATGGGCTAGAAAAACATGCCATATAACATTACTAACATTAAAAAAGTTCATAGCCATTTTTCTGACATATTCTTGTAACTCAAATATCTTTAAGAGAAGAGCGTCAAAAATGATGGGTTTAACAACCTAACATAAGGCAAAGCAGTTTTGTTGGGTTTAGGGATAGGGTTTAGGGTTTAGGGTTGAGGGATTATGGTTTAAGGTATAGTGTTGAGGGTTGAGGGTTTAGGGTTAATGGATTAGGGTTTAGGGTTGACAGATTAGGGTTTAGGGTTAACGGATTAGGGTTTAATGTTGAGAGTTGAGAGTTAAGGGTTGAGGGTTTAGGGATAGGGTTGATGGTCAAGGGATTAGGGTTAAAGTAGAGTGTTGAGGGTAGAGGGATTAGGGATAGGGTTTAGGGTTGAAGGTTTAACGATTAAGGGTTGAGGCTTTAGGGCTGAGGGTTAAGGGACTGGGGTTTAAAATATAGTGTTGAGCGTCGAGGGTTTATGGATAGGTTTTAGGGTTTAATTTTTAAGGGTTAAGGGTTGAGGGATAGGGTTTAAGGTTTAGGGATAAGAGATTAGGGTTTAAGGTATAGTGTCGAGGGTTGAGGGTTTAGGAATAGGGATAGTGTTTAGGGTTTAGGGATGAGGGATTAGGGTTGAGGGTTGAGGGATTAGGGTTGAGGGTTGAGGGATTAGGTTTTAGGGTTGATGGATTAGGGTTTAAGGTATAGTGTTGAGGGTTGAGGGTTTAGGGTTGACGGATTAGGGTTTAGGGTTGACAGATTAGTGTTTAATGTCAAGGTTAGGGTTAGAGTGTCTAGGGTAGAGGGATTAGGGATAGGGTTTAGGGTTGAAGGTTTAAGGATTGAGGGTTGAGGTTTTAGGGATGAGGGTTTAAGGCTTACGATATAGTGTCAAGTGTTTAGGGTATAGGGATAGGGTTTAAGTTTTAAGGGTTAAGGGTTGAGGGATAAGGATTAGGGTTTAAGGTATAGTGTTGAGGGTTGATGGTTTAGGGATAGGGTTTAGGTTTGAGGGATTAGGGTTTAGGGTTGATTAATTAGGGTTTAATGTTGAGAGTTTAGGGTTGAGGGTTGAGGGTTGAGGGTTTAGGGTTTAGGGTTCAAGTTTTAAGGGTTAAGGGTCGAGGGATCAGAGTTAAGGGTTGAGGGATTAGGGTTTGACGTTGAGGGTTGAGTACATCGAGGTTCGAGGGTTAAGGGTTTTGGGATAGGGTTGAGGGTCAAGGGATTAGCGTTAAAGTAGAGTGTCGAGGGTATACAGATTAGGGATAAGGTTGGAGGGTTTAGGGATAAGGGATTGGGGTTTAAGGTATAGTATCGAGCCCATTGAGGGTCTAGGAATAGGGATAGCATTTAGGGTTTAGGGATGAGGGATTAGAGTTGAGGGATGATGGAATAGGGTTGAGGGTTGAGAGATTAGGGTTTAGGGATAAGGTTTAGGGTTGAGGGTTAAGGGATTAGGGTTTAAGGTATAGTGTTGAGGGTTTAGGGATAGGGTTTAGGGTTGAGGGATTAGAGTGAATGGTTGAGGGATTAGGATTTGACATTGAGGGTTGAGGGTTGAGGCTTTAGGGTTTAGGGTTTAGGGATAGGATTGAGGGTCGAGGGATTAGAGTTAAGGGTTGAGGGATTAGGGTTTGACGTTGAGGGTTGAGTACATTGAGGTTTGAGGGTTAAGGGTTTTGGGATAGGGTTGAGGGTCGAGGGATTAGGGTTAAAGTAGAGTGTCGAGGGTATAAGGATTAGGGATAGGGTTGGAGGGTTAATGGATAAGGGATTAGGGTTTAAGGTATAGTATCAAGTCCATTAAGGGTCTAGGAATAGGGATAGCATTTAGGGTTTAGGGATGAGGGATTAGAGTTGAGGGATGATGGATTAGGGTTGAGGCTTGAGGGATTAGGGTTTAAGGTATAGTGTTGAGGGTTTAGGGTTGAGGGATTAGAGTGAAGGGTTGAGGGATTAGGATTTGACGTTGAGGGTTGAGGCTTTAGGGTTTAGGGTTTAGGGTTTAGGGATAGGGTTGAGGGTCAAGGGATCATAGTTAAGGGTTGAGCGATTAGGTTTTGACGTTGAGGGTTGAGGGTTGAGGTTGGAGGGTTGAGGGTTTAGGGATAGGGTTGAGGGTCGAGGGTTTAGGGTTGAGGTAGACAAGGAGTGACTGAGAGACATAGATAGAGGAGAGGTATAGAGGTGAGGGGGAGAGATAAGTGAGATATAGAACATGAGCTAATGGAACTAGAGGTGAGATATTGTAAAGGTGCTATCGAAGGTGAGATAGGCACAAATATTAATGGATCAATCTATAGTAGGACAAATCGCGAGCTAGTAAACAATGGGAGATTATTTGCCTATTTCATAACAATATACCTCCCCTAGGTGCGGGGTGGACAACAAGAAACATAGATTTAGGGTTTAGGGATAGGGTTTAGGGTTGAGGGTTTAGGGATAGGGTTTAGGGTTGAGGGATTAGGGATTAGGGTTGATGGATTAGGGTTTAATGTTGAGAGTTGATGGTTTAGGAATATGGATAGCATTTAGGGTTTAGGGATGAGGGATTAGGGTTGAGGGTATACAATAAATAAACTAGAATTTAGGCAGGGTTGGGAAAATTTTGTGAATCATCATGGGTTGGAGATTGGAGATTTTGTTGTGTTCAAGTACATATCCAAGTCATATTTTAAGGTTAAGATATTTCAAAGAACAGGGTGTGTGAAAAATATCAATGCTCTTCAGCTTATGAATACCAACATTGATACAAATAAAAATGCCCTTTTTCTAACAGAATATGCAGTTCAAGTCAACCAATGGGCAACAAGTTGCTGAATGAATTGGTTTCTGATGGGGAAAACAACAATGATGTTGAATCAATGGAAGAAAATAAAAATTAGGGTTTAGGGTTGAGGGATTAGGGTTAAGGATTGAGGGTTGAGGGATTAGGGTTTAGGGTGTAGGGTATAGGGTAGAGATTTGAAGGTTGAGGGATAATGTTCAAGGTTGAGTGTCCAAGGATAAGTGTAAAGGGTATATAGGGTTTAAGGTTTGAGGGATTAAGGGTTTAAGAGTTGAGGGATTAGGGTTTAAGGCATAATGTCGAGTGTAGAGGGTTTAGAGACAAGGTTTATGGTTGAAGGTTTAAGGGTTGAGGGTTGAGGCTTTAGGGCTGAGGGTTAAGGGATTAGGGTATAAGGTATAGTGTTGAGGGTAGAGGGTTTAGGGATATGGTTTAGGATTTAAGGTTTAAGGGTTGAGGGTTGAGGCTTTAGGATAGGGTTTAGTGTTTAGGTTAAGTGAGACACCTAGATGACTAAGGACAGATGAAGAGGCAGACAAGCAATAATTGAGAGACCTAGAGAGGGGAGAGGTAGAGAGGTGAGTGGGAGATAGAGGTGAGAGATAGAGAGGTGAGGGGAGAGATAGAATAAAATGAGAGAGTGAAGTTGACAACTTGAGGGAAAGATAGGTAAGGAGGAGGGAGAGAGGTGGAGAGGAAGGGAAATATCTAGAGATCCCTGAGAGATATACAAGTGAGAGACCTACAGCCTAGGGATAGAGGGGTGAGAGAGATAGGGAAGAGATGGGGGTGAGGCAGATAGGGGAGGAGAGGGGTGGATAAGGGTTAAGGGTTTAAGGCTTTAGGGTTTAAGGGTCAAGGGTTTAGGGTTTAAGGGTTGAGGGTTTAAGGGTCTAAGGGTTGAGGGATTAGGGTTTAAGGTATAGTGTCGAGGGTTGAACCCTAATCCCTCAACTCTCGATAGAATACCTTAAAATCCTAATCCCTCAACTCTCAACAGAATACCTTAAAACCCTAATCCCTCAACCTTGGGGTTTAAGGTATAGTGTCGAGGGTTGAGGGATTAGGCTTCAACCCTCGACACTATACCTTAAACCCTAATCCCTCAACCCTTAGACCCTTAAACCCTCAACCCTTAAACCCTCAACCCTTGACCCTTAAACCCTCAACCCTTATCCACCCCTCTCCTCCCCTATCTACCTCACTCCCATCTCTCCTCTATCTCTCTCACCCCTCTCTCCCTAGGTTGTAGGTTTCTCACTTGTATATCTCTCAGGGCTCTCTAGATATTTCCCTTTCTCTCCACCTGTCTCCCTCCTCCTTACCCATCTTTCCCTCAAGTTGTCAACTTCACTCTCTCATTTTATTCTATCTCTCCCCTCACCTCTCTATCTCTCACTTCTATCTCCCCCTCACCTCTACCTCTCCCCTCTCTAAGTTTCTCAGTCACTGGACTTTTTTCCTCTCCATTCGTCCTTAACCATCTAGGTCTCTCGTTTAACCTTAAACCCTAAACCCTATCCCTAAATCCTCAACCCTTAAAACTTAAATCCTAAACCCTATCCCTAAACCCTTAACCCTCGACACTATAACTTAAACCCTAAACCCTATCCCTAAAGCCTCAGCCCTCAACCCTTAAACCCTAAATCCTCTACCCTTGACACTATACCTTAAACCCTAATCCCTTAACCGTCATCCCTAAATCCTCAACCCTCATCCCTTAAACCTTCAACCCTAAATCCTTTACCCTCGATAGTATGCCTTAAACCCTAATCCTTCAACCATTAAACCATCGACCCTTAAACATTGAGCAAAATTTTGTAAAAAAGAAAAAAATGGAAAGAAAACAATAACGTGCTCGCGTTATAATGCGAGTGAGTTATGCTCGTGTTATAACATGCTCACGTTATAACATGCTCGCGTTATAGCGCGAGTGTGTTATGGTTTTGTGTTGCCGAGCCAAAGGCTCGGCAACACCAAGCCATAACGCGAGCGTGCTATAACGCGAGCACATTATAGCATGCTTGTGTTATGGCTTTTTAAAAAGTTTTAAGTATTTGGCCACTTTTTGGCCCCCCATCTTTTTGCACCCACCCTTCCCATAATTTTATTTCTTAAATAAGGACTATGTTAAGATTAAAAAGATGAAGTCTAGTGAGTACTTCTCCAATACTCTCTAGAACAATATCCTTAACTTCAGCCAATTAAGTGGCTCAGCAACACAAAACCATAACACACTCGCGCTATAACGCGAGCACATTATAACACGCTTGTGTTATGGCTTTTTAAAAAGTTTTAAGTATTTGGCCACTTTTTGGCCCCCCATCTTTTTGCACCCACCCTTCCGATAATTTTATTTCTTAAATAAGGACAATGTTAAGATTAAAAAGATGAAGTCTAGTGAGTACTTCTCCAATACCCTCTAGAACAATATCCTTAACTTTAGCCAATTAAGTTCTTCCCCCTCTTTTGTTAGAATTTTGAGTCCCTGCATTCAAATTTCTCTTGGATTGGGAATTCCCCTATTTCCACTAGAATATCTTTAATATCTAACCAAAAGAATCACATCTTCCACCCCATCAACAACATCCTACACTAATTTTCCAAGTCATATAAAATAATTTATAGTAAATCTAAGAGAGATATAAAATAATTTACGAAAATGCATGAGCACAGGCATAAGTGTAATCAACACCAATGAAACGACTTTCCATTTCGATCTTTACCTACTTTTTTTCCCACATAATTTCTTCTTTACGAGGTTTCATTGAAATTTACAAGTGAAAACATAATCATTGCTACATGACAAACTTAGCCCCGTAGTACCAAAAAAATCTCTGTGGGATCTGTGTGTCTCTATCTTCAATTAAATTATTGATTCATTGTTGATGGTAAAAGGATGAAATAACTACAAAAGGTTTTAAATTTTTGTGACAACTGATTCACCCCCCACCCCTCTCAGTTGTCTGCCCTAATTCCAATAGGCCTATGGTATCCAAAGGATACTAATTTCTCTTCGAGTGTTTATTCTGATGCAGATTGGGCAGGTTGTGTGGATGATAGAAGAAGTACAAGTGGAGGTACTTTCTTTTCTAAAAATGGATTGGTTTCTTGGCTAAGCAAAAAGCATGATTCAATGTCATTATCTACTGTAGAAGAAAAATATATTGCTACATCATCTTGTTGCACACAAGTGTTGTGGATGAAGTAGACATTGAAGAATATTAGAGTATCATATGACGAGCCTATTTTTATTTTGTGTGATAAACAAGTGCTATCAACATTTCAAAGAATCTAGTAATGCATTCAAGGACAAAACATATCTCAATCCAGTATCACTTTTTAAGAGAGAAGGTTGCAGAGCTAGAGTATGTGCCTACAAAAGACCAAGTTGTAGATGTTTTCACAAAGGCTCTTCCAAAAGATTCATTTGAGTATCTATGGCAGAAGTTATGGGTTATTGCCCCTCCTTCTTTCAACTAGGTGCATAAGATTGTGCATCAATCCAGTGAAGCAATTCAAGATTCATTCTTTATTCTGGATTGATGAAGGCTACCTCTCAGTGGGAGCAGGTAGTGGTGGCTTTTGGTTGGTGAAGTCAAGGGTAGCAAGTTGGTTACATGTGTTGCCCCTTAGGGGAGAGAGAGAGTAAGTGTTTCTTTTTGTTGATGTTATCAAAGGAGGAGAGCATAAGGAAAAGAGTTGGTTGCAGACATTGTCCTTTGCCATTAATGTCAAAGGGTGAGAGATACAAGTTGGGAGAGAGTTGGTTGAAAAACCATAGTCCAGAAGAGATAGAATTTTTATAAGGGAGAAATGTTGGTTATACCATGGAGCAAGGAGAGAGAAAATAACATGCTCAAGTAAGGGGGAGTGGTGCTTTTCTTTTGTTGTGAGTTGCTTTTTGATGGTTTTTCATCAGGTGTTGCCATCAATGACAAAGGAGGAGATTGTTGGTAAGTGTTGCACCATGTTGTCATTAGTGTTGTCATTGATGTCAACCTCTAGTGTAGTTGTGATGAGTAAGTGCTTGAGGATGTCAAACTCTAGTGTGGTTGAGTTGCTGAGAAGGTATTGCAGATGTTGTGATTGTATTGAAAAATTATTTTTGGTGCTTAGCTTCCAAGTGCTTTTGAGAAAATTTAAATAAAGAAAGTACATTGTGATAGACTGGTGTTCTGTATTGTGCTCCACATTTCTTCAGTCTTGAAGCTATGCTTGTGTGGTTTGGATATGTTGATTAGATGTGTTATATCCAAAGTTTTAGGTTTTGGATCATGCGGTTGAAGAAGTTGTGTTCACCAGTGTGTGGACTGTGAAGTAGGTTGTATGGGAGAAATGGAATTGCTCCACATTTCTTCATGTTCAGGTTTCTTGTGTTATAGATTTTGGATTTTGCTAATATTGTTTGTATCTATCTTCCATTGGAGTGATTCATGTTCAGATGTTCTGCAAGGCTGGATTCATGAGTTGTTATCTGTGGAAGTTTGATTGGTTACACAGGATGGTTGTATTCTTCAGTTGTATGTGGTTGCGGTAGTGTTGGATATTATGTTGGTGTTGTAATATTCCAGAATGTTATGTGATGATGTTATGTGGTTCATGAGTTGTTTTCATACTTGATGAAGTGTGAACTTAATTGTTTAAGGGCATTAATGTAGGTTTGGCCAACCTGACATGTTAGCGCTAATTGTAGATGTGCTTCATTGCTTGTGGAAGCGTGATGTAAGATGTCGATTTAGATTTAGGTCTTGGTTAACACTTGGTGTGGTCCGCCTTTACTTCTTTCCACTGCGGAGGTGTTTGGTGCCGACCTATTTGGTGTTTGCACGTTTGAGGTGCATACATTTCATTATAGCTGACTTGAAGATGTTTTTCAAGTTATGGATAGTATAAATGCAAGTTAAATTGCTAGAGAAGATGTGTGGGGTAGAGTGGTGGGAAAAGTAATCAAGTGTTGTGATCTGAGTGTAAGCTTTAATGATTAAGGCTACCAAAATCAATGAGCAAAAGGTGTACATTTCAGTGTACTTGAAGCTACTGGGAGGTAGTGATTTGAAGATTACAGATGTTGTAGAGTTGTTGTGGTGTATTCTCATGTTAGTATGAGATAGATTTCTCCCTATAATGGTCTTCTTCTTTCTTCTTTCTAATCCAGCAGTGAGCCCTTCTTTCTTTTTGGGCAGTGAGTCCTTTAGGCAGTGAGATTTATAGAAATAAGCCTATTGTATTTGGTGTTGCTAGTCATTTATATTGTGAGATAATCCTCACTGTGGTTTTTCCGTTCTTGGGTTTTCCACGTAAATTTGGTGTTCTATTGTGCATGGTGTTTTTATGTGTTGTTCCATTTGTTTACATTCATGCTAAATCTGATTAAGGGTTGACTGTTAATGAGTGTTTAATGTTTTAATGTAAAACAGATTCACCCCCTCTCAGTTGTCCTGTGTGTCTAACAGATTATGTAGGCTCTGGATGGCTTCTCCCTCACTTTCCATCTGCATTTGTTAAGCAATATCTCTCTTCATCTATAAATTTTCATTCATCTTACCCTTTATCAGCACTGTTTTGAATTCTTCAGTTTTGATGAATGCATCATCAAATAGGAATTGTTGGAAGCCAAAGCTCTAACTTATTGAACAACCTTGCCCCCTTATGATAGTTTTAGCAATGATCTCTCAAAAGGAATAATATTCTCAGCAAGCCTTTGTGTGGAAGCAATACTCTTCAATATCTCTTGATACTCAACTCGGTTCTCCCTAGTAAATTCTATTATACCATAATCTACTAAAGGTTGGGTTTTGCTTTAGCTACTTGATCTCATTGGGATCTTTCCCTTCTACTACTAACATAATATTTGCAGCCATGGTATTGGAAAATGCATGTCTAACATCTCTTGTCTTCTCCTTTGGCACTATTGTTCTAGCAACACTAAGAGGAATGGTTCCTAAGATAACATATTTTACCATCTCCTCCATTTTGATGATATGGTCCCTTATGTTATTGAATGCACCTTTGTAAGTGTTAGCACTCATTTTGACCTGGGGTTGATTTTCATGATCAGGGGGTTCCTTCATTTGAACCCTTTATCTTCTTGCCCATTTTTCCTAAGTGTTGGACCTCCTCAGCATTTTTCAGCTGCAGCATCATATTTTCCTGAGGAGGAGGTCATCATCATCATCTTGTCTTTGATGATGGTCTGCATCATTGTGTTCTCCGTCGACCGGTTTCTCATCGTCATCATCATATTTTATTATCGGGAGATGTTTGGATATCATCCTGATCCTGCTGATGAGCTACAGTGCGCCCTGATTTGCTTGCGGGGGTGATTTTTCAAGTATCCAGTGATCTTCCAATTATCACCTTGTCCAAACATGATGATGATGTTGCCCCGATATTCTGAAGGGGTTATTCTCTAAGTTGTTCGACCTGACTTGTTTTTTCTTAAGGGTCGTCATCATCATCATCATATTTCTAGTTATCACCGTGTTGCTTGCGGGGGTCATCATATTTTCTGCCTTCATGATATTTCGCCGGGGTGATATTTTTATCATCGGGTGATCTTGGTTATGATCATCCTGATGATGTTGTTGAAGAGTTCTAAGTGTGACCCGATATTCACTGGGGTCATCATATTTTGAACGTCAGGATGATCTTAGTCAATATCATCCTGATGATGTTGTATCACTTCATGTTCGTTGTTTTATCATCCTGATGATGCTGACGTCATTCTTATGTCAGGGTGATATCTATTTCTCTGCCTATCCGCATCATGATTTTTCCGAAGGAGAGGGTGATATTTTCATATCACCCGGGTGTATGTTTGTTCCAGCGTCATGATGATGCTGATATCAAGGAGATATCCGCCTACCGGCTTCGTGCATTATCTAGTGGGGGTGATCTTTTCAAGCATCATCATATTCATCTATCGCCCTGATCTTATAGTGGAGCTACAGTGCAACCTGATATTTGTGCATCAGGATGATATTTCCAAATATCCGGTTGTCTTCCGAATATCATCCTGATGTCGATATGATGATGACGTCATCAAGGTCCGGGGGGGTCACGTTTCTAACACTGATCATCTTGTGGAGATCCCCCAATATTTGCAAACATGATGATGACGTCAGCAGGATATGATGATGATGTCATCAGGATGTTCATCAGCCAGACTTTTGGTATAAGCTCAGCAGGAGGATGTTCCTCCGATGGATCAGGTTGTGTGGATGAAGGCAATTATCATGCAGGTTATATTGCGATATGATGCTGACGTCAGGGTGATATTTCAAGCAACAGGATATCATGCTGCTGGAGGATGATGATGATGATGAAGTCTTATACTAGTGTCGTCAGGAGCAAAAGCACCGACATCATATATGCTCATGACCTAGTATATAAAGTGTCAATGAGGTTGTTGCGGGGTGCATGTGGGATAATTGATATCCTGCATTTTCAA
This sequence comes from Cunninghamia lanceolata, assembly GCA_027924645.1. NCBI lineage: Eukaryota > Viridiplantae > Streptophyta > Pinopsida > Cupressales > Cupressaceae > Cunninghamia > Cunninghamia lanceolata. The sequence goes on along the minus strand of BSBN01000021.1, from coordinate 16,016,952 downwards.
ATATCATGATGATGAATCTCAGTGGGAAATGGTTACGATCGACTGTTAGATGTTCTTCCCAAGGCCGCGGGTTGGTGCGCCATTAATGGCGAAGGTTGCAGAGGTATGGGCGGATCTGGTACCCGATTGAAGGTGTACATCAGCAGACAGTGGCGCAGGGCTCGAGATATCTTCCTGTCTCCTCCCCTACCTGCTGCATTCATGTTTGGGCGCCAATCTGGTAATGTGTTTGAGCGCCATTTTCCTGATACTGTGTATCTGGCGGGATTTTTGGTCAACCATGTAATTAATTGCTGTGGTACACTACCTGGCTGTTATAAGCAGGAAGTGTTACTCATTTGTGGTTGTTGAAAGTTGAAGATTTTTGGCTCTGTAACTCAAAACAAGCTGATCTTGTTGTTCTGTACAGCTTAACCTGTGAGTTTATGTATCTCTTGTTGCATGTTTTTGGCATGAACCCACTAATTTCATGATTAATCTTATATGAGAAATGCTATCATAGCATGTGTTTTGTTAATTCTGTCTCCAGTATTGCATGTGTTCTTCTTCTGAATCTGGATGTTTGGGTAATGTTTAGATTCTAGAGCATAGAATTCCTATGTTGAATGTCTGATCTTTTAACTTCTGCTCAAGGGGTAGATTAAACTGTTTTCAGGTTGAACATTGGGAAGGGTATACTGCAGTAGGGATGCCATAAGTAGAGATAACTTAACACTCTGTATTGGGAGATATCTGTAAGGCAGATATCACATATATCCCCCTGAAATCCAGTTTTAGCTGTTCATGCTGATCATTCACAGGTGTATGTCTACTGACTCCGGGCCCTGGATAGGCACCAATCTTGCTTTGTTTTTGTGTTGTAACCATATCCAGCTTTGCATCCAAACTTAAAATCCAAATCAAAATCTAAAACAACCATTAGGACATTAGAGTTAGTTTTAGGAACCTCAGTCCTCTGTCTACAACTGCAAATAGGCCCAAAGCTAGCCCCTTTGCTCTTATCTTTCAGTTTTGGTCTACTTACAGGAGGACTTATCTGCTTTCTGTCAGCATCCCAGCCTTGTATGCATATCCTCATGGATGTTGAGTAGGGAATACCCCCCTAGGTCTTGCAGAGCCTGAAGAAGAAGAGGAGATAAAATATAGAGTCTATCTCCTACACTGTTGGCCCCTGGCCCAGAGATCCTGTTGATCACTGATGGCTACCTTGTAGGGAAATCTGGGAATAAGCATCCAGTCTGGGAAAAAACCAACAGAAATTGGCGACTTCGCTGGGGAACCTTGTGAAAGAACCCTAGTTTTCAAAAGAAAACAGTTCCTAGTAATAGGTGGCGACTCCGAAGTAATCTCCCAACCGGTCAAAGTAAAATTTATATGCAGGGGAGAAGATCCCAACAAAATCCTTTATTTGAAGAGTTACCAGTAACAAAAAGAATGATGTACACAAGAAAGGGAACTGTCTCAGTTAGTCATGAGAGTTCCCCCAGAAAAGGTGATGATATACAAGATAACCCTAGGCCATCAGGACAGCATGCGCCTTATTTTTCAAATGCAGAAGCTGATATTCAAGGTGCATATGAGAGGCAACAGGGTGGTAGCATGAGAATGAGGTCAGAGGTGTTCCAAGAACGCCCTTTTCTAGACCCAAGTGAAAGGTTTGAAGAGGCAGAGTCTTTGAGGGATGATGAAGATGATGACCAGAATGGTATGAGACCATCTACCTCCAGACCTAAGGATGAACAATTGGCTGAAGAAATCAGAAGTCTAAGAGCAGAACTAGAATATCTACAAGCCATGAAAATCAGAGATGATATGAAGCAGAAAGTGCAAGCCTTAAGAACTGCCCAAAATGATTCAGTTCCTACCCTAGAGAATGCAAATGTGCAGAGACATCAGCAAAGATATGAAGTGCAACATCAGCATCATGATGAGAGACAAAATGTGAATGATGCTAGGATACCACTGAACCATGTAGGAAACCAAAATGCAAACAGAAATGTTAATGTTAATCAGCTAAACAGACAGCCCATGCAGTTAGATAGATTCAGGTAGCTGGTGTTTGATGGTATTCCTGGGTATCCTAACCCCATTGATAAGCATCTGAGGCTGCAAGTGCCTAAATTTTCAGGAAACAACACAGTGTCAGGAGAAGATCATCTAAAAGCCTTTCAAAATGTCATGGATAACTTTGAGGTTGAGCATGAGGACATTTTCATGAAGTCATTCATGCAATCCTTAGTAGATGAGGCAAGAGAATGGTACAGGAATCTGCCTGATCGGAGTATTTCATCATGGGATGATTTTAAAAGGATGTTCAAGGAGCAATATGGTGATAAAACTGACCCTAGCTTTTTTGTAAATGAGTTCACCAGTATCACTAAAGGGTCAAATGAGCAAGTTGCAGACTTTAATGCAAGATTTACTAAAGTGTTGAACAAATTGCCACATCACATGAGGCCAAATGAACCAATGTGCATAATTTTGTATATCAATGCCTTTGATGCAAAAACTGCATATGGATTAAGAGATAAAGGTCCTGCTACTCTCAGGGATGCTTTCAGAATCGCAGTGAATATTGAAAACAATAGGAAAGCATCGGGCAAGACAAATAGAAGGGATGATATAAAAATTCTGCAGAATCCAAACAAGCCTCAGAACACTCAAGGTAGTACATCTGCCCCTGAAGATAAGATAGACAAATTGGCAAATGTTGTTAAGGACCTAAGCTATAGATTAGCTAGAAGCGAAAAAGGGATGGGTCCTAATAGGCAAGTCTATCAAAGGCAAGAAAAGAGGCCATCATTACATGATATGCCTTATAACACCAATTGGCATGATGGTAAGCCTGTGTTCCCACGTAACAACACAAGTCAGAGGGCTCAACATGTCAAAGAAACTCCTGATCCTCTAAAAAAAGCTATAAATATTGCTGATGATGCTCCATGGTGTATAATTTGTCAGATGCCACATTCACAGTCACAGTGTATGATTGCTCAATCCTTGTATGATAATGCTACATCTTGTAATGAATGCAATGAGCCACATCATGTGCAGGATGATGATGTTAATATGATGTCCATAGGCAATGGATACAATTTTTATGATGCTGATGAGAATACAGATCATCAAATTCAGGCCTGCCAACAGTTCCCATATGATGAAGATAATGAAGATAACTATGTGTATGCTCAGAACTCACACAATTTTCTGAGTAACTTACAACGGCCTTCTGATGAGGAAATTAGAGCCTTCACAGCTGCAGCAGTTGCTCAAGTCAAAAGCAACTACAATCTCAGAGGTAAAAATCAAGTAGGCAGCCCACATCAGCCAGAAGATATTTCTGCTGGTCAGCTAATGCATGGTCATAAAGGAATTGAATCACAAAAAAGGCAGTGGGTAAATAATAAATAGAACTTTAGACATAGAACAGGTCATGAATCTCAAGGACCAGAAAACAAAATCCCTCAGGCTGAAGATCAAAGTAAAGGTTCCCAAGACAAGAATGATGATCAGGGAACTATGAAAATGAAAGCTAAATCAGCTTAGGATAAAAACAAGATTGTGGAGCAAGCTACAACTGTTATACAAAATTGTGCTCCATTTGATATAGCTCAGATCCTCTCTCAGGTAAAAGTCTCTGTTCCACTTATGGAACTCATGAAAGTGGAAGAGATCAAGAATAGGACAATATCCCTAATCTCAGGGGTACCTTTTCAAGCTAAACAAAATGTTCAGACCCAGGGTGAAAAACATGTCATGTGTAATGAAGAAGATGAGACTCCTGAAGTCTATTTAGGAGTGACTATGACAAAGTGTCCTTCACAAGTGGAACCATTTTATGTTTCCCTGGTTATAAATGGAAAAATAATTAGAAATTGTATGCTTGACTCTGGAGCATCTACAAATGTCATGCCTTTGGCCATCATGCAACAAACTGGATTAAAAATTGACAAGGCATGTGGAAAATGTTATGCTATGGATGCCAGAGAGGTACCAGTTATTGGAATCATGAAGGATGTAGATTTCAAACTGGCAGCATTTCCTGAAAAAAGATATAAAATGAATATAACAGTGGTTGACATCAAGCCACAATATGGTATGTTGTTGTCAAGGAGATGGGCAGCACTAATTGGTGGAAGTATGCAGCTGGACCTGTCATATGCCATGATTCCAATGAATGGCAGGGATGTCAAGCTAATCAGAGAGCAAAGATCATCAGAGACAGTGGAAGACCAAGAAGCAAATGAACAAGTATGCTTTGTAGACACTGACTGTGATAACTTCAAGGTTGTCTCAGATGATACAGAAGATAAAAAGAAAAATGTCTGCATTGAAGAGCTGGATCAGCAGGGCTTATGGACCATGTTTTTTGATGGAGCTTGTGCAAAAGAAGGCTCTGGAGCTGGAGTTGTTTTCCTGTCTCCAACTGGTAAGCTCCTCAAATTCTCTTTCTTGCTGAGGTTTGATTGCACAAACAACATTACAGAATATGAGGCTTTACTCTTAGGCCTAAATATTGCTCTCAAACATGGAATTAAGATGTTAAGAGTATTTGGGGATTCTGAGCTGATTGTATCCCAACTCAGAAATAAGTATGCTGCAAAAAATAAAAGATTGAAACAATACAAGCATGCTGTTTGGGATACCATTGAATTATTTGATGCATTTTCAATAGGCTGGGTAGAGAGGTCAAAAAATGTTATGGCTGATTTCTTAGCCAATGTTGCAATAAGGCCAGATGACATCACTCTGTCAGGTGTTACAAATGTAGAAATTAAAATTAGGCCTGCAATACCAGAAAATATATGCAGTTGGCAAGTGTTTAATGATGATAGGGATTTGTTGAAATTTTTGCACTGCATAGATGAATATGAGAATCAACAGATTGATTTCCAAGCTTTTGTAGAGACTGTAGATGGAAAAGAAACTCTTGTGGGAAAAGAGATAATTCAATTGAAGACTAATAAAATCCCTAGAGGGTTGGTAGCTTTGGAAAGAGCTTTTGACAGTAGAGATAAAATGGTCACAAGGACATCTCCCACAAATAAGGAAGATTTAGAGGAGATAAATTTGGGGACATCTCAGGCCCCTCAGAAGGTATACATTGGTAAACAGCTCAAACCACACATTAGAAGTATGCTGATTGCATTACTGAAAAAGTATAAACATGTTTTTGCTTGGTCATATGAGGACCTAAAAGCCTATAGGGAAGATTTGTTCCAGCATGAGATCCCATTGAAGCCTGGAGCTAAGCCATTTAGACAAAAGCAAAGACCTATTAATCCTACCTTAGCTCCCAAGATGCAAGAAGAACTCAAAAGGCTCAGGGAAGCTGGAATAATTGTGCCAATCAGACATTCAACTTGGGTGTCTAACCTTGTCCCAGTCAGAAAAAAGAATGGTGATATTAGGCTTTGTGTTGATTTCAGGAACTTGAATGTATCCTCTTTAAAGGATAACTATCCACTGCCTAATATGGAAGCTATGTTGCAAAGAGTGACTGGTTGTGAACTCCTATCCATGATGGATGGATTTTCAGGATATAATCAGGTGAAGGTAAAGGAATCAGAACAGTATAAAACCGCCTTTACCACTCCATGGGGAACTTATGTGTATGTTAGAATGCCATTTGGACTAACAAATACAGGTGCTACATTTCAAAGAGCAATGGATGTTGCTTTTGCAGGGCTGATTGATTCAATCCTGGCTGTATATCAGGATGACTTGACTGCTTACTCAAAGAAAGAAGAGCAGCATTGTTTGCATTTGGAGCAGATTTTCATAAGAGCACTAGAGTATGGTATTTCTTTAAATCCAAAGAAGTGTGCCTTTGGAGTAGTTGAAGGAAAGCTTCTGGGACATATTGTTTCTAAGGATGGAGTCAGGATAGATCCAGAGAGAGTGGCTGCTATTGACAGGATTCAAATGCCAAAAACTATGAAAGGAGTTCAGTCCTTCTTTGGACAGATAAATTTTGTTAGAAGATTTGTTCCCAACTTTGCAGAAACCACAAGGAACATTTCCAAGATGATGAAGAAGGATGCAACTGTCAACTGGGAAAGGGAAGCAATAGAATCATTTCAGAGTATCAAAGAGGCAATCAAGATGGCCCCTGTTCTTAAATCTCCTAATTTTTCTAGGCCATTCCAAGTATTTTCATTTGCTTTCTTTCATACTGTTGCTGCATGCTTGCTACAGAAAAACGAAGATGGTTTTGAACAGCCCATCACTTTCTTCAGTATGTCCTTGCAGGCCTCTGAGTTGAAGTATGATATTATGGAAAAACAGGCATATGCACTAGTCAGAGCCATCAAAAGTTTCAGACCATACTTGGTAGGATCATATATAATTGCATATGTACCTCATGCAGCAGTCAAAGACATATTCACTCAGCAGGAGGTGATTGGAAGAAGGTGCAGATGGATAAACAAACTGCAAGAGTTCAACATAGACATACAAGTTACTAAGTTGATAAGAGGACAAGGATTAGCCAAGATGATGGCACAGTCAAACTTGGAAGCATGCCAAGTTAATGCAGTCCAAGATGAGAGTGTAAATGTATCAGGATCTGAATGGTACAAGGATATTATCTACTACTTGCAAAATCTGAATTGTCCTTCCCATTTCAGTGACAGTCAAAAGAGGACTTTAAAGTTACATGCAATCAGGTATGTTATTGTTCAAGGTGAGCTATACTGGAAAAACCCTGATGGTGTCCTGCTGAGATGTGTGGATGAGGATATGGCTAACAATGTTTTGATTGATATGCATAAAGGATTGTGTGGTGGACATTATACTACCCAAACAACAGCTCATAAAATTCTCAGGGCAGGATATTGGTGGCCCACTCTCTTTTCAGATGCACAAAGGTTAGTGAGAAAGTGTGACCCTTGCCAAAGATTTTCAGGAAAGCTGAAATATGATGGTGCTTTACCCCTCAGAACTGTAACTGTGGATGCTCCATTCTAGCAATGGGGAATTGACTTCATAGGGGAAATTGCAGACAAATCAAGTGGGGGACACAGTTGGATTTTGGTGGCAACTGATTACTTTACCAAATGGATTGAGGCCATTCCAACTAAGAGAGCTACAAGTAAGGTGGTGACAGATTTCATACTAGAAAACATCATCATCAGGTTTGGAGTACCATTTAAGATAGTCACTGATAATGCTATGTGCTTCAGATCAGGTGAATTTGTTGATTTTTGCAACAGGTATGGGATAAATCTGTCATATACATCACCATATCACCCACAAGGAAATGGTCAAGCAGAATCAAGCAATAAGAGCATCATGAAAATTATCAAGAGGATACTGGACAAGAATAAGAGAGCTTGGGACTCAAAATTGAACTTAGCAATATGGGCTGACAGAGTGACAGTGAAAAGGGCTATTGGGAAGTCACCTTTTGAGCTAGTATATGGTGCATCAGCTAGATTGCCCATAAACAATCTCCTACCAGTTTACAGATTCATTCAGGAAAATGATGAGGAGATTGAAGATTCCATGACAGAAAGAGTGAATCAGCTGGTTGCATTGGATGAAAACAGAAGGAAAGCCCACTAGATCAATCTCAAAAGACAACAAGATGTGAAATATCAGTTTGACAGGAGAACTACAAAGAGGAAGTTTCAAGTCAATGATCTGGTGCTCATTTGGAATGCTAAAGGTCAGGAAAAGGGTAAACATGGTAAATTTGAACCCTTATGGATGGGCCCATATCAAGTTTGCAATACTCATGGGGAGGATTCTTATTTCCTCCAGGCCCTAGATGGTGAAGTTCTGGAATTGCCTGTGCATGGCCAATTCCTTAAGTTCTATTTTGCATAAATGACTTGTTGCTGTGCACATTTGTAAAAAGTATGTATGTAGTGTAAATGCCTTGTACAGCTTGTGCTTTTTGGCTTGTTGTCTGGTCTGCCCGGAGATCTGGTTCTCGCTGCAGGTTTTCACCTGCACGTCCCCATTCGGAGCCACTGTTAGCACTCATTTTGACCTGGGGTTGATTTTCATGATCAGGGGGTTCCTTCATTTGAACCCTTTATCTTCTTGCCCATTTTTCCTAAGTGTTGGACCTCCTCAGCATTTTTCAGCTGCAGCATCATATTTTCCTGAGGAGGAGGTCATCATCATCATCTTGTCTTCGATGATGGTCTGCATCATCGTGTTCTCCGTCGACCGGTTTCTCATCGTCATCATCATATTTTATTATCGGGAGATGTTTGGATATCATCCTGATCCTGCTGATGAGCTACAGTGCGCCCTGATTTGCTTGCGGGGGTGATTTTTCAAGTATCCAGTGATCTTCCAATTATCACCTTGCCCAAACATGATGATGATGTTGCCCCGATATTCTGAAGGGATTATTCTCTAAGTTGTTCGACCTGACTTGTTTTTTCTTAAGGGTCGTCATCATCATCATCATATTTCTAGTTATCACCGTGTTGCTTGCGGGGGTCATCATATTTTCTGCCTTCATGATATTTCGCCGGGGTGATATTTTTATCATCGGGTGATCTTGGTTATGATCATCCTGATGATGTTGTTGAAGAGTTCTAAGTGTGACCCGATATTCACTGGGGTCATCATATTTTGAACGTCAGGATGATCTTAGTCAATATCATCCTGATGATGTTGTATCACTTCATGTTCGTTGTTTTATCATCCTGATGATGCTGACGTCATTCTTATGTCAGGGTGATATCTATTTCTCTGCCTATCCGCATCATGATTTTTCCGAAGGAGAGGGTGATATTTTCATATCACCCGGGTGTATGTTTGTTCCAGCGTCATGATGATGCTGATATCAAGGAGATATCCGCCTGCCGGCTTCGTGCATTATCTAGTGGGGGTGATCTTTTCAAGCATCATCATATTCATCTATCGCCCTGATCTTATAGTGGAGCTACAGTGCAACCTGATATTTGTGCATCAGGATGATATTTCCAAATATCCGGTTGTCTTCCGAATATCATCCTGATGTCGATATGATGATGACGTCATCAAGGTCCGGGGGGGTCACGTTTCTAACACTGATCATCTTGTGGAGATCCCCCGATATTTGCAAACATGATGATGACGTCAGCAGGATATGATGATGATGTCATCAGGATGTTCATCGGCCAGACTTTTGGTATAAGCTCAGCAGGAGGATGTTCCTCCGATGGATCAGGTTGTGCGGATGAAGGCAATTATCATGCAGGTTATATTGCGATATGATGCTGACGTCAGGGTGATATTTCAAGCAACAGGATATCATGCTGCTAGAGGATGATGATGATGATGAAGTCTTATACTAGTGTCGTCAGGAGCAAAAGCACCGACATCATATATGCTCATGACCTAGTATATAAAGTGTTAATGAGGTTGCTGCGGGGTGCATGTGGGATAATTGATATCCTGCATTTTCAAATATCATGATGATGAATCTCGGTGGGAAATGGTTACGATCGACTGTTAGATGTTCTTCCCAAGGCCGCGGGTTGGTGCGCCATTAATGGCGAAGGTTGCAGAGGTATGGGCGGATCTGGTACCCGATTGAAGGTGTACATCAGCGGACAGTGGCGCAGGGCTCGAGATATCTTCCTGTCTCCTCCCCTACCTGCTGCATTCATGTTTGGGCGCCAATCTGGTAATGTGTTTGAGCGCCATTTTCCTGATACTGTGTATCTAGCGGGATTTTTGGTCAACCATGTAATTAATTGCTGTGGTACACTACCTGGCTGTTATAAGCAGGAAGTGTTACTCATTTGTGGTTGTTGAAAGTTGAAGATTTTTGGCTCTGTAACTCAAAACAAGCTGATCTTGTTGTTCTGTACAGCTTAACCTGTGAGTTTATGTATCTCTTGTTGCATGTTTTTGGCATGAACCCACTGATTTCATGATTAATCTTATATGAGAAATGCTATCATAGCATGTGTTTTGTTAATTCTGTCTCCAGTATTGCATGTGTTCTTCTTCTGAATCTGGATGTTTGGGTAATGTTTAGATTCTAGAGCATAGAATTCCTATGTTGAATGTCTGATCTTTTAACTTCTGCTCAAGGGGTAGATTAAACTGTTTTCAGGTTGAACATTGGGAAGGGTATACTGCAGTAGGGATGCCATAAGTAGAGATAACTTAACACTCTGTATTGGGAGATATCTGTAAGGCAGATATCACATATATCCCCCTGAAATCCAGTTTTAGCTGTTCATGCTGATCATTCACAGGTGTATGTCTACTGACTCCAGGCCCTGGATAGGCACCAATCTTGCTTTGTTTTTGTGTTGTAACCATATCCAGCTTTGCATCCAAACTTAAAATCCAAATCAAAATCTAAAACAACCATTAGGACATTAGAGTTAGTTTTAGGAACCTCAGTCCTCTGTCTACAACTGCAAATAGGCCCAAAGCTAGCCCCTTTGCTCTTATCTTTCAGTTTTGGTCTACTTACAGGAGGACTTATCTGCTTTCTGTCAGCATCCCAGCCTTGTATGCATATCCTCATGGATGTTGAGTAGGGAATACCCCCTAGGTCTTGTAGAGCCTGAAGAAGAAGAGGAGAAAAAATATAGAGTCTATCTCCTACACTGTTGGCCCCTGGCCCAGAGATCCTGTTGATCACTGATGGCTACCTTGTAGGGAAATCTGGGAATAAGCATCCAGTCTGGGAAAAAACCAACAGTAAGTAGGCTCTACCTCCTTCCACTTATCCTCACAAGCATTAATTTGTGCCCAAAATTCTCTTCTTGAGATAATTTCATCTCTAGGCCTACCCATTTTTTATCAGATCCTCTGCAATGTCAAAATGGTGATCATACCCTAATCTCCCCCTTGACTTCCTAGTTTAATCAATAAAATGCTCAGGGTGACAGTTTCTTACATCACCAGATGCCATCCTATAATCCATCAATTTACTCTTTAAAAGGTCAAAACATTCTTTTGTAGTGATTATGAAATCAAAAAAATTAATACTAGATGGGAGAAATGATCTTTTCTTTTGATTTCTAACACAACAATAGGGAGAATGTGTGGCTCCACTTCGGCTCCATAAACTCTAATCATTGTGCAATAACCATGGAAAAAGTAATCTCCAAAATTATGTTCCCAATTCTTTTTTGAATCAAACTGTAAGGGCCTTAGGAACTTCTTAAAGGTGGGGCATAACCTATCTCTATAGTATCCCAACAAGTATAGTGCATGTTTGTACATAGTATTGCTCAAAAGGACATTAGTTTTAAGCATGACAATGGTAGTCCCATATGGGTGTTCGTGAGAGATCATGATGGGCCAAATAGTGGAAATGGGTATAATATCCCAAATGGGATATTTTGCAATATGTCTGATTTTTTTTGCTTAAACCCTAAGTCTAATTTTTTATTTTTGTATTTTTAGATTAACATTTCATGAAACATTATAACATCACATCAGAGGCATAAAGAAAGCATCATGCATAGGGCGCCCAAATATAAGGATGATTTATATCATGAAACCCACACAAACCATCAAATTAAATACAACCACATGAATAATCAGATTTGTTGTCATAAGTCTAAATAATACAATCCTCTATTACAATACTTATGGCTAGGGTACAAGGCCTTACGCCCAGTACATAGTAAACTCTAATATCAATAGCTACCTACCAAAAAATGCAAAATATCCATAAGATATGGTCTCCAAGGAAGGTGCATAAAGTGAGATCATTGTTGCAATGATTCTCTATTGTATCCCTAACCCTAGCAGCCAATGATCATCATGATTAGGCCCAAATCCTCCTTAGATGTAGTTCACCCTTCCAAAAGGTGCGCTCAAGCCCTAGAGGCACTCCACCACCAAAATCTACCCAAAAAGATGATATAAGTTTGTTCAAGTGAAGTTGAAGTGCAATGGAACTACCATCATAGAATTCTCCACATGAAGAAGCTAGGGTTTCGTCCAACTCCTTCCAAAGACTTGAGGTTTTCGTCTCCAAGTCTTACTCCAAAATATGCTCGAATGAATGATGATGAAATGCCACAAATCCAACTTGTATTTATACATATTTTCCTTTCATTTTCATGCTGGCTGACCTAGCATGTAAGGGCACCTAACCCCATTTATTAATTGCAATATTTATTTCAAAATAATTATTTGAATAATTTAATAATTGAATATAAAAAAAATCATGCATTTGTTTTTATGTGTTCTCTTATTTACATATTTTATATAGTTCTCTTTAAATTCTATTCTTGGTCAAAGAAGTGGATGTTTCTTGTCTTTAAGGATAAGGAGAAAATGGGTGTCATATCTCAAGTTGAAGAGTCATTTTCCTGTCTCAAATTGAGACGTTACAAGCAAAAAGAAGGTGAAGAACCATTATGGCGCATGTTTGTGTGGAGTTTAAAAAAAAGGACATAATAGAGAGAATGAAAAAGAAAACAAAAAAACATCTCTGCAAGTTTGGTTAGAGTGAGTGAGCATTGACAAAGTAATTGGAAAGGAAGGCAAAGCAGAGTTAAGGGAAAAGAATTCTGGATTTAAAAATAGATTGTTCGAGAAAAACATAAGTTTGAAAAGGTGATATTTGAAAATAATCTAGGTATGTTCTGAGTTTGGAGAATTTTTTTTTGGTTTATTTAATTTTTTTGAAAGATTTATCTGTGCAAATGCTTGTTAAGTTTAAACTGCCTGCATGCTATGTTTTGGAATTATACCTATAAATTTGCATTTTCTTAAAGGGTTTAACTATCAATCCATTTAGATAACAAGGTTTAATCTATAGTTTCAGGTGTCAATATTTTTTTGTTTGAAGAGTTCATCTGTGTGAATCCTTTGGCGCCTAGTTGTCCCTTCCTCTACATGTCTGATTGTTCACCAAATCATTGTTTAATAACAATGAATCTTCTTCCCTGCTCTTCAACTTTTGGTTTCGCTGTGCCGTAGAAATATGTAGATCATTCAATCAAACATTATAGAATGATCCTCGTTCAATGTATGTTTTATCTTGCATTCTAACTTTCCTTAGACTTAGTTTAGCCTTCTTCTTTGATTCTGAGTAATCTTTTTGTTTCTGGATAGCATTGTCTCTTGTGTATCCAATGCCTTGAATCTTTCCTTTTTCTATTGGCATCATAGAAGGTTTCTTTCCTATGTTATCTATGACTCAGCCCTTACAATTTGTATCAGTCTAATATATATTTGTACATCGGCCTACAAACTTCTTTATATAGTCTTTTATTTCTATTTAATCAACCCACATACTTGTATAAAGAAACTATTTGTCATAGTCTCTATCATAAATCCTTTAACTCAGCTTTTAAAAAAACTTTCTTGTGGTAAGATATCTGTATATGCTAAATTATAAATAAAACCGATTTGTTTGTATTAAAGATCTTTGACATAATCGATCAAGCTTTCGCTTATACCCTGCAATCTCTAGCGCAATGTTAGTGATAACTTTTTCATATTAAAACTGGTGAAATGATTTTCTTACTGCTATGATAACCTTGCATATCTATCTATTCTTGGTGTAAATTATTATGCTTATTTTTCCTATCTATATATCGTATTTTAAACCTTGCTGAAAGGATAACAAATCTTTTGGATTTAGAAACATTTTTGGTAGAGTATAGCGGCGAACGTGCCTTTGTGCCCAGCACTGCATTTTGAATCAATACTAAATCTGAGTTAGCATTCGCTAGTTTCTAAAGCCCTTTCAACAAATCCATTTTGTGGATATCCTACAATCATTGTTTTTTGTTAAATAATTCTTCTTTGAGACATTCTGTCAAAACAAATTGCGTGAGCTTGTCTTTATCCTTAGGCTTCAGCCTTGCCTTTCCTTAACCGTTTAGCTTTGGTGAAATGAAATTTTGGCATATTATGTTATGACTTCTTAGCTCTCTGAGTTGAAGTTAAAATGCTCAACATTACGCTTTCTAGACATGAAGTGGCAAAGGTGAAAGGAGTTGAGGCTTGCCATGTTGAATGTCTACCTTTATTACTATTTTAGATCTTTTTAGATTAATATAGAAATACTCATAGATAGCTCATGAAATATCTTTCATTATATTAATAATTTATAGATATCTTTCCCCACCATTTTATATTATATTAATTTCTTAAGTTAGCATGGAATCTTTTTCTATTAGAAAAGAAAGTTTCTTTTCTTTTACTATTAAGACTAGTTTAAGTTTATAAAAGAATCTTTCCTATTCCTACTATTCTATCTTTTAAAGAAAAAGCATATATATTTAGAAAGATTATGAATTTATACTATTTATAGGAATATTAAATCATTTTGTATATGTTTTAAAATAATTTATCTTGTATAAATATAAAGATTATGAATTTATCTTAAGGATTATGAATTTTTAGGAAGAAATTATACTGAGTATAAAATAAAGGGGAACATTGCTAAATAATAAGTGGTTTTTCCTTTTTGGATTGAATAACAATATTAGTAAGGTATATGATTCCTTTTCCTTATACTAATAGGGTAACTTGTAGGAATGAACTATCTCCATCAATTTTTATTATGAAGTGGGATCTTTTTGTAGGAAATTTTTATTTAATGGTTGGTTATATCGACACTCATAACCTTTTTAAATTCATAGATTAATTAATAGAAATATCATTATTCCCTAAAAAACTAAATCTTCTATTTTAGAAAACTAAATCACTTTGGCTCTTTTAGAAATCACATCTTTTATGGCATTTATCTTGAGTTATTTTAATTTATACCCTATCTATTATAAATAAAATATGGTAAGAATAGATCTTGTTTTATGGGGTTACTTTTTAATCATATTGAGAATTTATGTGTTAGATGTTAATATAGTATTTTGCTCCTTGAACCATGATAAATGTTGTAAGGAAGAACTATATGTTGATTGTGATATTCCATTTATAGCATAGTGATCTAACCATAAGCCTAGACTAATGTGATCTTAGGTGTATTATAAAATTAGGACTAAATTAACTAGGTTATTTGTTATGTTAGTAACATAAAGGAATTTTGTTGTTTACTCTTTGTAGATGGTTATGGAATTATTATTGCAATTGTTTAGTTAAATTGATAGAAAATATGTATCTTGGAACATTATTGCTTTTGATTAAGTAGTTTTACATGTTTTGGAAGCCTATCAATTACTTGTTTATCTCTATTATATGATCTTAAATCTCTAGTATGTATGGAAAATGTGATGGTGTTATGTTAGAACTTAATAATGAATGAGGTAATCTTAGGAACCTTTATTCACATAAACTAGACCATTTATGAAGAAACTTGTGTGATTTATGTGCGATTAGTTTGGAAATTGGTTTAATTCAATCTTGTAGAAACTTAGATGACTACAATACTTCTTAGAAGGATTTATTTAGACTTTTATTGATGATAGATAACAATCTTATCTTTTGTTGAGATTTGTTTTACTGTAATGGCTTGTATTAATGATGTAATGTATAACTTCTTGTATCATTTTGTTTTGGCTATGAGAACACATCATTGGATGTTGTATATGTTGTCTCCCTTGTAATTTCTTAAGAATTATAAAGCTTTTATTGCATATGTCAACCTAATTATCGATTATATGATACTATCTTGTGAATTGCAAGTTTAAGTTCCGAACTACAAAGTCTCTGTGATATGTGTACGTAGGAAAGGCCATCATGGATGAGCCCTCAAGACATTAGGTGAGCCCCTTAGGGCCTTAGTTTCGTTAACTTGTACTTTGATATCTGATATGCATGTTTAATGACTTTGCGATACTAATGTTTATATTTAGTTGTGCAGATACAGGTTTGTTAACGTGCAGGTTTCTAGAGCTAATAAAGTATTTCCCCATTTTTTGAATGGATAATCATATGTCACTCACTGTAAATGCATGTATAATTGTATACGAAATATTTGAGTATTGAAATTTTTATTTACGATGAATCTAACTAAACTTATGATAAATTTGAATTTTATTTATTTAGAATTAAGTGAATTTTCTCCTTTAGTAATATTTCTTCCAATATTTTTTATTTAATTAATTTATTATTGTTATTTATTGTCAATTTCTTGAGTGAGCATTACATATAGCATCTTTTAGTATCTTTTTTCCCTTTTAGGGTCGACCTCATAAAGTCCTAGGCGTCTACTCCCTAGGGTTGACCTAGATAGGATAAATATCTTTTTAATACTTTCCTTGATGAGTGCTCCAATCAAATTAAAGATTTGATTATTATATCTTTTCTCTTCAAGCACTATCATAGATGCAAGTAATATTATATTTTCATATTTCCATTGGGTGCCAAGTATCTGGTGATCTCCTCCTTGTGATGGTATGTAGAGTATAACCTCGATCTCGTCCATCTCTATGCATGAAGAACATATATTATATCACTTATCCAAACATCCAAGTGGCATCCATATGAAACAATATCATCTCTCAGCAAGATCAAGACAAGACCCCATATCTCATAGAATATCTCCATATGAGTAGCTCTCCCAGGTGGTTTGCTCCAAGGTAGATAAACCTCCTAGAATCTTGAAGTGAAGTGATAAGCCCACATCCTTTCTAATGGTGACCATTCCCATAATGGGGACATTACAACCGTCCTTCAGAGAATTGCTTGTCCTCAAGCAATGGCAATTGTGTATCTAGTGAGATAGTGTCAAGTGACATGTACCTCCATCTGTCTACATGCCTGGTGGCCACACAAATCCTCCACTAGTGGTTGCATCCACCAATAAGAACGTAAAGAATGCAATGCAAGGTGAACTTTAATAGCTGAAACCATACTCTCTCGAGCCCAAGTCTGTTATGCCACAGTGTTGTTTCAGAACCTACAGCAACTGTTTCAGTCTCTTCCTGTGAACATGTAGCAACTGTTCTTGAACCTGTTTAGTTTTTCTCTGTAATAGCTAAAGTAGAAGGAACAGTATGACCTATACAAAGATATATGGTGCATACTTTCACACCTTTTGCTACTATTAAGGCACCTTTTGAAACCTTCCAATTTTTATCAGTAAATGTAACAATGCAACCTTCTTCAGCTAGCTACCCTACTGAAATTAAATTCCTACTGAGCCTTGGAACATGCCTTACCTCTTGTAGTAGCTAATGATTCCCATTTTGCAGCTTAATCTTTATTCTTCCCCTTCCAACAATTTGATAGGGTTTGTTATCTCCCAAATAAAACAGCCCAAAATCCCCTTGGACATAATCAAGAAAATAACTTCTATGGGGAGTAGCATGAAATGAGGCCCCTAAATCTAAAACCCATGAATCATTAGCATTATCTAAGGAAAGAATCAAAGCATCATCTTCAGATTTATTACTTACCACATTTGCCTCCTTATTTCCTTCTTGTTTGTCTCCTTTATTCTTCCAAGACCAACAATCTTTCTTCAAATGACTTGGTTTCCCACAGTACTAGCAATCCTTCTGTCCCTTGGATTGGGATCTCTTGTCCTTTGATTTTTCTCATGACTTCCCATGACCTCCAAAACCTTTTCCTCTCTCCTTTGATCTGCCCCTGCTTTCTACATTCAAAACACTACCTGATGTGGACCCTCCTGAGCAATAAGAGCTTAATGAAGATTGTCAAGAGGATGTTAGAAAAGATAAAAAAGTCTTGGTACTTGAAATTGAAGCTAGCCTTGTGGGCGGATCGACTAACTATAAAGAAATCCACAAGAAGATCACCTTACCAACTTGTATATGGCATGAATGCAAATATGCCTATTAATAATTTATTCCCTATATATAAGTATATGTTAGAAATGAAGGTGTAAACCACACAATGAAAATTTGATTCAATCCTTATTAATGTCCTCTAAATAATGTAGAATCAGTGCAGATTACAACACAAATAAAACCCACAACACAGAAATTACGTGCATTAAGAACTGAACACATAACACAATATGAAACATATAGAAAACCCTTTCAAGTAAAAATTCCACCAAGAAAAGAGGCTCCAAGTTGTATTATCTTCAAATATGAGATTATAATACTTCCTCTTCTTCTTCAATCTTCAATCCAATGGCGCATGTTACTCTCAACTATGTTAAAAATGTAGCACAAATATCCTTATAAAAAGGGGGTTGCCTTATAGGGAAAGAAAACTGACATAATATCAACCGTTAGATCTGTGACCTAATGATGAATGGTGCAGATTTACAATGATAAAATTTACCTTTTGGGGTACTTCCCCCATTGGGACATGCAGGCCCTAGACCCCTTGTTGGGGGGATGATCCCCTCAAACCCCTCACAAAGGGAAAACCCCCCTGTGACCCACCGTCATAGGTTTTTTAGCCAAACAAATGGCACTCTAGCTATCACAACCAATCTAAATGATCTTGCAATCAAAACCAATACCTATACACAATATTCTCAACCAAATTGCCTCTTGAGAGACATTGGTAGCAACCATATACTCTACTTTGGTGGTGGAAAAAGAAACAATGGGATGCCTTTTGTTCATCCAACTCACTACTCTGCCAAACAAAGAAAACACATAGCCACTGGTGGCCACTGGTGGACCTTCGACTATCCAAGTCACTTGCCCAATCTACATCAGCAAATCCTTGTATATCCAAAGATTTTTCAGCATTGTTAGTACTAGAATAAACCAAATAGTGATCAGGAGTACCTGCTAGATATCTAAACACCCTCTTCACATTATTTCAATGTTGTCTACCATAGTTAGACATAAATCTACTCAAAACTCCCACTACTTGGGTGATATCTGGTCTAGTACAAACCATTGCATACATCAAACTCCCTACAACACTAGCATATGGCACATTAGACATATCCTATAAATCTTCCTCATTCTTTGGACACATATCTAATGAAATATTAGTACCAATGGGTAAATAAACTCTAACTGGGTTATAGTTCTGGATATTAAATTTTTGCAAAATAGTATTCACATGCTTACTCTGAGACAATCAAAGCTTTCTATTACCTCTGTCCCTCCTAATCTCCATAACCAGAATATACGTAGAAGCTCCAAGATCCTTCATATCGAATGCACCTAAAATTTGGACTTTCAACTCACTAATCATACCCTTAGTATTGCTAAAAATAATATGTCATCAGTATACAATGCAATGATCATAATAGAATCATCAATACAATGAATGTAAACACAGTGATTCTCCTCACTTCTAACAAAACCCAATTTCAACACAAATGAATCAAACTTTTGGTACCGCATTTTGGGGGACTATTTTAGACCATAAAGAGACTTCTTCAATCTGCAAAGCCAATGCTCTTTCTGTTTTACCTCAAAACATGTAGGTTGTTGCATGCAAATTTCTTCCTCAAGATCTCCATGCAAAAATGTAGTCTTAACATCAATTTGCTCTATTTTCCAATTAAAAGTTGTAGTAAAGAATTATAATAGAAATTAATTTAGCAATAGGAGAGAATATTTCACCAAAATCAACTCCCTCTCTCTGGGAGTTGCCCTTGGCTACCAGTCTAGCCTTATACTTCTCCAATGAACCATCTTCTCCAAACTTCTTCTTGAAGACCAACTTCCAAGCTATGGTCTTTCTTCCTTTAGGAAAATGAACAAGATCCCAGGTGTTGCAAGAGTCTAAATCCATCATCTCCTCCTACATGGCTAACTGCCAAGACTCAATAAAGAAAATACATAACAGAAATATGGTGGGCTATACCTGTCAACTAGGTTTAATTATCTTCTGGATCTTCTTAGAGGTGGAGTAATAGACTCTTCAGGTTCTTCCACATGCTCATCAATACCAACTTCTTCTGTCACTAAAGATTCATCCTCATCAGAACTTTCACTCGAGTCTTCTTCTTCTTCTTCACCCACAATCCATCATTATGTTCTTCTTAAGGTGCATCTTCATGCTCTAATTCAAAGTGCACTCTCTTCACCTTTTCTTTTTTTTTCCTTTAGTTGTTTAGGTTTTGAAATAACACTAAGTTCCCTAAAAATAACATTTCGATAATATATAATATTTCAAGTTAATGGATTCCAAAGCTTATAACCTTTTACATTATCACCATATTCAATGAAAGTACACTTTTCAGCTTTTGGATCCAACTTAGTTTGATTTTCTTCAGGCACATCAACATAAGCCTCACAACTGAATACCCTTAAATGTGAAACAGAAGGTTTCTTACCTATCCGCACTTCATAAGGAGTTGAAACAAGAGCCTTACACGAAGATCTATTAACTAAGTAGCTTGTAGTAAACACAATGTCTTCCTAATAGCATTTGTTCAACTATGATTCACTCAACATACTTCTGGCTCTTTCCATTATTGACTGATTAATACTTTCTACCACTCCATTTTGTTGTGGTGTATACGGAGTTGTCTTCTTTCTAACAATACCTATATGCTTACAGAATTCATTAAATTCCTTAGAACAATATTCCCCTCCATTGTCAGATCTCAAAACCTTTATCTTATAATCTGATTGCTTGTCAGCTAAAGATTTAAAATCCTTAAACTTGGTGAAAACATCATATTTGTGACACATAAAATAAATCCAGGTAAACCTTGAGAGATCATCAATAAAGGAAACAAAATATCTAGATTTTCCAATTGATTCAACATCCACTGGACAAAAAACATCTAAATGAATAACTTCCAATTTATCATTAGATTTATTACTTCCTGAAGGAAATGGAGATCTATTATGTTTTCCAAACACACAATGTTCACAAATTTGAAACTCACATAAGAATAGGATAAACCATCTAACAATTTTTTATTAAAATGGTCTTTAAACCAGACTGACTTATGTGGCCCTATCTATGGTGCCACAACATACATGTATTTTTTTAGTATTAGCCTCATATGGATAAGAGGCATTACAAATAGTAGTGGCTTCTAGCTTAAATAGAGTTCCTAGTATTTTCCCCTTCGCTACCACCAAGTTTCCTCTTACCAATCTATAAACATGCTTATCAAATGTCATATGCATTTCCAAATCATTCAACTTTGAAATAAAAATCAAATTTCTAACCAATCCAGGAATGTGCAAAACACCAGGGAGTGTTTTAATTCCCCCATCATTGAAACACAACATTACCTTCCCCTGTCCAACAATAGGATATGTAGAGTTATCCCTGAGGTACACATTTCCTTCGTCATACTCTTCGTATGTGGAAAACTATTCTCTATGTGGAGTCATGTGGTATGAGCATCTTGATTCAACCAACCAATGATCATGAGAAACAACACTACATGTAGAAAGTAAAACCTCATCACCTACATTCGAAGACTTATCAGTACCGAAATCCCATTGTTTCTTCGCATTCCTTTTTCACATGTCCTCTCTTTCCATAGTTCCAACATTCTTCTTTCCAAGAGTCTTAGAATAGCCCTTAGACTTGTCTTTAGACCCCTTCTGATCTCCTTTTGGTCCTCTTTCCATAGACCCTCCCCTGACAGTGAGAGCACCCCTGAACTATCTAAAATATTCTTCATCAATTCCTGCAATAGCAGAACTAAAACAAGAGCATCCAACTTCAAATCTATGAGATAAGTAGTGATAGCCAAAATAACATTCTCCCATGACTTAGATAAAGGATAGAGAAGCAATATACATTTATCTTCCTCATTCACCTCAACATCTACAGATGCTAGTTGACTCAAAAACAAATTAAACAAATTCAAATGCTCTGCAACTAATTCACCCTCTTTCATTTTCATGGAAAATAACTCATGCTTTAAATAAATCGTATTTACCATACTCTTGGCTTGGTAGATCTCACCTAGATGCTTCCACAAGCTATGTGCAGACTTCTCACTCATAACATTCAGTGGAACAGAATCTTCCAAACATATCTAGATGGTTCCTCATGCCTTCTTATCTAGTCTTTCCCATTCATGTGGAGCAACATCATCCAATTTCTTCTCCTTAGTTACAACCAACCACTAGTTTCTTTCCTCTAGCAAATCCTCCATTTTTAGCTTCCACAATTCATACCTGGTGCCATTGAACTTTTTAATGTCCAACCAAGAGGTAGTAGCAACAGTGGATGCAACCATGGTATCTACACAGGATCTGTAAACAAATAACAACCAAATCTCCCACTACAACTAAAAAATAACCTTCACACTACCACCCAAGAATCAAAACTAGCTAGGCTCTGATGCCAAATGTTAGAAATGAAGGTGCAAACTAAACAATGGAAATCTAATTCAAACCTTATTAATGTCCTCTAAATAATGTAGAATTAATGGAGATTGTAATAGAAATAAAACCCACTACACATAAATAACATACATTAAGAATTGAACACAGAACACAAGATGTAACATGGACAAAACTCTTTCAGGTAAAAAATTCCACCAAGAAAAAAGGCTCCAAGTTGTATTATCTTCAAATATGAGATTACAATACATACACTTCCTCTTCTTCTTTAGTCTTCAATCCAACATCGTCTATTACTCTCAACTATGATAAAAGATGTTCAAATATACTTATAAAAGGGGGTTGCCTTCTAGGGTAATAAAACTGACATAATATTTACTGTTAGATCCATGACCTAATGACAAATGGTCTAGATATACAATGATAATATATAAATAAAATTTGGCTTCAAGGGCACTAACCTTGAGCCCTCATTGGGACATGCAGTCATCGAACCCCCCATTAGGGGGATGATCCCCTCGGACCCCTCGCAGGGGGAAGCCCCTAGTGACCCCCCATCATGGATGAATTAGCATCGAGGACTGAATATAAACATGTGGCTAAAACAAGATCACTGCTAGTGAAACCTTTCATCCATTACGTGTGATTTATAAACAAATAGGAATAATAAATTACATAGGATTTACAAGGTTGATGGCACCTTAATCCTAATAGTTTATTCAAGAAAATGATGATGATATAGAAGATGCCATGACATGCAGGATAAATCAATTGGTTGATTGGATGAAACAAGGAGAAAGGCCCAAATTGTGAATGTCAAAAGGCAATAGCAAGTGAAATATCTGTTTGACAAAAATGCCAAGGATAGGAGATTTGGAAATGGAGATATGGTATTGGTCTAGAATGCAAAGGCATGAGACAAAGGTAAACATGGTAAATTTGATTCCATGTGGTTTGGACCTTATACTGTGATGAACCTCCATGGAGAAAATTCTTATTTCTTGAGAGTTTGTCTAGAGAATTTCTAGAGTTGCTTGTGCATGGACATTTCTTGAAGTATTTTTTCTCTTGAGCTTAGGCTCTTCTATTTCCATGCTTAGTAGTTTAGTTTTCTAATCCCTGTGTTGTGTTGTGCAATTATGGTTGTTGTTATCCCATGGTGTAGTGTTTTCTGTTTTGTTTGTTTGCTTGGATTGGTCTACATCCTGAAGTCTTTTGTTTGCTCACCACATTCCTCTAAAATGTGCATCCCTAGACAGAGCCACTGCTAGAACCTATTATTTTTCCAAGGTTTTAGATTATTTCCTCATATCATAAAGCCTAACTCTTGAGCCCTAAACCCTAAGCCTATGCTTTATTGTTATATTTTTATGTTGACTTGCTCGTCCCAGCCCTTGATCTCTTAAGTCAAAAATTAAGCCCTTAAGTGTCATATTCTACCAGTCCCTTGAGCCTAATAACCAACTCATCATGTCAACCTAATGCTTCCTAAGTTTGAGTCTTTATTTGATAAAGAAAGATCAATGGCTATCGCCATGTCACTGGCTCCAGATCTATCATAACCGCATTGATGCACTAACTATCGATCTCAAGTCAGATAGATTTAAGGTTTTCCCAGCTGAATACCCCTTAATGTGCTCACTTCTTATTGAATCGCAAGGATGCATTGCCAGAAAGATTTCAAGGATATTATTTGCGCTAATGCAACAACATGACACATTGAAGGTGGGTCTCAAATGAGTAAGATCAGCTCTAAGGCTCAGCATATGAATGTAGGGGCACTGATATGGGTCCCTTATGGGCATGTACTATTGCAATGAAGAGACACACGGTAAGCTTTGATTGTCAATGAAGAATATTGATCCTACATGGTGAAATCTAATTAGTCGAAGTCTTTTTCAATGTTGTATTGGATAGTTTGAGTCTCCTAGATTATCTTGAACTATTCATTTTGTTGTGACAATCTGCAACGATGGTCCTCATTCAAATTTGAGGATTTGGTTGTTGTAGGTGGCCTAGTTGAGTATGTGAGCATTAATAGCAAAACAACTATTGCACAAAAAGTTTTTTCTGATTTTTAAAATTATCAACTATATTTTGGTAGTGGCTAGGGCCTACGAAGTACGAGGGCACCATTCGAGTATAAAGGATAGCAATTTGACAAGCATTACATCTCACCAATGGATCCTGATCTTCACTCAAACTTTGGTAAGTAGATCAGATGCTTGTTGTCTATGTAGGATGTATTCGTAGGCAGGTTTGGTAAGCTATGAATAGCTTGCACCTCCATTTCCTTCTTTGGTGGTCATGATGTGATTTTCAAATATTTCTAAATATGGATTCAAGTGTGTGAAGCCTTTAGGTGCCTAAAATGGAATTATGGAGGTTATTGGAAAGTAGAAAGTGCTTGGGGAAAGAGCCTCCTTCCATTTCTGCTATAAATGGGAGCATTTTCGTGTACAATTTGCATTACCTTTCACCATGGGTACTGTATAGAGTGTTTCCTTTTCTATCTTTCCCCTTTTGTCCACTATTTCCCAAAGATGTATGTACATCTTCTCCTATTTGCTGGTTTTCTCATTTTGAATTAAGGAAGGGGTAAATGTTGACTAGGAGATGGGAGGATCTAGAAAGAATGGGATTCTTTGGCATCAATAGCCTTGATCCTCCCTCACTTCCACTAGTGAGTATTGTCATTATGGTGAGGGAGGGTTCAGGTTATCTAGAGGCTCCAATTATGTGCAATTGCTCAATTGAGGTGGACAAACTAGGTGAAGTTTCAACAACTTCAGCCAATTTTATGACACATACGCTTAGGCAGAGAGGCATCATATTTCTCTCTCCCCTTCCTTGTGCTTGATGAAACTCATCAAATATACAGAAGCATCAAAGGAAGGATATCATGTTTGGGTGGCCCAGTTGGTGATGAGGAGTTAGGATTTTGTCGGCAAACTTAGAGAAGTGAGTGTCTGAATGATGGTGTCATCTGCAACATCTTCCTCAGAAGGTCAATTATGATTTCCTTCTAGTCTAACTATTTGTGGTTACTTCAATGTTCCCAAGGTCTCTGACATTTAGTGGCTAGAGATTGAAACATGGGTAGTCATGTCAACAACCCAACAGCCCATGCTCTGGGTTTGCATGTAAAACAAAGGGAGAAATTATCTTTGAATTGTCCAAATGATTTTTGAATCCTATTCACATTCTCTCAGATAAGAGATTACTATTGTAGAGAATATTAATGTATTGTTAGAGCTCCCCTTGCAATATAAAAGGGGTGGTGTTTTTTGGTTAAATGAATCTAGAAAATTTCAAAAGAGAGGGACTCTATAAGGAGAAAGTTAGTAAAGTTTTTTGTATTATATCAGACCTTTGTTTTATAAGTCTTTGTTTCAACACAATAGTATCATGCAAAATTTGCATATATGAATACATACTACATATGTAACTATCTATATTGTTGAAATATAATGCTCTTTAATTCATATAATCAAGGATTGTATAGATTGCCTTGCACAATTGTTGTACTGAGTTCTTCTCTTGCTTTGCTTTTTGTTTAAAGAATAGTATACATGATTACCTAAGAAGTATAGGAGTATCGGTATTTTAGATGGATCACTAAGTATGGTTGTATTCTAGGCTTTAGGAGGTTCTACTATTACTAGGTGATAGTATTTTAATGACCATCAAGAATATGTTTAGGTGCTACCATGAATGTGAAGTACAGTGACTCTATAGGCTACGATAAGCATTGGTTAGCCTTTACATTCCCCATTTACAAGATGTCAATCTTAAAATGACATATCTCAAATCATTAGCAAGTTATTTATAAGTACTTATCAAGCCCCATATCAAAGCCTTTAAGGATTACAAAGATTAAGATACTCTAGTGAGTGACTACACAAACCTTTCTCAATCTATATGAAACCCTTATCTGCTAGACACTACACTCTAATTTTGATTAGTTCATATTTAACGTCATAGAGGGAAACCAACCTAGGTGTTGTAGAACCTAAAGAGTAGGGGAGAAAAGTGTGAAATAAATCTCCCATTTGTTGGTCAAACTTCACTAATTTTAATCGTAAAGGTTTATCCCCTTTTACATATTAGTGGGTACAATTTGGGGAACCAATAGAAATAATGCAAAATTAAGCTATAAACATATGCCAAATGATGAATGAATGTAATCTAATTAGATCTAGGGTAGAAAATAACTCATATCTAAAGCAAGAAGGATACCAAAGTGCAAGAAATGGCGGGTTCACCAAAATGTTAGATAGAAAGAGAGACTATCCCAAGAGATTAAATTAGGTCAAACCCTCTTCCATCCAACACTAAGACACAAGCCAATTTTGGCTTCTAACCTTCAAGGAGAGCCAAACTATAGGGGCTTTTTCTCTTTGTTATATAGAGGATAATCAACCAAATCCAACCAATCAAGCTAGGGCAAAACATGAAACCCTAATTGAGCAATATCAGAGCATAACAAACTACTAGAAACATATACAAACAATCTAAAAGCATAGAAGAGACCAAGGAATAGAGAAGATCTTGGATCTAAGTTTAGGGGATAGAAATACCAAGGTGTTGGGTTCCCTAGACCCAATTCATGGTTTTACAGAAACTTTGATCTTTTCCACACCTATACCTACAAAACCAACCTTCTTCCTGAATCTTGCCTTCCAAAACTTGTTAGTTGAACCCTCACACGTGAAATAAGGAAAGAGGGTTGGTGCTATTTAGGAGCTTGCCTAAGTCAAGCCCCATGAATGGTGTTTCCACCTCCACAATAGCAATGATGAGAGTTAAAGAGAGTGTGCCCTAGGATGGTAGAGGTAGATCCAAAGTAGTTCTAATCGATTGCTATCGCAAAGCATAAAGGAAAGGAGTCATCATGAGCATGGAAACCCTAGCTTGCTTGATACGACATCACAAGTTGACTCAAGAAGTTTGTGTAGCCCAAAGAAATAGAGAGATCTTCACAAGAACTACAAGAAGTTAGCATAACAACAGTAATCCACTATACAGAGATTTAGAAAATAATAGAGAGCATGAGAGAGAAGGAGAGAGTGCAAGTGTTCCTAGATTGTATAGATGTTAAAATGAATAAATTAACTTGCTTTTATATGCATTCCAACTCACCAACAATGAATAAAACCAAATGGGGCTGACATGTATAAGTCAAGGACATGTTCTAAGTCAACACAACAAAAATAGGACCAGGGCTAATATTTGGGACTAGGGCACTAGGCACCCTAGTCCTTTAGCCCCACAAACTCGAGAGAGTTTTCATTTAAGTGGGCTTAGACTAGTCCTAACTTTATTTTTTCAAGTTTATTCATCGGTCCATCAAGATTTAATCATTTAATGTTCAAAAAGGTGTTAAAATAGGTCCTAATTACCAAGGGTAAACATTTTAGGTCCACTCGGATGCTAAACTAGGTGTAAAATGCTAGTATACACATTTTACTCCATAACAATATGCAATATCGACAAGAAATAAACTCAATATTACAATCATTCATCCCCTCAACAAGAATTATATTTTTTAGGGCTTTAAAAACCTTCTCACCAATATGACCAAGTCTTTGATGCCATAACATTGTCTTCTTCATAGGAAGTTTCATTTCTAAAGAATGAGCACCCTTGAGTACTCAGAAACCAAGACCATCAAAAGTAGATGCAATTGTCCTCTTCGCTATTGGTTCCAATGGTGAGGATGAAGACTATGAATTTCTCTTCTTTGAAACTAAAGAACTACTACACTGAACAGTGCATGCATAAAGATTGAATAGAGTACCAATCTGAACACCTTAAGCAAGCACCATGGCTCCTCTATTCATCATGCATCCTCCATTTAAGAAAACAACTTGCACACCCACAGCATCCAACTTACTTGCAGATAGTAAGTTTCATGCCAAACCAAGGATATTCAAAACACCATTGATCCCCTTCACTTGTCTATCAGGGAATTGAATCAAGACTCTTCCATGGACAACAATCTTTAGATGAGAGTCATTACACATATACACCTTCCCACCATCATATTCTTCACACTTTGTGAACCAACCCTGATGTAAGGTCATGTGAAAAGATGTGCTAAATTCAATAAGCCATACATCTACTAATGCATGTGTTGCTAAGGCAGCGACAAACACTTCTCCATCATCCAGAGAGAATTTGTAAGAATATGAATCATAGTTCTTCTTCTTTTTCTTATTCTCCTCCTTGCAGAAGTGACCAAGTTTTGCACACTTTAAACAAAAATCCTTGGACTTTTTGGGAATTTTAGATCTTCTATAGGATTTGGATCTTCCTTTTTCTTGCCTTTGTCTTTCGATCTAACCCAAATTGCAAGAGCCTCCTTATCCATCTCAAAAAAATTTATTTGTATCTCTTCATAAATTAATAATGCAACCACCTCATCCATCTTGAACTTGGTGGTGTTACTCCCATTGGCCATCATGAGGTGATCCCACGAATCCAGCAAAGAACACAACAATGTCATGCATCGATTATCCTCCTCTATTTTTACACCAATAGAGGACAATTGGGAAAAAAGCATATTGAAAGCATTCTGGTTTGCAATAGATCCTCCATCTTCCATCCTCAAAGAGTACAACTTCTTCCTTAGGAATACCTTATTTACTAGGGATTTAGCCTGATAAATTTCTCCAAGCTTCTTCCACTGATTTTCTACCATAGTCTCTTCATGAACATTCAATAAGAAAAAGTCAACCAAATAGAGTCTTATTAAAACCTTAGAATTTCAATCCATTAGATTTCATTCTTTGTGTTTCATCCTCAATGGCATCTTTCCAGATATAGCAAGCCATAGATCTTCATCAACTAACATATCCTCCATCTTAAGTTTCCACAACTCAAAGTTGCATCCATTGAACTTTTCAATCTCTACCCTTTTAGATGTGCTTTCCATCTTCTTCCTACAACAAATATTTCCAAATAATCTACACAAGCTCCCACTCAAATGAAGATTAGTACAAAAAACCATCTACCAAACAACTAGAACAAAATGTGATTAGGCTCTGATACCAACTGAAAGGAAGCAAAGTACGTAGAACACACTTCCTACACCAATGTAATGAGGGGAGTTTTACAAATTTTCATCTTTGACAATTACAATAATAAAGAAACATAATACAAGAAATATCAAATAACATTACATGCAAATACAAATCCACACAACACAATATATGTGTGGGGAAAACCCTTTCGAGTGAAAAACCCCACACTCCAAAATCCTGCTCAATGTATTACAACTTGAAAAGTGATTACAAACACTAGCAGAGTAAGTTTCTTATAGGAGTTTAAAGTGTTGATTTCTAGAGCAATTCTAGCAGCATTTTATCATTATAACAATACTTGCAAAATGAATCATACAAACTACTCCAACAAGCACCTTATTTATAGAGAATATCAAGTATGAAGGAAGCTTCTAGAGGAAGATACAAGAGATGGGAGTCCAAAAACATGTGGCATATTTTTCCAACACCCCTTTGACTCATGGGACACATATCCAAGATTCCCTTACACCTCTTACAACCCTCCATACTTGGGCGCCCCAAATTTTCCTAAAATAGGTATGACAAATGCTTTTACAATGCCATAAATCATGTCATATATGATAACTCTTACATTTGTAAGAGAATCAATCATAACTGACTAATAATAGATAATTCTCTTACTACCTATCATATCCCAAACTAGAGTGCTTATATTCCCCATGCAAGAAACTTTGCAACACTTTTCCATCCTTTCATAAAATCTGATTCTTACATGTCATAACTTGTCATAGGAATCTATCATAGAATATTGACTTACACACATTACAAGATGTCGACACATGGCATAAATATTCTACTACAAAATGGGACACCTACTTCCATGTGTAGTAATAAATACATCCTGGTCATCTTCCATGTCACCTGCCAGCATGATGACAACTAACCGTGCCATGTCACACTAGATGACAAAATATGATGAGCAAGAAAATACAACATAGGCATAAAATAAAATAATTAAATAAATACCAAAATTAGAAATTTGCAAAGGTTGAGACACCTTAATTCTCAATAGATAATTCTAAGGACAAGTGAAGCCATGAAAAGTATTAATCACCACACACATTTTAGGTTGTATTGGGAGCCAATTCAAAATTTGTAAAAATCCTATGTCCTTGCCTATTTTGTACAATTTCCATATTTTTTCTACCATATATAACCTATTTGAAAAATCTTAAATGAGTTTTCTCTTAGTCAATTTTTCCTAAGTTTTGTTCCTTGTCATCCCCCGTGTTCAAGCATCACATGTTGAAGTTGCAAAAAATCCAATGAGAATTATAGGTTTGGGAAGCTCCTTGTCATTTTTTAGTGTTTATTCAAGTTTACAGAAGTTCCCTCTCTTACTAGTGTACTATGGTCTTCCTACATCTAGTATCCACCTCCTGTTCTACAATAAAATCCCCATGGGTTTCATCAAGCCCTTCATTCCTTTTCATTTCTATTCATTTTCCCTTATGTAGAATCCTAACCAGCTACTGTGTTAGGAAAAGTGTCTCAACCTTGCAACCTCAAAAGTTACTATTCTTCCCAGTTTTGGTCTTTTCGAATACCCTTTATGTTGAAGAATGATCTAAAACTTTCTAAGTTTCCAAAAGGGCTGAAAATGGCAGGGCTTACTATTTTTAGTAAGTTTACATTTGACCTCAGATTGACCTAAAATTTTACCAGAAGGTGCGGAATAGCTAAGTGATGGGGAGCGCACAGTGGGAAATGCAGAACGGGCCCTATTACTCATAGTCGGCAAGACTAACAAATGAATAGTTGATACATCTCCATCGGTCAGACAACCATCGTCAGAAAGACTTTCTTAAGTCTCTCCGTGACCAAACTCACCCCGATAGCTCAACTTCACTTTATCTTCGGTGAGACTTACTTCTATTGGCCATGTCTTTCATCCTTCTGCTGATGCCCAATGACGGTTAAGTTCCTTCTCGTCTCAACCGTGATAGCTTCCACACTGGTTGGACGTGACTTTATCGCCGAGACCCTTCCCATTGGTGAAACTCTTAACCTATCTCCTGATGCATCGATGGAATTTACCTTCGGTGAGGCTTGTTCTATCGGTGAACACTTACAATCTTTGGCCGATGCACCGATAAACCAACACCCTTAGTGAGACTTGTTCTGTCGGTGGGAGTGAGACTTATTCTGTCGGTGGGACTTACTCCAAAGCTGCCGATACGCCGATCACTCCGATGTCACCTTTGACCTTCACTCGTCAGCAAGGCAATTACTATCAGCCACATTAGGGTTTGCTTTGCTGATACACCAATGCACAATTTACCTTCTCTAAACCCTAGCACATGGAGATGCTAGGTCAACCTATTGTGCAACACGCATTGTCTAGATCCTCTGTACCGCCGAACAATGAAACAAAATAGAAAACAAAAATGGATATTTATTCAATGAATCCATTCCACTAATTTTGATAGAAATCTTACCAGTGGAATGCTTCACATTGACATATTGCAACAACGGAAAGCACAGAAAGAATAGAAATCTATAGCTATACAATTTGTAGTTACAGGAAACGGAAATCAAATTGACAGAACAGAATCGTTCTATTTCTCCTTAGCACAATACACAATCACATTCACCTCCTCTATGATCTGATTACCAAACCTTATTTGGTTCATTCCTCTAGGTTTATAAACTCGTCCTAAGGAAAACCAACCAATTCCATATGGCTGGGAGACCAACCAACCGATTCCAAGCGGCTGGGAGACCAACCGTCTTGAGACTAAAAATTTGACAAATGTGACATAAGTCACTTGGGACTTACAATCTTGAAATACCTAGAGACAAACTAAAATGAAAATGCATTGGTCAAATAGACCTTATTACAAAAGAAAATAGGATTTGCTAGGTGCTCCTGCACCATACTCCCCGGGTGAAAGTTATCTCAAGTCCTCTTAGAGACTAACTGCTGCAAATCACCACCCTACTTTTTGACATCTACTTCCAGCATCCATGTGGCCTCTGAATCTGGAAGTCCTTGCCATTTGACTAAGTGCTCAAAATAGGTTTGATTTCTTATTTTCTTGGTTGTCCTGCTATCCAAGATGCACTCCATCTTTGGTGGTTCCTTAGGTGGTAAATGTTGCACCCACTCTGCATTGTCTTGGATAGAATATGTTGTACCTTCTCCTGTATTAGGACTCCTATATGAGGTTAGATCATCAACATTGAATATGGGTGAAATAGCAATATCATCAGGGAGTTCAATTTTGTAAGCATTAGGACCATATTTCTCCAGAATCTGACAAGGTACAATTTTTCTCATCATCAACTTGTTGTGGCTTCCCTTGGGTAGTCTGTTCCTATTGAGATGAACCATGACCATATTTCCTATTTTGTACTGCACATCCATTCTCCTTTGATCCACTCTAGCCTTGATCTTCTGACTATTCTAGTGTAGAGTAGCTCTAACTTGTTGATGGATCTCTTTCATAGACTCTGCAAATGTATCAGCATGTCCACTCCTTTTGTCCAACCCTTGAACATCTCGCAATTCAAAAATTCCTCTAGGATGACTACTATGGACAACTTCAAAAGGACTTAGACCTGTACTTCTATTTGTAGAATCATTATAAGCATACTTTGCTTGTGGGAGTACCACATCCCAACTACTGCCATGTTCTCTTGTCAAACATCTCAGTAGATTGCCTAATGACCTATTCACAACCTCAGTTTGGCCATCAGTCTAAGGGTGATAGGATGAACTAATGGACAAATTTTTACCCAATCATTTCCACAAGGTTCTCCAGAAATGTCCCACAAATTTTTTGTCTCTGTCAAATACAATACTCAAAAGCAATCCATGAATCTTGACAATTTCTTTAAAGAACAAACCTGCAATGTAATAAGCATCATTGGTGTTTTTACAAGGAACAAAGTGAGCCATCTTGCTAAACCTGTCTACCACAACAAACACACTGTCATAACATGTCCTTGTCTTGGGTAATCCCATCACAAAATCCATACTCAAACTTTCCCAAGGTTTGTTTAGTATGGGCAAAGGTTGGTATAGTCCTGCATTAGTTGAGACCCCCTTTGCTCTCTGGAAAATCATACAACTCTCAACAAACCTTCTGATATCATATTGCATCCTTGGCCAAAAGTAAAATCTTCTTACACGATCTAAGGTCTTATTGAGCCCAAAATGTCCTAAACCACCACTATGTTTCTCCTTCACTATATTATCCCTCATTGAAAACTTAGGGATACATAGTTGACTCCCTTTAAACAAAAGTCCATCCTGTAATGTATAATCTAAAAATTTACTGTGGAAAGCATTGGAAAACTCACTACATACCTTGTAAATCTCCTTGAAATCTTGGTCCTCTTCGTACAATCCTTTGAGTGCCTCAACACCCATGCTTTGTAGCTGCACTTCTTGTACTATCAACACCCTCCTGCTGAGAGCATCTGCAACCTTATTGGTTATCCCTTTCTTATGCTTGATGATGAAGGTGTATGCTTGAAGACATTCCACCCACTTCATGTGTCTATGGATGAGCTTTTCCTGTCCATTCAAAAAACTGAGAGCAAGATTGTCAGTGTATACAATAAATTCTTTAGGAAGCAAGTAGTGCCTCCATTTTTTCAAAGCTTGTACCATGGCATACAACTCTAAATCATAAGAGGAGTACTTCCTCTTAGGTTCATCCAATTTTTCACTAAAAAAGGCTACTGGTCTGCCTTCTTGACTCAACACTGCTCCTATGGCCAGCCCACTTGCATCACATTCAGTGGTAAAATCCTTATTGAAATCAGGAAGTACTAAGATAGGATACTTGGCAACTTTCTATTTCAGACTTTCAAACTTTCTATTTTAGACTTTCAAAACTCTGATCTACCTCTTTTGTCCACACAAAATTCATCTTTCCTCCACCCTTGATGGTCTCTAACATAGGTGCACAAATATCACTATAGTTCTTAATAAATTTTCTGTAAAATGTGGCCAAACCATGAGAACTTCTGACCTCTCCTCCTGTCCTAGGTGTAGGCCAATTTAGAATAGCCTCTACCTTGGAAGCATCCATCTTCAAATCACCCTTAGAGATGACAAAACCTAGGTAGACCAATTCTTGTTTCATGAAGTCACACTTTTCCGAGTTTATTAGTAACTTTTGATGTTGCAGTCTCTTCAAGACTATCTCCAAATGTTTCAAGTGTTCTTCCTTGCTCTTACTAAACACCAAGATATCATCAAGGTAGACTACCACAAATGCCCCTATGAATTCCTGCAACACCTCATTCATTAGTCTCATAAAGGTGCTAGGGGTGTTTGAAAGACCAAAAGGCATCACAAGCCACTCATACAACCCTTCATTGGTTTTAAATGTTGTCTTCCACTCATCCCCCTCTCCTATCCTTATCTGGTGATACCCACTCTTTAAGTCTATCTTGGAGAAATAAGTAACCCCTCCCAAACAATCCATTAGATCTTCTATTCTAGGAATAGGAAACCTATACCTAATGGTGGTGATAACTGAGAGGGGGGGTGAATCAGTTATCCAAATCTTGCTTCCAATTCAAACACTTAGATCCACTTGTTATTTAATAGCATAGCAATTAACCATTTATGAAAGCATAAAGCATAAACACCAGAGCAAATACACATCAACACATGAGACACCAAGATTTGACATGAAAAACCCGGTTAAGGGAAAAACCACGGGGTGATTAACCCAAGGATTATTCTCTGTTAGAAGAATAAGAAAAATAGATGGCACATGCCAATTAGGGCTCACTGCCTGAGCACACTGCTCACAAGAGGCTCACTGCCTACAAGAGACACACTGTCTACAAAGTAACAAGTATCACAAACTTGAACTGGAGATTGACATCTTTACCATGTCTAGATCAGTTCCATTTAAGCCCAAAAACTTCTACTCTGCCTTTCACACTCCTCTTCGCTACCACACACTCATCACACCAAGACTCACTACAAAATGAATTCACAATCCCTTATTTATATAAGGCATCGACTTAGGAACAATCATCTAAGTCAGCAAACACCTACAAGATCATCCGCAAGATGTGTAGTACATCCGGTCGGCCAGACTCAGGAAGAACACCAACAACTAGTGGTCTTTACATCAAATCCAAACTCTAACTCCAATACGGACCACCAATAAGACTTGTACATGATCCAAGGATCACCAAAAACCTTTCCTGAGTTACCAGGAACATCTGCACTTTATCAGCTTACTGGAATTCTTCTCTTCTTCATCCGAAACTTCAAGAACATAGTCTGTCGCCACTGTCACAATGAAAAAGGTGCTTCCGGACCTCCAAACCATGAACAAATCTAGTTATCACTTCACACTGACTTTTTCAACACTCCCTCCAATCCGCAAAATGGGATAATGCAATTCTGAAGCTCACCGGACCAATCTGTGACACTTTGTCACCACTGAACATCTGTCAGAACTGATTCCATTGGAACGACCATAACTTCTTTAGATCTTCATGCGGACCTCTGAAATCTTGACTAGAGAATCTCAAGACTCATATCTAAAAACCCTTTAAACTGCATCCTCTGATCTTCATCTTATCTTGGACTTTTATCTTAATGTCATCACTATTCTACACTGTTCTTGATTGAGGCTAATTTTCTCAATATCCTCAACACACAACTCACCCAATCCTTCTCATTAATGCAATATGAGTATGTTGACATCAATGACAACATTGGTTATCCTCATACTTGCAACAAATGGTTATTCTATTTATTGCCCTAGAATCAGTACACAATCTCCATTTCCCATCCTTCTTTGGGGCTAAAATAGTAGGTACTATACATGGGCTAAGGCTCTTCCTTATCAGCCCTTTGTTTAGGAGTTCTTGAACCTGATTTACTATCTCTTCATTCTGCTGAGGGGTCATTTTATATGCTACCTTATTAGGAAGTACTGCTCCTGGTATGAGGTCTATCTGGTGGCTAATATCTTTGACAAGTGGTAGGGAATCAGGTATATCTTTTACAATCACTCCTTTGTAACTCTCAAGCAAATCTCTAACCTCCTTAGGTCCTACTTCTCTCACATTTTCCTTCTTTTTCCCCTTAGGCTTCACAATCAAAGCAAAACCTACTCCACCACCTTCCTTTAATGTATCCATGAATTCTTTTTCTCCTACCATCATTACACTAGACCCTACATGATGTGGATCCTCTTCTACCAATGACTGTATCCTATAAGTCACACCATCCTTTTGGAATGAGTAAGCATTCTTTTCTCCATCATGATGAGCCTTTAGTCAAACTGCCATGGTCTACCTAACAAAAGATGGCAAGCATCCATTGGAAGGATGTCACAAAATTTTCTCTCTATACCCCCCAATACTAAATTCTACCCATGCTTGTTCATTGATGAGTATGTGCTGCCCCTTATTCAACCAACTGACTTTATAGGGACTACTATGGGGTATCTTTTCTAGATTCAACTTATTCACTACTTCCAAAGATATAATATTATTAGTAGAACCAGAGTCAATAATAACTTTACAAACCTTACCTTGAATCTTGTAGCTGATTCTAAACAAAGCCCTTCTTTGAGATGGTTCAGTCTGCACTGGTTCTTTGAGTAATGTCCTCTTGATCATCAGATTTTCTCCCAATTTTGATGCTAGATTCACTTTAGGAGATGTCACACTCCTTGCATCCTACTAAATCAAAGTGGTTCTCTTCTCACCACCATGAGAAGTTGAGGCCTTCTCTAGACACTTGTATGTTGGGTACCCTATCTGATTGCAGTTATAACATCTCATATTAGAGAACTTAGATCCTCTACTTGATCCATTTGTCCCACCTCTTCCATTAGGCCTTCTTCCTCGGTAGCCTCCTCTGCATCTTCAGTCTCCAATTTGCTCTTCTTGGCTAGACTCACCACTAGGCCTCTGGTTAGGACTTCTTCCTCCAAAACTGCCTCTGCCTCTGAAATTTCGTCCACCTCTACCTCTATTATTTTGCTCACTCTTTCTCTTTATCTTCTCTTCATCCTATAAGGCCATTTGGAAATAGTTGTTCACTATTTATGGTGCTAAGACGCTGATCTCATCTTGGATGTTCAGCCTTAGGCCATTCAAATACCTTGCCACCTTCTCTGACTCTTCTTCTTGTCTCTTTGATCTGAGACTGAGTTTATGAAACTCTTGTGTGTATGCATTCACATCAAGGTCTCTTTGTCTGAGGTTCTGCAATTTCTTATACATCTGCACGTTATAGTCCAGGGGAAGAATTGTGCCTTGATTTTGGTCTTCATCCTTTCCCAGGAGGTTATCAGATTCTTCCCCTCCTTGACTTTCTCTCCTTGTTCATAATTCCACCATGCAAGAGCAGAACCCTTCAACCTTGCCTTTGCCAACTTAACCCTCTTATCATCAGGGACTTCTTTGTATTTGAAATGATTGTTCAACGCCTCAATCTAGTCAATCACCTCTTCATCTTCCATACTTCCACTATACATACGTAACCCATCTATGGTGTCCCTATTGACTAACTTCAAAGCATTTACAAATACCCTCTGGTCTGCTAGTATCTCCTCTATCCTCTTATTGGTTTCAGCAATTTTTGTATCTCCTTCATCGTTGTCACTTTCATCTTCCTTGTCTTTGCTTTTGGACTGCTTGAATGCTCCCAACTTAGATTCAAGCATCTCCTCGATCAGCTTCTTAATGGCATCCTGTGACATACTTTTGGGAGGCATCCTCTCTGCCTCTATCTCACTTTCTCTGTCTGACATACACTATTCATAGACAGCACCCAAACACCAACACTCTTGCAAATCCTCAATTTGATTTGCCACCCAAATCTTTTCAGGCTTTGATACCAATATGATGGGGAGCACATAGCAGGAAATGCAGAATGAGCCCTAATTTACTCACAATCGGCAAGACTAACAAATGAACCGTTGATACATCTCCATCGGTTAGACAACCATCATCTGAAAGACTTTCTTAAGTCTCTCCGTGACCAAACTCACCCTGATAGCTCAACTTCACTTTATCTTCAGTGAGACTTACTTCTACCGGCCAAGTCTTTCATCCTTCTGCTGATGCCCGATGACAGTTAAGTTCCTCCTCATCTCAACCATGACGGCTTCCACACTGATATGTGACCTTATCAGCGAGACCCTTCCCATTGGCGAAACTCTTAACTTGTCTCCCATTGCACCAATGGCATTTACCTTCGGTGAGGTTTGTTCTGTTAGTGAACACTAGCAATCTTTGGCCAATGCATCGATGAACCAACACCCTCGACGAAACTTGTTCTGTCGGTGGGGCTTACTTCGGAGCTACCGATACGCCAATCACTCTGATGTCACCTTTGACCTTCACTCGTCAGCGAGGCAATTACTATCAGCCACATTAGGGTTTTCTTTGCCGATACACCAATGCACAGTTTACCTTCTTTGAACCCTAGCACATGGAGATGCTAGGTCAACCTACTGTGCAACATGCACTGTCTAGATCCTTTATACCATCAAACAATGAAAAAAATAGAAAACAAAAATGGATATTTATTCAACAAACCCATTCCACTAATTTTGACAAAAATATTACCAGTGGAATGCTTCACATTGACATATTGTAACAATGGAAAGCACAGAAAGAATGGAAATCTACAGCTATACAATTTGCAGTTACAGGAAATGAAAATCAAATTGATGAAACGTAATCATCTCCTTAGCACAATACACAATCACATTCACCTCCTCTACGATCTGATTACCAATCCTTATTTGGTTCATTTCTCTGGGTTTATAAACTTGCCCTGAGGAAAACCAACTGATTCCAAATGGCTGGGAGACCAACCAACCGATTCCAAGCGGCTGGGAGACCAGCCATCTTAAGATTAATAATTTGACAAATGTGACCTAAGTCACTTGGGAATACTAAAAGACCTAGAGACACTGAAATGAAAATGCATTGGTCAAATAGACCTTATTACAAAAGAAAATAGGAGTTTCTAGGTGCTCCTACACCACTAAGTAAACATCTCGGGTAAGTTTCGACTCAAGATCATATCTAGATTGTGAGATATTAAAGTTTACATTTTTGAAACTGCCAAACAATTTTTGAATGAAAAAGTTTTGAACTCAATTATTAGAATCGAAACTTTTCTAAACATCCTAAAATTTTTCACAACTAGCATAGAAGGTTATAGGGTTATAGATCTCTTCATGGTCTTTCAGACGCATCAAACGGTTCATCAATTAGACACCTGGATCAAAAGTTATGGCCTCCAGAAGTTGGACCTTCTATTTTGGGAAATGAAAAAATGGATTGGACACATAAAAGAGATATAAAGGGGAGAGTTACACATGTTGGTGTGTGGTTTGGTACATCACAAGGCATCTTTGATTGGAGATAATTTGGACGCCACTTTTTTGGTGGTTTTGGCTCATGGTTTTGTAATACCATTGGCGGTGTACTCTATTGTATCTCCTATATATCAAGAACTTGAGATGGAGGTTCCATGTAGGAATCTTATAGATGTTGAATTACCTCTTGGATCTCTGGTTGGATACACTCCCATAAAAACTTACTCTACAAGTATATTGTAATCTTCATGATTCTTGAATAATATATTGGGCGGCTTTGGAGTGTGGGGTTTTCTACCTGAAAGGGTTTTCCCCATGTATATATTGTGTTGTGAGTTTTGTGTTTACATTTGGAAGTTGTTATTATCTTTTTGTTAATGTGCATCTAAATATGTAATTGTAACAGAAAAAATTTGCATAAATCTTTACTCATTATATCAGTGTAGGAAGCATTTTTTGCATACCTTTCTTCTTTTCAGTTGGTATCAAAGCCTGATCACCTTTGGTTCTAGTTGTTGGGTAGAGGGTTTTTTGAGCCAATCTTTGGTTGAGTGGGAGCTTGTGCAGAGGATTTTGAAATCTTTGTTCCAGGTAAGAGATGGCAAGCACATCTGAGAGGTTTGAGATAGAGAAGTTTAATAGTAGTAATTTCGAGTTGTAGAAACTCAAAATAGAGGACATGCTTGTAGATCAAGATATATGGGAAGTCGTATCTGGTACAAAACCAATGCCAATGTCTCAAGAAGACTGGGATCTCAAAGATCAAAAAGCTAAGGGTTTGATAAGACTCTATTGGCTGATTCAATGCTCCTAAATATCCATGAAGAGAAGACTACAAAGGAACTTTGGAAGAAGCTTGGAGATGTTTATCAAGATAAATCCA
Source organism: Cunninghamia lanceolata (assembly GCA_027924645.1). Lineage (NCBI taxonomy): Eukaryota > Viridiplantae > Streptophyta > Pinopsida > Cupressales > Cupressaceae > Cunninghamia > Cunninghamia lanceolata. The sequence continues at coordinate 15,976,556 of BSBN01000021.1, read as the reverse complement.
AGGTGAACAAGTTATTCCTGCGAAATAAATTGTATTCTTTGAGGATTGAAGATGGAGGATTTGTCACTGATCACCTGAATACATCAATATGCTTGTTACCCAGTTGACATCTATTAGTGTGAAGATAGAGGAGGAAGATCGATGTATAACATTATTGTGTTCCTTACCAGATTCATGGGACCACCTTGTTATGGCCATTGGGAGTACCACTACCACCTTCAAGATGGATGAAGTGGTTTCTTTGATGTTGTCTAAAGAGATCCAGAGAAAGTCTTTCGAATCGACGAAGGAGGCTCTTGCGGTTCATGGTAGATCTAAAGAGAAGGGAAAGAAAAAGGATAGTAAAAAGGAAGAAAAATGAAGATCCAAATCCCATGGGAGATCTAAGTCTCTCGAAAAGTCGAAGGCCCTATGTTGGAACTGTGGCAAACTTGGTCACTTCTGCAAGGAGTACAAGGAGGAGAAAAAGAAAAAGAAGAAGAATTATGATTCATATTCTAACAAGTCCTCTCAGGATGAAGGAGAAGTATTTTTCACTACCTTAGAAATGCATGCATCTAAGGATGTGTGGCTTATTGGCTCTGGTGCATCTTTTCACATGACCTCACATCAGGGCTGGTTTTCAAAGAATGAAGAATACAATGGTGGAAAGGTGTACTTGGGTGATGATTCTCACCTAGATATTGTTGGCCATGGAAGAGTCTTGATTCGATTCCCTGATGGATGAGTAAAGGGAATCAATGGTGTTCTGCATATCCCTGGTTTGACACAGAACCTTCTTTCTGTAAGTAAATTGAATGATGTGGGTGTGCAAGTTGTTTTCTCCAATGGAGGATGCAAGATGACTAGAGGATATATGGTGTTGGCTAACGGTGTTCAGATTGGCACTCTGTTTCATCTTGATGCATGCACAGTTCAGTGCAATATTGCCTCTATTTTGAAGAAGAGGGCTTTAGAGTCTTCATCCTCACCATTGGAACTAGCAGTGAAGAAAATTGTTGCATCTATTGCTGATGGTCGTGCTTTCTGGGTACCTAAGGGAGTAGACAATGTTATGGCACCAAAGGCTTGGTCACATTAGTGAAAAGGGTTTGAGGACCCTAAAGAAAAAAATCTTGTCGAGGGTATGAATGATTATAACCTTGAGTTCAATTTCTGTGAACATTGCACTTATGGAAAACAAAACCATGTTTAGTTTTATTCCAGTTCTCACAAATCTTCTGAGCTGTTGGACTTGATTCATTTTGATGTGTTTGGCCCTGTTAATGTTTCTTTGATTTCAAAATCTATTTACTTTGTTTCATTCATTGACAATTATAGTAGGACATGGGTGTATTTCCTTAGAAGTAAAACTGAAGTCTTTAATAGATTCAAAGAGTTCAAAGCTCTTGTAGAGAATCAAAAGGATAGCAAGATTAAGTGTTTGAGGACTGACAATGGTGGTGAGTTCTATTTAGCAGATTTTGACAAATTATATAAAGAACACAAGATTGAGAGGTACAAGACAACTCCGTATACCCATCAGCAGAATGGAGTTTCGGAGAGGATGAATAGAATGTTGATGGAGAGGGAAAGGAGTATACTAGGTGGAGCTAGTCTTGAACAAAAGTTCTAGGCTGAAGTTGTTACTACTGCTTGTTACCTGGTTAACACGTCTCCTACATCAGCGCTCATTGATAAGACACCTATGTGTTGATGATTTTTTTTACACATTCATAACAAAAGTTAAAATTCACAAAATGAACCTAACTATCTTGAAAGATATGAAGGAATCAATTAAGATTACTTAATCCCAAGTTTTTGTATGGTCAGGTCTTGACCTTGTGGATAACTCAGTACATTGATGTGAAGCTATAATATGCAAGGGGCCTTACTTGATTTAAGGTGATTGATGACTTACTAGACTCGAATTATGCAAAATATCACAAATATCAACATTTTATTCATTTCTTTGCATAAATTTGTTACTGTATCACAAAGCTTTGTAAGATTTATAATAAAACAAGCTTTTCTTTCAAATCAATATGAAAATTTTTAAATATTAACTCAATTGTTCATGTTTTCTTCTGATGTAAGACAATTTCCTTTAAATTTCTGCGTTTAAGCTAAGTATTTCAGATGTTTGGGAAAAGTTAGAAAAATTTAAATTGAACTTCATTCTTCTATAGGATCTAAATGCTCTATTGTTCATGTTGTAAGCAGTACAACAAACTTGATTAAATCAACAGACTAAACCTTTAAATGTAATCCCTGAGTATTTTCATGAATATACATTCAAGATTGCAAGCTTTGGAAGAGATAATATATCAAATACAAATAAGAGCTAGAAAACACTCTAAAGTAGATGCAGAATTCCAGATGTATTTGTATTCAAAATATACATTCACATATGATTTAAAATGTATGAATGACTCTTTGCTTCATTAATCAACTTACAAAAAACTTACAAAACATCTTACAGATACAGTAAGGAAGCTAGATGCTCCATACATTCCTTAATGCAGACATAGGCGACCTCCTCTAAACTAAAATGTTCTTCTAATCAAAATGTTCAAACAACTACAATTGCCAGCTTTTCTCTCAAAATCCATGTGTCATTAATGTACAAGTAGCAAAGTTCCTTATATAGATTTTAGAACTTCCCATTGCTACGGCTACAAACTTCATCTATGGTTGAGATCCTTCCATTATTGATCAATGGTGCACATTCATCTCTAACCGTCTGTCAAAATATCTAAATGACATCTTTTCCTTTTCAAAGGATGCCATTGGAGTCTTTTCCAAAAAATAAGATTCCCTTTCTCTTTGACTTCTGCCTACTAATATTCTTTACTTGACTTTTCTCAAAACCACTACCTCCTTTGTCTTTTCATTCCTTCAAGTATGTTTTGAAATTATTGATCACACCTTCTACAAAAGTGCGGTCCCCTCCTGGACTCTTTGTCCATATATACTCCTATAGTGCAACTCCTTTTAATTTCTTTTCTCTATTCTCTAATCCTTCACTCCTTTTCTTGTACTTCTTCATTTTAGCACTTTCTTCCATTAATGATTCCATCATCTATTTTGTCATATATGCTTCAGGATTTTCTATGCATGGTGTAAAAATGGCATTAAACTCTGTTAAGGCCCTTTCCAATTCGTATGTTGGTATATGCATGCATTCATGCTCTAAGAGTCTTTCTATTATCTTCTTGTGCATTCTAATCATTTCATCTACTTTTTCTTCTAAATCCTAGGCAACTGTTATACACTTTCTAAGATTATCTTCCTCAAATTTAAGTTCTAACCTTTCTTGTGGCACTTGACTTGCTAGTGAAGGGATAATTACTCCATTGATTGACTCCTCTGCTCTTTCTTCTATTTCTGCCAACTATTCTAGTTCAGACTTGCATTCTTCTCTTCTAAATTGGCAATTATGTTTAAGTATAATGCATTTATTCTTTTCTTTTGAAACCATCTCCCAACTTTTCACCGCTTGTTTTATTGTCTACTAACCTTCCTGTATAAAATATTTGAACCATTCATCAAAAATATTAGCCTTGAGCCTTTTATTTTCCATGTCCCTTATGTCTTCTTTGGATACAACTGTTATGTCACTGGGCAGTTCTAGGACTATTGTATTGGGATCAAATGCCCCTATAATAAATTGTTGTAGTTGGACAATGTCTCCTTTCAAGTATTCTTGCTTGTCTTTATCTTTTTTCAACATCTCTGTTGCTACTTGGTGCATATCTTCCCACTCATTTATGTGTTGCTCCTGTGTAGTATGCCCAAGATCAAAATTTAGTATCTTGTACTCTTCTAAGGTTATTTCACCTTTTGCTTTTTCTTTATGTGGTATTGCCAGGTTCAACATCCTAGATCCATCTGGACCTCTTTGTATAGTTGACATTATTCTGGCCTTTCTTCTTTCTTTCCTTGGTGTGGTATCACCTAACAAGCTCTTAATGTCAATTGGTACCAATTGTATCTCTTTCTTGTCCTTCCTTATCTCCTCTCCTAACCATGCAGGAATCTCCTTAGTGCCTTCTGCAGTTTTAACTTCATCAATTACCTCTTCATGAGGTCCCTCTGTTTCTACTTCTCCCTATTGTTGTTGTTCCTATATCTTTTTCTTTTACTTCCTTTTCTTGTTCTTGTATGCTTTCTATTTTCTTCTCTTCTTCGCTTTGTTCATCATACATATTCAAAATATTCAATACATCTAAACCTGAGGTGCCAGCTTCTGTTTCTGCTTCTACTTGAGCATGCTTTTCTGTGATTTTCTCCTCAGGTACCTCTTCTTTTTCAGATTCCTTAATTTTATGTGCCTCCTCTTGCACATCTTTAATGATTTTAGGAGGGACTAGGGTACCAAATGGATCTATTTCTCCTGCTTCATCATGTACCCTTTCCTCTTCATGGTCTGGGCCCTGTTCAATTTCCATTTCGGCCTGAATGCTTTGTTCCTCCTCTTCACTTAACAAATCACTAGATTCTTCATCTATTTCAATTTCCTTTCCAGCATACATTCCCTTTTCTTCACTTTCACTAGTATCACTCCCAATGTGGACAGTTTCAATAGTTCGTTTGGCCTTATGTGCTTGTGACTCTTCTAGCATTTCTCAAGCCAACTCTGTCTTCACTTGAACATATGTTTGTCTTTTTTCTAATGAAGTGGAGACACTAGGTATATTACTGAACTTTTCACCTATTTGTTGTGTTCCTACTACCTCACTTGTTTTAAAAGGCTCCCCTTTTGATAAACCTATTGGTATTACCTTCCTAATTTGATGTCCTGCTACCTCTTTAGAAGTCTATGCTTCCTTTGCACTAACCTCATGACTTAGTGACTTTGCATCTACAAAAGTATTTGGTGCCACTGCTACTATTATTCCCAATGCATAGGGATCCATTAAAGTAGCATTCTTATCTTTTTCAACAATCTTAGCCTCTACAATTCTTCTTTTCTTCTCATAAAAGCATTGAAGATCCTCACTAGATTCTCTTACTCTTTTTCTCCCTTTCTTCAGATAGGTGATTTCTTTTCCTTCAGCTTTGAGTTCCTCAATTCTGTCTTTTAACCATGTCTTTGAAAAAAATATAATTGGTTTTGACAATATGTCCAAAGATGTGTTCCAAGGTTGTGACCAATCAGGCTCTGTAATATGAGCCAGCCTGGCCTCTGCATAACTATGATGCACCAGTTTATCATCCTCTTGAACCTCTGGGGGAACATATATGTCACCCATGGACCTCATTTGCTCAATTGTTAATCTTTTATGGGCTCTCTTCCTCACCTCATCATTTTTGCAATCGGCCCAAAAATCTTCAATATGTATCTGATGCTTATATTTTTGTCAACTGTATTCTGGATCCTATGGAAAGGATCAAATCTCCTGGCTAAATCAAATTCCTAAAAGCCATAACATCTTAATTCTTGCTCTGAATATCCTGCAACCTCTTCACTATAACAAAAGTTTCTACCAATTGCCCAAGACAACTTCAGATTTCCTCTACTGAACTTCCTCTTATACATTTTAAAGGCATTCAAATTCTTCCTTGAAAATTCCAAAACAATCAATTTATCAGGAATATACCGAGGTAGCATAAAGGGTTTTCCTTCAAATCCTTCAGTCCTAATATAAGTAAAATGTTCAAATTGAATGAACCAAGAACTATACAATCCAATTACATCCTCCACATTTTTATTTATCAGGTTCCTCTCTCAAAATTCTCACCATGTAGGTATAAAACACATCATTGACTAAAGCAAATTTCTTCAATGCATTTTCCTCTTGTAGGTCAGGGTAGTGCTCATATACTAACTTCTGACCAGGACCATTCCTTAGGGTTCCAACCCTTTCTATTTCATGTATGTACGGTCTTATCTCTGCTACACATGAATATAACAATTATGAAGATAGATAAAAGGGCATCATCTTTTGTTTTCTTAGCATGGTCTGCTTCCATATAGCTGTACTTATTGCTTTGGCCCAGTGAATCTTTCATTGTTCTTTTCCTCCTTCCCTAATGAATTCAATAATAGTAAACATCCATGGCTCACATTTGGTGCCATCTCTCAATCCTACCAATCTACTTAGCATTGTGATCATCAAATAGATTTCTTCCTTGAAGTATATTCTCATCAGATTCTTGTGCACCCTGGCTACAACCTTGGGTTTATTTTCTAGGCTATACCAATTGTAGAATATCTTTTCTCCGCAATTTCTCTCATTTGTATGAAAATCCTCATTATATTGATCTATATCAATATCTCTCATTTTCTCATTGATTTCCAACGCAAATGTCCTTGCAATCCCCTCCGTAGATAAATCAGCAATAAGTCTGTCATAGAACATAATCTTCCTGGTAGCTGGATCATAAATATATATGCAATCCAGGCACAAATCTCTAGCCTCCATAGCCAATGGAAAACCTGCAGCCTTGTACAGTCCACTCTCCCATATACATTTCATATCCGGTGAAGCACCTGTAGCAGTGATTTTCTGTAAAACATCATCTGCATCATAATTTCCTATATTTGTATCTGTTCCCACTCCACTCATACTAATTAGGGACGAATAACCTCTTTGCAAGGGTAATTCCTCTTTTTCTATCTCCTTTCGTGGTTTCCTTGCCTTTTTCCACCTTGCCCCTGTATCCACCTTTTTTTGCTTCAGGGCCATCTTGTAGAAAATGCATCTTTTAACATTCCATTTTACCTTCTACCTAGGGTTTTACTATGAATTTCCCTTTTTTACCATTTTAACCCCACCCAATTTGTCCCTTCTATTTTGACTTTCACATTTGTTAATCCCTACCCAATTACTTAATAGTTAAAACAATGATTTAACAAATTCCTATGTTTTATAATGAAATTACTGAATTTTACAGGCATTTTACCAATTGAACCATAACGGTGTTTTGAGGATAAATACCTCTATATCTTGACCATGTTGCAAGGTGTGGCCCTTGGTCTCCTTGTTCAGTGTTGCACTGCGATGGTTTGTGACAAGGGCTTAACTGCCTCCCGTGCTTGTTAAGTCAAATGGTTGTATCAGGCATTAATAGGTCATTCTTTTGGTGCAACGACAGATAACAATTGGTATCAGAGCTGAGGTCATGAGTTTAAACCCCGCGCTTGTGCTGGGGGGATTGTTGCAAGGTGTGGCCCTTGGTCTCCTTGTTTAGTGCTACACTGCGGTGGTTTGTGACAAGGGCTTAACTGCCTCCCATGCTTGTTAAGTCAAGTGGTTGTATCAGGAATTAATAGGTTGATCTTTTGGTGCAACAGTAGCTAACAGACCACTCAACTCATCCTTGACTTACTTTATCATTTTGCCTCCGTCCAGCTGCTATAATCCTATCACCTTGGTGAATTCTGCTCAATTTCTATAGCAATTCTCTTTCTTTGTAATTTTAATTCTTAGCAATGTATATCGGAAAGCAAAATAATGTTAAATTTACCCTAACTCTTGTTGAATTTTACTCTTTTTGAGTGTTAGATTGGCATTAATTATAGCAATTAATGTGCCAAAACTTCGGCCTTCTATTTCAGGGTTTGCATTTTGTTTAAACTTTTTTACCGTTAGTTTGATTTCACATACATCATGTTCTCTTTGTATTTTCCTTTGTATGTTTTCTTTGTATCTTTTTAACATACAAACATTCATGCAAGAAATCAAACTAAAGTCCCTTCCCTTTTCCCTTTTTCTGTACATGTATCTTTGCTTTGTATATCACCTTTTGTATGTTATCCTATATGAGCGTATATATAAACATCCTATACAAACCCTCTCTTTACCTTTTATCTCCTGTGATGCTTTTTATTCCTTTATATCTCAAATATGTATATCATAAACATACAAGCACTTCAAACATACAAAGACTTTTCTATATTGAACTTCCTTTTCACATCCAGCTTGTATCTCTTATTTGCGTCAGTTTTCTTGTACTTTGGCTTGTATATCGAAGATATACATTGTTATTATACATGCCTGATATGCAAGTGGTGGGGCCCACTTTACTTCACTTGTATCTCCACGATACAACAATACTTGTATCAAACCCTTAGATACAAACCTAGATACATACAAACTCACTTGTTTCTCCTTTTTAGACTTCTCAATTTTATAAACCACAGTTTATTTACTTTTCGGCTCCTAAATGTATATAAAGTGAAATGTAACTTTTGATATATGTTAAGGTATGATGCATCATTTATATCAGATTTTAACTTCCTTTGAGTTCTGCATTGTATGTATACCTCAATGTATGTCTCCAAAACATACACATACAAAGCATGAAACATACCTCAATAAAACCTCATTTCATATCCTTTTCGGTTCCTCGATATGCATATACTATTGTTTATCACCTTGTATGTTTCCTTTTGCCAAACATACAACTTAAAATAAATCCAATGGAATTAATTGATTATTCATTTTAACCCTAAACTCTGTCGGGCCTGACTTGTATGTAAGGATAAAACGTTAGCAAAATGCATACAAGTATAATGATGTAATAAACCAGATAACTCCCTTATACAATTCATACAACAACACAACATACAAATGACTTTGTATATGCAACATACAAACCTTCGTATAGTACATTTACCAAAAAAAACACACATATCTTGCAAAATATTGAGAATTTTAAAATGGTTCAAAAAGCAACCCTTACTCATTTTTGATAAGGAATTCACCCTTATTCTACTTTGGTACTTAATGCTATTTTTCTTTATTTTCAACAAGGTTTATAACATTCACTTCCTTTTCCCTTTTACCACCAAGTAGACCCACACACACAAGCAAAAAGCACAGCCACAGCAAGGGTCCTCATTTTGCTAAGAAGTAAAATGGGGCATGTTGTGAGCATCACAACAACTAGAAACCAAATAAAACAATTAAATTAAAAAATTAAAACCATTAAAGAAGACTAAATGAAATAGATTCATAACTTTCAACTATCTTTTTTGCAAATCATTATCCAACTTGGGACCTAATGTATTCAATAAGGTGCATGAATCTTCCTTTCAATTTAAGTGGGTGCACATGATTAATAATCCTCATCTTAAAAGTTAGTTGAACAAACCAGTGACCAATATTAACCTACATAGTTGATGTCATTCCCTTATAGCGAACCAAATAGAGCCTTGTTGCCAGCAGACGTCTATAGCCCTGACAAGGTTATCATTACAATTCTCCTAAGTAGAGCCCCACTGCCAGCAAGCGTCTATAGCCCCAGTAGAGTTACTTAGATGGCTTAATCTGGATTTTTAGTAAAATCCATATTATTTTATTATTTTTATATTTTAGGTGAGATAGAGACTTCATAAGATATTACAGTTGTAACTTCATGATGCAAGGAATGATCACTTGCTGAAATTAAGCTGAGAATTGCAATGGTAGCAAGGGTGACCTATAATTTTTCACCTAATATCTACACTAGTAGGTTCAACAAACCCAAGGATTTTAGGTGTGTCCTTGTGAGAAACTTTCCTTCAATACTCAACCCACAGTTATTGAATACAAAATTTCACAAGTCAACTAACTTTCTACATTCATGACAGTCACAACAATTTATGCATAAATTTCAAATAATTAATCTGAATGTTCTAAATTTTCTATTATTTTCAGTGGTTGTTAGTCTGCTCCTGCAAACTTTAAAACAAGACAAACACCCATACCAAGACAACAAACACAAAATAATAAAAGAAACCAAAACCCACAACAACACCCAACAAAATTGTACATTATTCACATTATGATACAAGACATCCCAAATACCCTCACCTCAAGCCTGAAAGTAATGTTTCAAATGTTGGCCATTAACAGGTAATGGCACATCTTCCCCAGTCAAGGTCTTGAGCCTGAAAGTATTGTCTCCTATTATCTCTACGACCTGTAATGGACCCAACCACAATTTTCAAATTTTTCGTGATTTCCTTTCTTTTCATGTGCTTTATCCTAGCATATCACTAATTTTGATATTTTGAATGTTTTGACTCTATCTCTTTTGTCAAACCATCTTTTCACCACTACTTGATGCTTGGCAAATTTTTCAATGGCTTGATCTCTTTTCTCATCTAATTGTAACATTTGGATTATTTTGGCTTCCCTGTGATCATCAAAGCCTAAATATTCATTAGCAAACTTCCAAATAGGTATTCTTAAATTCACTGGAAGTATGGGGTCAGTCCCATAAACTAGGTGATAAGGTGCATTGCCTAAGGCTGACTTAACCTTAGTCCTATCTACCCACAATGCATACTTTAGCAATGTGTTCCATTCTCTAGGATTTTTATCAATTTGCTTTTTTATTATATCCAATAAAATCTTGTTTGTAGACTTAGCTAACCCATTCCCCTGAGTATAATATTTCAAAGAAAATTTTAAAACTATCCCATATTCAAATGCCCATTTAGAAAATTTTAGAGAAGAAAATGCAGGGCCATTATCACATACCAGCGAATATGGAGCTCCAAACCATGTTATGATGTTTTCTTCAAGGAATTTGATAACCACCTTAGTAGTAGAGAACTTGCAACATGTGGCTTCAGTCCACCTTATACAATAGTCAGTTACTATCAGTATAAATTTATGTCTTGCAGATGATGGAGGATCTTGTAGAGATTAAAACTCTACATTTTGTTTTCAGCAGCACACTCATGAGTTTCAGTTTTTGTGTCTATAAATATTTCTGAGAATGGCTGCGAGGGTTTACAAGGGTTTTCATCTTACAGTTGCTACGGGTTTTCTTTTGCCAGTGCCGTGGAGTCTGACAAGTGTCGAGCTACAGTTTAAGTTGCTTTTGTTTCTAAGTTACAACTTTTGCAGCGGATCATGCCACGTGGATTAAATGTCTCTAATACATTTTAAATTGTGACCCTGCGGAAGACGCCACGTGTCGCATGCGGAGACATAGTTATAAAGTTTCAGTGTGCCTGCAGAAGAAGCCATGTGTATTTTGTGATAGCCGCAGATCTTGCCAAGTGTCAGCTTCCACATATCTATTTATATATCCTTCGATGCAAGGTAATAAATGGAGGTAGGCCCCAGTGTAAAGGTTCAGTGATGTGGAATGTGCCACATGGTGGATACGGTGCCCAAGTAAAAGCTTTTGCCCCTTTCTTCCAATGATAATAAATGTTTCTTTGGTGTCACGGAGTCCGACATGTGTCAACCTCCGTGCGAGTCTTAAAAAAGGTTCTAATGTTTCAAGAAGACTGCGGAAGCTGCCACGTACCAGATAGTTGATACTGCGGAGGCTACCACCTGTCGCTGTTTGAAAACTAGTAAGCGAAGAGTTGTGGACCCCATTTCCAATATGTCTTTAAGCTTCAGATCAATGGATCGTGATAGTTGTCACAAGCAGGGGCCACTCGAATTTAGAGACAAAGTTCAGCAAGAAGGTGCGGATAAAGACATGTATCTTTTTCTAGTTGCTGTGGACGCCGCCATGTGTCAATTTCCTGTTTCCCCTGAGGGAGGAAGAAGTTTCAAGTTATATGTGCGTGGACATTGCCATGTGTCTCAGAGTTCATTGTTTAAAGAGTGTGGATGCTATCGTGTGTCTTTTCCCTATAGACGGGACGTGCCACACATGTTTTTGCCACAGCCAATGGACTTGCAGTTGTAGTAACTATTTGCAGATCCAAAAGATTTTAAGTGTCAGGGACTTCCAGTTAGCTCCAGTTCGGTTAGGCCGTTGGGATTCGATTGTATAGAAAATCTAAGAGTTGATCTCATGCTATAAATATGTAACATTTGTAATGAGAAAGGGGTTTGGTTTAGAATTAGAATTCTAGATTCATTCAAGAGATAGTTTTGCTATTGATATTTTCTGTCAGAGATTTAAGAGAGAAGTTGGAGACTTTTGTTGTGACCAGTGAATATCATTTTGCCTTTATTTTTGTTATTCTCGATTCAGAAAGTAAATGTAACTGTGCATGTATTTGTGCCTCTTAAGTTGCTAGAAAATTAATGAGAAAGACAGCGTCCTGTGCCTTGGTTGATATTTTCTGTGTCATTGTAAATTGTCTGGTTGTGAGCCTCTGTTTCTATTCATTTTATCTATTTATGTTAATCATGCAGTATCTGCTCTTTAATGTAACTGAATCTTGAGGATAGTTCACTGTGCTTAGTTAAGAGAAACACTTTATTCAGGCGCATCACCATAGATAGATTTGTTTTAATTGTATCTGTAATTCTGTTTACTTCCTTCTTTTTTCCCAAACCCGTTTAAGATAGAGAAGAGCCAGCTTCTTTAAAATCTGGAGGTTGTTTCAGGTCGCAAGTCCCACATTCCTGAAACTTCCCATGTTGGTGTTGGAACCTGCTCAATTTTACACATCAACAGTTTTTGGCACGCCTGGTGGGATTATTCTTAAAGTTTTGGTCAAGATTGTATGAACCAGAGAGCTACAGGGAGTCAGAGCTGTGGACCTGTAACAAGAGCTTGATCTGTTGTTAATCAAGGCATTCTTTTGCCACCACTGGTAGCTAAACCAAGGAGAAGATGAATCAGTTTGTAGCAGCACCAACAATAAACATGGGAGAACCTATAGCCCGAAGGAATTATTGAAATTGGAACACTGGCAGTCCTCTAATTCTCTGAATACCACCAGCCACTTGGGATGCTATTCTAGCCAATGCTTTGAAGGCTCTGCCCAAGTTTAGTGGAGAAGATTTCAAGACACAAGAAGAGCACTTGCAAGATGTATCTGATGTCTGTGCAGTGCATGTGATCACTCAATAGAATGTGGCCATAAGACTGTTGGCAGCTTCTTTCAAAGGGAAGGCTTTAGATTGGTATAGATCCTTAACCTCAAATATAATATCTACATGGGACCATCTTGGTGATGCTTTCTTTGAAAGATTTAAAGAAAAGTGTGATAAATCTTCTTTGCTATAACAATTGATCACTATCAAAAGGGCATCACAAGAAGCTATGACTGATTTTAATTCAAGATTTCAAAAGATTTGGGAGAGGATTCTTGCTACAGCAAGACCATTACTAGGTATGGATATTGTGTTTTATCTTAAGGCTCTAAACTCAAATATATCAGTAATGATTCAGTCTCTTGGAGGTCAGACACTACCAGAAGCTTATGAGTTGGCAGTCAAGGCTGAAAATAACTTAATAGATGCTAGAAAGTTGCCCCCAAGACCTTCTATGCCAATGTTCCCAAAAATTACCTTACCTTTTCCTCAAGAAAATCCTAACCCTACAACCCCACCTATGTCTATGTATTCTTTTCCTCAGCAACTTGCTAAAGTAACTACTCCTGTTCAATCATCTGAAATGGATGATGTTAAGAACATCTTAAGAACCTTCTCAAATGAGATAATTAATCTCAAGAGGCAACAAAATCCCTATCCAAAGCGTCCTTATCAAGGTTACCAAGAAAATAGACCTCCCTTTCAGCCAAATCAATATCAGGGCCCTCAAAGACAAGCTAATCCTCAGCCATCCAACCAGTTAGTCACAGTCCCTACACCCTTACAAACTGTTCCTCCTAATCCCAACAGGGAAATTGTTCCAGGGAAAAATAATTTTGCAAATGACACAAATGCTTGGTGTTTTCCTTGCAATAATGCCCATATGCCTAGAGACTGCCCCAGAGGAAATTTACAGCATAAAATAGCAAAATAGAGAGGATTAGAAGGACAATTTGTAACTTCTAATACCCCACAATATCAGTCTCCTGGTGTACAAAATGCAGTCCTAGTGGCCCAAATGCAAGGAATGTCCTTACAATAGGAAGAGGAAATAGCCCCTGAGCATGTTTTATTTTCATGGATTGAAGATGAAGAGTCAGTGTTCTTGAATGAAGCATCTACTTCCAAGAAATCATTGGTGCAATCTGATTACTACACCAGAGCAAAGAGAAGAATGATGGAGTAGCCTGAAGTCACTAATAATGAGATCATCAGAAATCCTCCTTTTCAGAGTCATCAGAACATAGTTTCTAGACAAGAAATGCCCCAACCTGTGCAGAGTCAAGTAACTTTAGGAAAAGTTCTAGAAAAGTCAAGGTACCCTTATTATCCAAAGCCCCAAGCATTAGGACCTGTGAATGTGGTAGATCAGCTAAAAAGGACTCCAGCGCATGTGTCTATCTGGGACATGCTAGCTATTCTTGAATAGAAGACACTGTTGCAAGAGGCTCTGCAAGGCCAAGAAGTTCCTAAACATACTGGTGCTAAAGGAGGATCTGCTGATAAAGAAAAGTTATAGCTCAAAGATACCATACCTTTATAGATAATAGCCCTGTTGAATAATGCATCTGAGGTAGGTAAATCTAAACCAAATCCCTTTTATTTAACTTTGATAGTTGGGAAGAAACTGTTGCATAATGCAATGATAGACTCTGGGGCTAGTACTACAGTAATGCCAAAGCAAATAGCAGATGCTTTGAAAATAAAGTATGAGCCACTTACTAGAGGAGTTATGCAGTTGGATGGGAAATCAGTGCAAATAATAGGGAAAATTAAACAACTCCCATTGCAATTGTATACTTGCCCTAATATAATTGTGAATCAGGATGTGGTAGTCATAGACATTCCCCCTGTATTTGGTCTATGTCTATCTAGAGATTTTACAGCCAAGATAGGAGGTTACATGTCATTAGATTGGTCACACCTCATTCTAAGAACCAAATATGGGACAAAGATGAAGATACTGTCTAAGCCATTATCAAAAGATCATATTACCAATGAACCAACCCCAAAATTAGAGGCAGCTCATGCTATGCTAAATAAAGAAGAAAGAATCTTTGTTGAAGAGTTAGGTGACTGGACTGAATATGATCAACAAGAAGAAGAGAATAACCAGTTGTTGACTATGATGCAAAGTGACCCCTATGGAAATTATGAATCTATTGGTTTAGGCACTTATGTCATATTTGAAGAAGACCAAGAGATTCCTAATGTTTTAAGGGAAGAGCCTAAAAAGAATAAAGAATCTAAAAAAGACTCAGAAATCTAGACTCTAAATTTTGATGGGGCTAGAAGTAAGAATGGAGCTGGAGCAGGAGTTTGCCTTACTGACCCAAATGGTGAAAAAATACTAAGAGCTATCCATTTTCAGTTCGCTTGTACTAATATCGTTGCTAAGTATGAATCCTTGGTGCATGGACTCATGTTGGCAAAGAAAAAGGGAGTAAAGAATCTAATAGTGTTGGCCTTGTTTTCCAATCGCCCAGTTTTAAACTTTTTGCATCTCAAATACCTGTGCCAAGTCATCTTTTCGTTTACAATTTGCCGATGTCGTGCGTATCAATCATGTCAGTAACTTGTTATCAAGACGTCATATTTTGTCTCGTTCATGCAATATTACGCCAAGTCAAAATTTATAGCTTAGTAATATTATATTTCGCATCCACTTTCATTTTATACTAAGCTCGCACCAACTTTTATTTTTCGCAAAGTCCACTATGCGTCCGCTTTTATTCTTCGCAAACCTTGTGTCAGTTTTCGTCTTTCGTTAAGTTCGCATTGACTTATGAGTTTGGCTAAGTTCATGCATTTTACTAATGGCATAATTTTACGAGTTTGAGAAATTCACGTTCACTTTTTGCATGTGGCAGCTGGCAGTTTAAAAAAAAGAAGTGATTTTTGTTGTTAAAAGGACAAATTTCTCTCCTTCGAGCAACACCATGCATTTGGAAAAGAAATAACGTGAACCTTACAACAGTCAGAAATAGTTAGAAACGCCATCGAAGCATGGATAACTCACATGAATGGTTTCAAACTCGTTATTAACTAAGGTGAAAAAGTTGTTGCATTTTCCCAAAGTCATGATCATCTCTCATCTTCAGCGATACTCTCGAATAGCATGCAACGTGTAACAAGAATGATGAATTGGCTTGCTAGGTGAAAAGTTTTAGAAAGAAAAAGTCTTCATGTAAATGGAGGATAACTACTAAAGATATGTGCTTGTTGCCCAGCTATTTCAGTTACATATCCTAGTTATTGTAATTGGAATATTTTCAAAAATCTTTACTGGCTGTTATAAAAATGAACTCCACAATCTTGCCAACATATTCCCATGATGTGAATGAGCTGTTTGATAAAACTCCTTAAAGAAATGTGGTTTTGTAGAATGTAATGAAACTTTTAAGCAAATACAACTAGCGATTGCAAAACCAAGATTCCAAGACCTCTGTTGGCATCCTCCCAGCCTGTGCAAAATAAAAGCTACAGACATCTGTCAAAGCAGGATTACAAGCGGATTTTTGTCAAGAATCGTAGTTGTAGCCTCATTGGTAGACATACATGCAAGATATTAAAGCATACATAATGTCACAGTCGGCCTCAAAGAAATGTATTCTTAGTTTTAGCAATGGTTTAACATAATGTCTCAATAAGGTTTCATCTCATGGCATGCAAAGATTGCCGGATACATACAAAATGGATTTGTTGAAAAACATTTCATAAACTTTCAAAGAAATGCACTGGCAGATGTAAAACCAGATTCTATGACCTTTTCCAGCATTCCCCTCTTCTAGGACAATATGAAACTTTGGAACAGGGTATCGCCATCCATCAAAGCACAACAGAATGTAGAAAGCGCTGGTAGGCATGCATGCGAGATGTTGAAGGAAAGTCAAGGTGCCTGAACTGTTTCATATAATATTTCAATGAAACATGGTCTCATGGAATTCAATGATGGCAGGATATGCATAAAATGATTTTGAAACTTTCTAGCAAATGCAAGCGATGGATGTAAAGCAATTTCACAAAGGATTTACAACATTTGAATCGTTTGACAAATTGCCTCAATGAAATATGGTCTCATAGAATGCACTATGCACAGTGCGGACACAAGTTCCATTTGGTGTACAGGATTAATAAAATTTCATTTAAATGAGCACAATTCATGTCCGTTGTCATCTCAGAAAATGCAATGAGTACAAGATATATGTAATGCAGTTTTTATTGAAAATGATTTACAAACTAAACAGGCAGATATAAAAGCCAGATCCACTGTCTTTACCATCATCCCCGGTGCCAAAATGGGAGCTTTAAATAGATTATTAACATTCATGAAATCATAATAAGAAATTGATTTTTGTCAAATGTTAGAGTTTTAGCTACGATGGTGATAATGCATGCAAAAATGGAGCTTTCAAACAGAGTTTGGACACCCACCAAAACTACAATTGAAAGTGAATTTGTCAATGTAGCGTGGGGAAAGATAGCTGAGGTACGTGACCTGTGTGACAAATGACTCGAAGAACTATGATTTCGTGGTTTGCCATGGTTACATGATATGAACAAAATGCAAATAGATTGGAGTTGAAGTTAGTTGCTACAAAAACTAAAAGCTGTTGGCAAGTATGAGGTGAGCCAGTGTTGTCATTGATGTCAACATACTCATACTGCACTGACAAGAAGGATTTGATGAGCTTTATGCTGAGGATATTGAGAAAATTAGCCTCAATCAGGAACAGTGAAGAACAGTGATGAGAAGAAGGTAAATATACTGTATAGGATGAGAACCGGAGGATGCGGATTAAAGGGTTAGTAGATATGAATCTTGAGATGCTACAGTTAAGATTTCAGAGGTCCGCATGAAGATCTGAAGGAGTTATGGCTGCCGGTATAGAACCGGGTCCGGCAAGTATCCGGAGGTAACAGAGGATCACAAAAAGGTCCGGTGAGGTCCGGAATTGTATTATCATAATCTGCGGATTGGAAGGAGTGTTTGAGATGTCCTTGTGATGTGTCATCCTGATTTGTGTGTGATTTGGAGGTCCGGAAGTACCTCCTGCATTATGACAGTGGCGACAGACTGTGTTCTTGAAGTTCCGGATGAGGAAGACAAGAGATCCCAGTAAGCAGAGAAAGTGCGGATGTATCCGGACATTCAGACAGACTTGTGAAGGTTCTTGAATCATGTTTAGGTTGTGTTGTTGGTCCGCATTGATGGTAGAGCCCGGAATTGAAGTTACTCTTCCGGATGAAGTTATTGCTCTGTTTAGCCGACCGGATGAGTTGTTCATCCTGCGAATGTTCTTGTGATAGCCGACCGGATGTGTTATTCATCTTGCGGATACTCCTATGGTTGTTTGCCGACTTAGATGCTTGTTCCTAAGTCGATGTCTTGTATAAATAATGATTTGTGAATTCATTTCAGTGTGTAGCATGTGGATGAGCATGGTGTAGCGAAGAAAGGTGCGTAAGGCAGAACAGAGATTGTTGGGCTTAATTGGAACTGATCCGGACATGGTAGAGATGTCATTCTCCAGTTCAAGACTGTGATTTTTATCACTCTGTAGACAGTGTGTCTCCTTGTAGGCAGTGGGCCTCTTTGTGAGCAGTGTGCTCGGGCAGTGAGCCCTTATTGGCATGTGCCATTCATTTTTTCTTATTCTTCTAACAGAGAATAATTCTTGGGTTAATCACCCCGTGGTTTTTCCCTTAACCGGGTTTTCCACGTCAAAATCTTGGTGTTGATGCTTATCTACTCTTGTGTTTATGTATTATGCTTCCATGAATGATTATTTGATATGCTGCTAACTAACAACAGAGAATAAAGTGTTTGAAATAGAACAAGTTCTATACAACTGATTCACCCCCCCCTCTCAGTTGTATGCCCTAGATCCAACAATTGGTATCAGAGCTGAGTTCCTCTGATAGGAGCTTAACCGCTTGAGGTGATCCAGGATGTCGTCATACAAGAAGGATAGTCCGAAGTTCGATGGAACCAACTTCACTCTCTGGAAAGGTCGCATGAAGTGTCATTTGGAATGTATGGGAAAAGCATACTTGGCTATGATTTCAAAACCATATATACCCCCACAAGGTGGTCCGACAACTCCTGATGAAACCACAGAAGCTGAAAACAATCTGCGGACCAAGGAAGCTCTTCTAAGCGCATTGAATGACTCAGATCTCTCGAATGTCATTGACCTACCAACTGCATATGAGATCCTAACTAAACTGGAACTTCTGTATGAAGGAGATGAGTTTGTCAAAAGTGCAAGGTTGCAAAGTCTGAAAGGGAAATTTGAAAGATTGAAAATGAGAGATGATGAAAACATTACTACCTTTATGCCAAGAGTAAATGAGCTGGTATGTGGAATCAGAAATGCTGGTGGAACTCTAGATGAAAATGAGATTGTCTGCAAAATCCTAAGATCCCTTCCTGCTGCCTACAAAATCAAAGTTGCTGCCATTGATGAATTCAGAGCCCACACAACTGTCACAAGAGAACAATTGGCTGGCAAACTAGCTGCATTTGAAATGACCGAGTTTGGAGATGATCCACCCAAGACTGAGTCTGCTTTTAAAGCCAGTGCCTATGTGAAAGGCAAACAGAGATTTGATCCGGGTGAAAACTCATCAAGGAAAATGTCATGGTATGATCAAGCAAGAAGAGACATGGAAGAAGAAGAAGCAGAAATAGCTCAACTTGAAGCCCTCATTGCAAAGAGACTGCCAAGAGGATCCGGTAAGTATGAAGGAAAACTACCCTTTAAGTGTTTTAACTGCAATAAGATTGGTCATTTTGCCTCAAGATGTCCGGAGAGATCTGCAAGATCTAATACTCACAGACAAAGGTTTCAAAAGAATTGCTATTATGTTCATGAAGAAGATGACAATGAAGGAGTAACAGATGATGAATCAGATCCAGGAAGCAAATCCGGAAATGAGTGGGTGTTTACAGCCATCAAGGAAGAAGATTCCTTGCTCTCTGAATCTGTCAATCACAAAGTTGTTGAAAAAGCCTTGGCTGCTCAAGTGGAAGAAAAGGATGATTGGGTTATTGACAGTGGATGCTCTCACCATATGACTGGTGACAAGAATAAGTTCTTAGACTTGGAAAGATATGAAGGAGGAATGGTAAAGTTTGGTGACAATTCTGCTGGCAGAATCAGAGGTAGGGGAACTATTTCCTTTGATGGTAAGAGCAAAACAGGTAATGTACTATATGTTGAAGGATTGAAGCACAATCTTCTCAGTGTTGGTCAGTTAGTGGACAAAGGCTATGATCTCCGGTTCAAGAATGGAAAATGCAGAATCTTTACAAGCTCCGGAACTGAAATTGCATCCGGTACTCAGACAAGAGGTAACATCTTTCATCTGGTTGGTTCAAATAAAAGTTGTTTGTTTGTTCAAATTGATCAGAGTTGGTTATGGCATAGAAGAATGTGTCATGTAAATTTTGATAACATCATCAAAATAAGCAATACTCAGGCTGTGAGAGATCTTCCAAAGTTGATAAAACCTACAAACAGTGTGTGTAAAGAATGTCAGTTAGGCAAACAAAGCAGAGTCTCTTTTAAAAGCAAAGATCAGTCTTCTACTGGATTGTTGGAATTAGTACATACTGATCTATGTGGTCCGACAAGAATCAAGAGTCAGCAAGGTGATAGATATTTCATGTTGTTAATTGATGATCATTCCCGGATGATGTGGGTTACCTTTCTAAAAGAAAAATCAGAAGCTTTTGAGAAGTTCAAAATCTTCAAAGCTATGGTGGAGAATCAAACCGGATTGAAACTAAAGTGTCTAAGGTCTGATAGAGGTGGTGAATTTACATCTGGTGAATTCATTGACTTTTGTGAGAAACAGGGTATAAGGAGACAGTTGTCTGCTCCTAAGACTCCACAGCAGAATGGAGTAGTTGAGAGAAAGAACCGGACCATCCAGGAAGCTGCTAGGACAATGATGTTGGAAGCAAATGTTCCTCAAATGTTTTGGAAAGAAGCTATCAGCACTGCAGTCTACACTCTCAATCGAGTTCAAATCAGAAACAACACCGGTAAGACCCCCTATGAACTTTGGTTTGGCATCACTCCTACTGTGAAATATTTCAGGGTATTTGGTAGCAAGTGTTATATTAAAAGAGATGAAGATCTAGGAAAGTTTGATGCTAGAAGTGATGAAGGAATTTTCTTGGGCTACTCCACTCAAAGCAAAGCATATCGGTGTTACAATAAGAGATTGAGGAAGATGATAGAAAGTACCAATGTAAAGGTTGATGAAGGAATTGAGAAGCCTTCAAGATTTTATGAATTTGATGAAGATGACCAAGATAGTGTTCAAGAAACTCAATCCTCTCCGGTGAAACAGAGTCAGCCTGATCCGGTAAATCAGGAAGAAGAGTTAGGTTTGAATGAGCCTGATCAAGAAACAGCAGTACTGGATACTCCCAAAATTCCAAGGTATGTAAAACTGAATCACTCTGAAGATCAGATCATAGGTGACAGAAGCAAAGGTGTACAAACTAGAAGGAATATTGCTCAAGATCAGAATGAATGTTGTCTGATTTCAAAGATTGAACCTAAAACAATAAATGAAGCCTGCAATGATGAAAATTGGACCAAAGCAATGGAAGATGAACTGATGCAAATTGAGAAAAATCATACTTGGGATCTTGTTCCCAGACCTAGAGACAGGAATGTAATTGGAACCAAGTGGGTCTTCCGGAACAAACTAAATGAAGCTGGTGAAGTAATCAGAAACAAAGCTAGATTGGTCTGCAAAGGCTACTCTCAAATAGAAGGAATTGACTTTGAAGAAACTTTTGCTCCGGTAGCAAGAATTGAAGCAGTCAGATTACTTCTTGCATTTGCTGCCTTCAAAGATTTCAAGGTATATCAGATGGATGTCAAGTCTGCCTTCTTAAATGGTGATCTGGAAGAAGAAGTCTACATTGAACAACCGGATGGATTTCAATTGTCTGATAATAATGATATGGTCTGCAAGTTGAAGAAAGCTTTGTATGGATTGAAGCAAGCCCCAAGAGCATGGTATGAAAGGTTGGATAAGCATCTTGTGCAGATTGGATTCAACAAAGGTACTGCTGACAGCAACTTATATTTCAAAATTGATCATGAAAACATTCTGATTGTTGAAGTGTTTGTGGATGATATCATTTTTGGAGGAAGAGATAGTATGTGTAAAACTTTTGCAAATCAGATGAAAAGTGAGTTTGAAATGTCTATGCTTGGGGAAATGAATTTCTTCTTGGGTCTGCAAATTACTCAAACAAAAGAAGGGATCTTCATTTCTCAGACCAAATATGTGAAAGAATTGTTAAAGAAATTTGGTATGGAAGACTCAAAGCCTATGAACACTCCTATGGCAACCGGATGTAAGTTAAGCAAAGATGATGATTCTCCAAAGGCAGATCAGACAAAGTATAGATCAATGATTGGTGGATTGTTGTATCTCACTCAAACTAGACCAGATATAATGCAAGCTGTTGGTCTTGTGGCAAGATTCCAGGCTGATCCTAGAGAATCTCATGTTATGGCCATCAAAAGAATTTTTAGATACTTGAAAGGGACAGTTGAGTATGGTCTATGGTATCCTAGAGATCCGGATTTCTCTCTTCATGCTTACACAGATGCAGATTGGGCAGGAGATGTGGATGACCGGAAGAGCACTAGTGGTGGAGCATTCTTTTTGGGGAAAAGATTGGTTTCTTGGCTAAGCAAGAAACAAGATGCAATATCTCTGTCTACAACTGAAGCAGAATACATTGCAGCAGCAGGTAGTTGCACTCAAATCTTGTGGATGAAGCAGATGCTAAGAGACATCAAAGTTGAATATGAGGAGCCTATTACAATTTTCTGTGATAATTCAAGTGCAATTAATATTTCCAAGAATCCGGTATTGCATTCTAAGACTAAGCACATATCTATCAAATTTCACTTTTTGAGAGAACAAGTAAACAAGGAAGAAGTCAGATTGGAGTATGTTCCCTCCAAGGATCAGATTGCAGATATCTTTACAAAACCTCTTCCCAAGGACTCTTTTGAATATCTCCGGGAGAAGTTAGGGGTCATGGCCCCTCCGGTGATGAACTAAGATGCACTGATGTGCATCAGTCCGGTGGCAATCACAGTCATATCTTGTGATCCGGACTAATGGGGAGCTGCAACTAAGGGGGAGCAGCTGGTATTATTCTGATGCATAAGAGTTGCAAGTATGAGCCCTTTGCCATTGATGTCAAAGGGGGAGAGAAGACATGTGAAAAAAAAAAAAAAAAAAAAACAAGTGGTTGATGATCAAAGGGGGAGCAGCAAAGGAAGACATGTGAAGAGTTGTTGTTGATAGGGGGAGCTGTGACAGAAAAGAGAAGTTCTTGTCTTGATGGTTTTTCACATCATATGTTGCCATCAATGACAAAGGGGGAGATTGTTGGCAAGTATGAGGTGAGCCAGTGTTGTCATTGATGTCAACATACTCATACTGCACTGACAAGAAGGATTTGATGAGCTTTATGCTGAGGATATTGAGAAAATTAGCCTCAGTCAGGAACAGTGAAGAACAGTGATGAGAAGAAGGTAAATATACTGTATAGGATGAGAACCGGAGGATGCGGATTAAAGGGTTAGTAGATATGAATCTTGAGATGCTACAGTTAAGATTTCAGAGGTCCGCATGAAGATCTGAAGGAGTTATGGCTGCCGGTATAGAACCGGGTCCGACAAGTATCCGGAGGTAACAGAGGATCACAAAAAGGTCCGGTGAGGTCCGGAATTGTATTATCATAATCTGCGGATTGGAAGGAGTGTTTGAGATGTCCTTGTGATGTGTCATCCTGATTTGTGTGTGATTTGGAGGTCCGGAAGTACCTCCTGCATTATGACAGTGGCGACAGACTGTGTTCTTGAAGTTCCGGATGAGGAAGACAAGAGATCCCAGTAAGCAGAGAAAGTGCGGATGTATCCGGACATTCAGACAGACTTGTGAAGGTTCTTGAATCATGTTTAGGTTGTGTTGTTGGTCCGCATTGATGGTAGAGCCCGGAATTGAAGTTACTCTTCCGGATGAAGTTATTGCTCTGTTTAGCCGACCGGATGAGTTGTTCATCCTGCGAATGTTCTTGTGATAGCCGACCGGATGTGTTATTCATCTTGCGGATACTCCTATGGTTGTTTGCCGACTTAGATGCTTGTTCCTAAGTCGATGTCTTGTATAAATAATGATTTGTGAATTCATTTCAGTGTGTAGCATGTGGATGAGCATGGTGTAGCGAAGAAAGGTGCGTAAGGCAGAACAGAGATTGTTGGGCTTAATTGGAACTGATCCGGACATGGTAGAGATGTCATTCTCCAGTTCAAGACTGTGATTTTTATCACTCTGTAGACAGTGTGTCTCCTTGTAGGCAGTGGGCCTCTTTGTGAGCAGTGTGCTCGGGCAGTGAGCCCTTATTGGCATGTGCCATTCATTTTTTCTTATTCTTCTAACAGAGAATAATTCTTGGGTTAATCACCCCGTGGTTTTTCCCTTAACCGGGTTTTCCACGTCAAAATCTTGGTGTTGATGCTTATCTACTCTTGTGTTTATGTATTATGCTTCCATGAATGATTATTTGATATGCTGCTAACTAACAACAGAGAATAAAGTGTTTGAAATAGAACAAGTTCTATACAACTGATTCACCCCCCCCTCTCAGTTGTATGCCCTAGATCCAACAAAAGCTGCGGGCTTTATTCATTTCACATGGTTTTCGGTGAAGATGAAAAGTTTTAAAACTTCTATAGGATGCCAATGAGATTGTGGTGGTTATAACAAGTAGTTTTTATAACTACTTAAGGAAAGTTAAAGGAAGTTAAAATTGCAATGGATTTTTCTAAAGATTTTAGAGACTTTCAAAAGAATTGCACCCGACAAATGTAAAACTAGACTCCACGATCTTTGCCAATGTCCTCCCATTTTCAACCATGCATAGGAGCCATTTGATTCAAAGAAATGTCATCTTGTGGGATGAAATGATTGCAGGATACACACAAATTTAAAACCACATTCTTCGGCCATGACTGACACTTCACTTACCTACGCAAGAATGCATACGTCAAAACAACATAGGACAGCCATCCAAGCATAAGTGAAAGTAAGGCTTTTGGGCATATATTCTAAAATATTTAAGTAAATGCATTTGGAGCATCTTCTCAGACCGCACCCAAACGGGGGGGCTTTTGAACAGGGTATGAACATTCATCACAAAATAAAGGGAAGAGAGATTGTTCAAAAGTTTGAAGTGCCCGGGTAGACATGTATGCATAATGCATAAGTATTGACAAAGAATGTGAACTATTTGGCAAATTACTTGAAAGAAATATGGTCTCAATAAATGGTGCAATTGATTTGTTGAAGGCATTAGAAGTTCTCAAGTGAATGCAATCGACCTATGCTCATAATGGGAGCTTTCAATAGATTCTTTTTATAAACTTTGAAGCAGTGTCAAGGCTTGTAAACATTTCAACAGAATCTCTCAAAGAAATACGGTCAAATGGAATGCAATTAAAGCAGGTTATGTACAAGTATGGATTTGTTAAAAATGCAATTCATAGGTGTAAGGCCGAATTCCATGGCTATTTCTGGTTTTCTACCTGTGGCATGCCAAATGGAGGTTTCCAACCTAGTTCTATAGAGATGCAATAAAAATTTTCTGCAGAATATTAGGAGAGGACAAGGACTTCTTTTGGCATGTTGTTGCACAATTCATAGCTGGTCTTCTAGGAGATAAACCACATTATGTAATGGGTGTACAAGCTATCCACTTGATATTGTTGTTTGCAGTGCTTTAGGTGCTGATATGTATGATTGTGTTTATCTAACTCCTACTGCACGTTTTCGTACAACTCTTTTTCCAAAGGGGGTTCTTAAGTTGAAATGCATGCAGCAATGTCATCTGACTTGCAAATGTTGTTCAAGAGCATATATCCATAATATTGTAACAAAGGATGTAATGGGCTTTTAATGACTTTCATATCACAATTTGGCTTACATGATGAGGCTTAGCAAGGACTTGCATTCCTCTATTCTTGAAGGTCATTTCCAGTTTCTAACAAAGGATGATAATTGGGTTCCATGGAAGGAAAGGAATTATAATCAAATGTAGTTGGAGTGTGCCTTTCAACACTAAGTTGTTGGTGAATAGATGACTTATGGATTAGAAGAAGACACGGTGCTTGCCTTGATGAACCGATAACATGACTTTTCTTTCACATTATGGGTTTCTAGTTACCTTTTAGTAAAAGTGGCTTACGTCACTTATTGTAACTGAAAGTTAGAAAGTAGACTTTATTTCCGAAAACTTTGAG
The DNA here is from genome assembly GCA_027924645.1 of Cunninghamia lanceolata. Classification (NCBI taxonomy): domain Eukaryota; kingdom Viridiplantae; phylum Streptophyta; class Pinopsida; order Cupressales; family Cupressaceae; genus Cunninghamia; species Cunninghamia lanceolata. The sequence continues at coordinate 15,950,494 of BSBN01000021.1, read as the reverse complement.
AAAAGTCTAACTTAAATAAAGTGTACTTCTATTTTCAAAAATATTTTGGAGGTAGTTAGAAAAAGTAGTTATAAGGTAGTTTGTTGAAGTGGTTAGGAAGTAGTTACAATTTGGTTATTAGGTGGTTACAGGAGGGAAGCCTATAAATACAAGGCTATTTCATATATAAATGGAGGGACTTTTTAGAGAGAAATTTTGTAGGGGAAACTTATGAATAAACTTCTTGGAACATTTTTGGTTTTACACATTGTATAGTTTACTTTTGGAATTGTATAATTTCGAAAAGATAATGAAGAATGCATTTCAGTTTGTATGTTCTTGATGTATTTATGAGTTATGATTACTAGTTTCTCATATGTCAAATTGGTAATCTTTCTATGTATTTGTGTAAATCAAAGTTATCCATTGAAGCATGCAATTGGGGTGATGAAGCACAATCATGTCTCGGTATCCTGATTTAAAAGTGTCAAGATAAATTATCTCTCCGTATGTTGAGATTTGCCATCTTTCTTCATCGTTGTTGCACATATGTCATGAAATTCATCATGGAGTTTAGAGAAGTGGTTTCTAGCTTTGTGGTGAAACACCCTCGTACTTTTCAATAAGATTGTGAAACTCCTATTGGTTTTCATACGTCTACCACTAGGGTTTCTACATGCCTATTTCTTCTGTTATTTTGCTTTTCTTCCTTTTTGTACTTTCAGTATAAAAGTATACAAAAACCTACAAATAACTCCATCATACGAGGGAGCTGCCCCTCTCAAACGCAGAGGAAGATCGTTACTCTGTCACGATCTCTCCATCTATTGGGACAATTTAGTCACCGCTCAAAGGGCAACGAGTCAATTCCAAACATTATTTCACGGTGACAAATCTGTTTACCAACAGATTTTTGGTGACTCTGCTGGGGAACGAAGCTGAAGTGTTGGTTCCTTTTAAAAAATCTACAGTTATCTCCCCCAGAAAAGAAATTGGCGACTCTATCTGAAAGAAGAATCCTGAAAAATGGTTTGGTATCAAAGAACCCAGACGCATAACTTGCAATTTTCTGAATCAGACAGTGACAGTGATGATGAAGATTATTCTTTTTCTACATCCTCTGCTCAACAAAATCAAGTTCTTGACGATCCTAAGCAAGTAGAATTTTTGAAGAATTTCTATGGTGGCATGCAACTCACTTCTAACGAGGTTCATCCTTCCTTGCTTCAAACGTTGCAGAAGATTGAACAAAATGATGGGAAGAAGACTCATTTCTTTGATTGTGATCCTAAGCCCCTACCGGAGGAGATCCATGTACTAGAAGATAAAAAGGATTGTGCTAAGATATATCAGTCACATGATATGGACAACAATGAAGGAGAAAAAGTTTTTCTTGCAAATGAATCAGTATTGAATGAAAAATCTTTAGAACCTCCATGTACTAGAGAAGAAGAAGTTATTACATTTTCTCATGATAGAACATCTCCACTGAAGCAAGACCAAGAAGAAGAAGTGATGGAGATAGAAGAAGAAAATTGTATGGAAATTGTGGTGGGGATAAATGTGTTAGTTCAAATAAATGAAAACATAATAAACCCAAACAACAATAGAAGTGAAAGCAATAAGAATCAAACCAAACAAGTAGAAATACTTACAAAATCCTTTTACCTCTCATTTTCCATTGCTTGCCTATCTTGCTTTGATCTTGATTGAAGCCCTCAAAAGCTTTTCTTTTGCTTGCTTGCTTGTATGAAGATGACAAAGGAAGAATGGCTATGATTCCTGCATGTGTTGAATGTGAGCTTCAAACACTTGTTAATGGAGGACACTTGGAATATGATGAATGAGAGAAGATAAGAAATTTCAGTATAGTTATCTTGCCAAATGAAGTGCCTCACTAATGGCTTAGAAGAGGGTTCTATTTATAGATTTCTTGAAAAAGAAATGGAGGGTGAGGATCAACAGATGAGATCAATGGCTAGGAATAAAAGTGAATCTTTTATTCATTGTGGATTATGACAATTGAATTAAATATTCAATTGGTGAAGAGGAGTGGGGAACATTGAATAAAATATTCAATAGTGGAGGACAGTGGATTATGACAATTGAATTAAATATTCAATTGGTGAAGGGGAGTGGGGAACATTGAATAAAATATTCAATTGGTGAAGGCTAGTGGGGAACATTGAATAAAATATTCAATTTGTGAAGGCTAGTGGGGAACATTGAATTAAATATTCAATTTGTGAAGGATAATTGATTTAAAGATTTATTTTGGAAAATGGAGGATATTGGCTAATTAAATATTAAGGATATTTAATTATATGTGCAACATGGGGAGGTGGAAGAGATGAGGTGGATTGATGAGGTGGATTTATGGAATTAGGACTTTAGGATAGAGGAATTTTTGATTAATTAAATAATGTAGGATTATTTAATTATGTGAGACATTAGAAGAATTTAGGGAATTTTAATTAAATAAAATGACTTTATTTAATTATGGGATAATGAGCTAATTAGATAAATGCATAACATTTATTTAACTACTAGAAGAAAATAGGAATTAAGATAAATATTAAAATATTTACTTAATTCGACCTGAGCCAATTTTAGGTGTATATAGAAACATGCAATAATGAAGAAGAAATTTTTCCAGACGATGGCACGCCTCTTGTGACAACTTGTTCTGATTCCACAACTATATCTTCTGAGAAAGATTTTTGTGACATAGCTAATGTTCGAGGAAATACAGAAAGTGTAAATGAAGAGGATGAAGATGAGTCACGAAATGTTCTCTTATCATGTGTGCAAGAAGAGAATCATGATGAGATGGTACTGAAAGATCTCTCTCATGAGGTTTTGATCATAGATTGGTGTCCCAATAGTCCTGTTAATGATTTTGTTTGTGAAGAAGATGTCATCCTTTCTCCTTTATCATATGTTGAAGATGAATACTCAACTACTGGAACGAAAGGTACTACTCAAGATGAAGCATTGAGTACTGCCATTCCAAATGTGCAACAAGATCATAAAGATACCAAGTGTGAATCCATACAAAAAGAGTTCAGAAGTGAGTTGGTTCCTGAATATTCTAGTTTGAGTGATTTCATTCTATACCGCAATTCTTTACCTGTTGATAATAATGTTGAAGAGAACAGTAAGATTAATGATTATGGTAATGATAAAGGAGGTCAAAATGTTCATGAGAATATGCATGAAACTGCCGGTTTCAAAAGACTAATGAAAAGATGCATGTTTTACCTTCTCCTTTATTCCCAAGGGAGGAAAATATTATTCCTTCATCAACTATACAAGAGGATTTTCAGGAGGATAAAGCACATAATATAGATTCCTCACTTTTTCATCCTCGTGTGCAATCCTTCAAAGAAGCACATTCTGAGTTAGTAATAATACAGGAGGAGGAATTTTCTTTTGCAGAAAATGATTCAATGATAAAGGAGGACATTACTCATAAAGGAGATCAGTCACAGGATTTCAAGTTTTCTTCACTTGTTACTTCACATGAAGGATGTCTGGTTCCTGGTTCAATTTCCTTATCTAATTCAAACTATCAAAACAATCTTCAGAGAGAGAAAATTGGTATGCTTGATATAATGCCAGAAGATATGATCAACACTATGCAAAACAATACCAACATGATTCAAAAGGACTCGGAAGTTTATGATGAAAATTGGTTGTTTGGTGAATTACTCAAGGAGCCCTCATATTTCATGCATTTTATTGTTCTCTTCATTTTGAGATGGTTACTGAGTTTACAGGCACCTCATCTGTGCACCTCTCTTTTTCGTATAGGTGCCTATTTTTCTCAACCTGTTAATGGCTTCACTTGATCATCTAGAAGCAGTTTGAGGTAGGAGTCACCTACCATGTACATAGGTTAACTAGGTGTTTTGTTCGTGTCTATCTTGTTTCAGTTTCTGTTGGCTTTTGTTGTTTGCCTCGTCTCTATGTGTCTTAGTCTCCTTGTTCCCCTTTACATTGTGTTATCTCCTGACTCTACCCACCCAATGGATAAGGCACTGGTCATTTCCATAGATTCTAGGTTCATCCTGCATCCTTCACAGTCCTTGTCCCTAGTTAGAGCCAGCTATTGGCCTCGTTTTCCAATCGCCCAATTTTAAACTTTTTGCATATCAAATATTTGTGCCAAGTCATCTTTTCGTTTACAATTTGTCAATGTCGTGTGTATCAATCATGTCAGTAACTTGTTATCAAGACATCATATTTTGTCTTGTTCATGCAATATTACGCCAAGTCAAAATTTACAGCTTAGTAATATTATATTTCACATCCACTTTCATTTTATACTAAGCTCACATCAACTTTTGTTTTTCGCAAAGTCCACTATGCATCCACTTTTATTCTTCGTAAACCTTGCGTCAGTTTTCGTCTTTCGTTAAGTTTGCATTCACTTATGAGTTTGGCTAAGTTGATGCATTTTACCAATGGCATAATTTTACAAGTTTGAGAAATTCACGTTCACTTTTTGCATGCGGTAGCCGGCAGTTTAAAAAAAAAAGAAGTGATTTTTGTTGTTAAAAGGACAAATTTCTCTCCTTTGAGCAACACCATGCATTTGGAAAAGAAATAACGTGAACCTTACAACAGTCATAAATAGTTAGAAATGCCATCGAAGCATGGATAACTCACGTGAATGGTTTCAAACTCGTTATTAACTAACGTGAAAAAGTTGTTGCATTTTCCCGAAGTCACGATCATCTCTCATCTTCAGCGATACTCTCGAATAGCGTGCAACATGTAACAAGAATGATGAATTGGCTTGCTAGGTAAAAAGTTTTAGAAAGAAAAAGTCTTCATGTAAATGGAGGATAACTACTAAAGATACGTGCTTGTTGCCCAGATATTTCAGTTACATATCCTAGTTATTTTAATTGGAATATTTTCAAAAATCTTTACTGGCTATTATAAAAATGAACTCCACAATCTTGCCAACATATTCCCATGATGTGAATGAGCTGTTTGATAAAACTCCTTAAAGAAATGTGGTTTTGTAGAATGCAATGAAACTTTTAAGCAAATACAACTGGCGATTGCAAAACCAAGATTCCAAGACCTCTGTTGGCATCCTCCCAGCCTATGCAAAATAAAAGCTACAGACATCTATCAAAGCAAGATTGCAAGCGGATTTTTGTCAAGAATCGTAGTTGCAGCCTCATTCGTAGACATACATGCAAGATATTAAAGCATACATAATGTCACAATCAGCCTCAAATAAATGCATTCTTAGTTTTAGCAATGGTTTAACAGAATGTCTCAATAAGGTTTCATCTCATGGCATGTAAAGATTGCCGGATACATACAAAATGGATTTGTTGAAAAAGGTTTCATAAACTTTCAAAGAAATGCATTGGCAGATGTAAAACCAGATTCTACGACCTTTTCCAGCATTCCCCTCTTCCAAGACAATATGAAACTTTGGAACAGGGTATCGCCGTCCATCAAAGCACAATAGAATGTAGAAAGCGCTGGTAGGCATGCATGCAAGATGTTGAAGGAAAGTCAAGGTGCCTGAACTGTTTCATATAATATTTCAATGAAACATGGTCTCATGGAATTCAATGATGGCAGGATATGTATAAAATGATTTTGAAACTTTCCAGCAAATGCAAGCGACGGATGTAAAGCAATTTCACAAAGGATTTACAGCATTCGAATCGTTTGACAAATTGCCTCAATGAAATATGGTCTCATAGAATGCACTATGCACAGCACGAACACAAGTTCCATTTGGTGTACAGGATTAAGAAAATTTCATTTAAATGAGCACAGTTCGTGTGCGTTGTCATCTCAAAAAATGCAATGAGTACAAGATATATGCAATGCAATTTTTATTGAAAATGATTTACAAACTAAACAGGCAGATATAAAAGCCAGATCCACCGTCTTTACCATCATCCCCGGTGCCAAAATGGGAGCTTTAAACAAATTATGAACATTCATGAAATCATAATAAGAAATTGATTTTTGTCAAATGTTAGAGTTTTAGCTACAATGGTGATAATGCATGCAAAAATGGAGCTTTCGAACAGAGTTTGGACACCCACCAAAACTACAATTGAAAGCGAATTTGTCAATGTAGCATGGGGAAAGATAGCCAAGGTACCTGACCTGTGTGACAAATGACTCGTAGAACTGTGATCTCATGGTTTGCCATGGTTACATGATATGAACAAAATGCAAATAGACTGGAGTTGAAGTTAGTTGCTACAAAAACTAAAAGCTGCGGGCTTTATTCATTTCACATGGTTTTCGATGAAGATGAAAAGTTTTAAAACTTCTATAGGATGCCGATGAGGTTGTGGTGGTTATGACAAGTAGTTATTATAACTACTTAAGGAAAGTTAAAGGAAGTTAAAATTGCAATGGATTTTTCTAAAGATCTTAGAGACTTTCAAAAGAATTGCACCCGACAAATGTAAAACCAGACTCCACGATCTTTGCCAGTGTCCTCCCATTTTCAACCATGCACATGAGCCATTTGTTTCAAAGAAATGTCATCTTGTGGGATGAAATGATTGCAAGATACACACAAGTTTAAAACCACATTCTTCGGCCATGACCGACACTTCACTTCCCTACGCAAGAATGCATACGTCAGAACAACATAGGACAACCATCCAAGCATAAGTGAAAGTGAGGCTTTTGGGCATATATTCTAAAATATTTAAGTAAATGCATTTGGAGCATCTTCTCAGACTGCACCCAAACGGGGGGGCTTTCGAACAGGGCATGAACATTCATCACAAAATAAAGGGAAGAGAGATTGTTCAAAAGTTTGAAGTGCCTGGGTAGACATGTATGCATAATGCGTAAGTATAGACAAAGAATGTGAACTATTTGGTAAATTGCTTGAAAGAAATATTTTCTCAATAAATGGCGCAATTGATTTGTTGAAGGCATTAGAAGTTCTCAAGTGAATGCAATCGACCTGTGCTCATAATGGGAGCTTTCAATAGATTCTTTTTATAAACTTTGAAGCAGTGTCAAGGCTCGTAAACGTTTCAACAGAATCTCTCAAAGAAATGCGGTCAAATGGAATGCAATTAAAGCAGGTTATGTACAAGTATAGATTTGTTAAAAATGCAATTCACAGGTGTAAGGCCGAATTCCATGGCTATTTCTGGTTTTCTACCTGCGGCATGCCAAATGGAGGTTTCCAACCTAGTTCTATAGAGATGCTATAAATTTTTTTTGCAGAATATCATGGAGAGGACAAGGACTTCTTTTGGCATGTTGTTACACAATTCATAGCTGGTCTTCTAGGAGATAAGCCACATTATGTAATGGGTGTACAAGCTATCCACTTGACATTATTGTTTGCAATGCTTTAGGTGCTGATATGTATGATTGTGTTTATCCGACTCCTTCTACACATTTTTGTACAACTCTTTTTCCAAAGGGGGTTCTTAAGTTGAAATGCATGCAGCAATGTCATCTGACTTGCAAATGTTATTCAAGGGCATATATCCATAATATTGTAACAAAGGATGTAATGGGCTTTCAATGACTTTCATATCACAATTTGGCTTACATGATGAGGCTTAGCAAGGACTTGCATTCCTCTATTTTTGAAGGTCATTTCCAGTTTCTAACAAAGGATGATAATTGGGTTCCATGGAAGGAAAGGAATGATAATCAAATCTAGTTGGAGTGTGCCTTTCAACACTAAGTTGTTGGTGAATAGATGACTTATGGATTGGAAGAAGACACGGTGCTTGCCTTGACGAACCGATAACATGACTTTTCTTTCACATTATGGGTTTCTAGTTACCTTTTAGTAAAAGTGGCTTACGTCACTTATTGTAACTGAAAGTTAGAAAGTAGACTTTTTTTCCAAAAACTTTGAGAAAAGTCTAACTTAAATAAAGTGTACTTCTATTTTCAAAAATATTTTGGAGGTAGTTAGAAAAAGTAGTTATAAGGTAGTTTGTTGAAGTGGTTAGGAAGTAGTTACAATTTGGTTATTAGGTGGTTACAGGAGGGAAGCCTATAAATACAAGGCTATTTCATATGTAAATGGAGGGACTTTTTAGAGAGAACTTTTGCAGGGGAAACTTATGAATAAACTTCTTGGAACATTTTTGGTTTTACACATTGTATAGTTTACTTTTGGAATTGTATAATTTCGAAAAGATAATGAAGAATGCATTTGAGTTCGTATGTTCTTGATGTATTTATGAGTTATGATTACTAGTTTCTCGTATGTCAAATTGGTAATCTTTCTATGTATTTGTGTAAATCAAAGTTATCCATTGAAGCATGCAATTGGGGTGATGAAGCACAATCATGTCTCGGTATCCTGATTTAAAAGTGTTAAGATAAATTATCTCTCCGTATGTTGAGATTTGCCATCTTTCTTCATCGTTGTTCATATGTCATGAAATTCATCATGGAGTTTAGAGAAGTGGTTTCTAGCTTTGTGGTGAAACCCCCTCGTACTTTTCAACAAGATTGTGATACTCCTATTGGTTTTCGTACGTCTACTGCCAGGGTTTCTACATGCCTATTTCTTCTGTTATTTTGCTTTTCTTCCTTTTTGTACTTTCAGGATAAAAGTACACAAAAACCTACAAATAACTCCATCATATGAGGGAGCTGCCCCTCTCAAATGCAGAGGAAGATCGTTACTCTGTCACGATCTCTCCAACTATTGGGACAATTTAGTCACCGCTCAAAGGGCAACGAGTCAATTCCAAACATTATTTCATGGTGACAAATCTGTTTACCAACAAATAGTAAGAGGAGATTCAGAACTAGTAGTGAAGCAAATCAGAGAAAAGGAAGTGGCCAAAAATGTAAGAATGAGATCCTATAGGCATAGAATTTGGGCCCTAATAGATGATTTTGAAGCTTTCAACATTGAAGTAGTCCCTAGAGCCCAAAATTCTAAGGTAGATAGAATGGCATAGATTGGTTCACAATTTGATCCATCAACTGACTTATTAGTTAATAATGAGTCAGTCAAAGTTATAGTAAGGCCAACTATCCTAGACAATGACCAAAATTGGCAAGTTTTTGAAAATGATTTTCAAGTGCTTTCATTTTTGCAACAGTTAGGAGAATTTGCTGATCAGTTGTAACCTAAAATTTAAGAAGCATATGGTGACCAAATTATTCAACTAAAGTCAAATAAGCTCCCTAAAGGATTGATTACGTTAGAAAATTTATTTGACCTAGAAGATGTAAGCCTAGAAAGGAAGAGGTTCCAAGCAAATAAAGAAGGTTATTCTAAAATCCAAGTTAGTGAAGGAAGAAAGTTAAAGATTGGCAATTCTACAACCCAGAACGAAAAAGAAAGATTGATCGATTTGTGTGAAAGATATGATAGAGTGATTGCCTGGACCTATGAAGACCTCCATCGTTATAATAGAGACATCATCCAGCATACCATAGAGCTAACTGAAGGATCTAAACCAGTCAGACAGAAGAAAAGGCCAGCAAATCCTAGAATTGAACCTCTAATGGTGGATGAGTTGCAAAAGCTCTTAGAGTCAAAGATAATTTTTCCAATCAAGCACTCAACCTGGGTATCAAACCTAGTGCCAGTAAAAAAAAAGAATGGTGACATAAGACTCTGTGTAGATTTCAGGGATCTAAATAGAGCATCTCTGAAAGATCACTATCCCCTGCCCTCTATGGAACAAATTTTATAGACAGTGGTTGGATCAGAGAGATTTTCCTTGCTGGATGGTTTCTCTGGATACAATCAGATTTGGTTGGCTGATGAAGACCAACATAAGACTGCATTCACTACCAAATGGGGAACATTTGCATATGTAAAGATGCCTTTTGGCCTCTCAAATACTGGAGCTACTTTTCAAAGGGCAATGGATATAGCATTTGGGGAATTAATAAACAAAATCATCCTGATTTATCTAGATAACCTCACTATCTTCTCTAAAAATGTTGTAGATCATTTTGATCATTTAGAAGCTATTTTTAAGAAATGCCAATAGTTTGGAATATCCTTGAATCCCAAGAAATGCATCTTTGTAGTATCTCAGGGTAAACTGTTAGGGCATATAGTGTCAAAAGGAGTCTTTGGTGATCCAGAGAGAGTCACTGCCATAATGAATCTATCTCTGCCAGTCAATAAGAAAGCAGTTCAGTCTTTCTTGGGGAAGATCAACTTTGTCAGTCAGTTCATATCTGATTTTGTAGGCCTAATTAGGCCTATGACACTATTGCTAAAGAAAGACCTAGTTTTCAAATGGACTGCAGAAGGGAGACAAGCTTTTGAGGAGGTCAAGAAAGCAATTTCAATAGCCCTAGTACTAAGAAACCCAGACTTCTCTAAGTCTTTTATCATGTATGTGTATGGAGGAGAGTTCAGTGTTGCTACTGTCTTAACTCAGAAAGATGAATAGCAAGAAGGAGAGCATCCAATAGCCTTTTTCTCTAGGACTCTCAAGGAATATGAGGCCAGATACAATTTTGTGGAGAAACAGGTATATGCCATGATAAAAGCCCTTAAGAAATTCAGGCATATGGTCATAGGGAATAAGATTCTGATATTAGTGGCTCATCCTAGTGTAAGGGAATATATTATGGAAGGTGAGATCACTGAGAAAAGATCCAATTAGATAACAAAGATCCTTGAATATGATGTGGAGGTTAGACCGACTAAGTTAGTAAGGGGCAAAGGATTGTGCCAATATATGGCTTAGGATATGGAGAGGATGATGACTGAAGAAACAGAAAAGAAAAATGTATTAACAATACAAGAGGTTGATCAAGATTCATGGGTCACAAACAGAATACAATTCATGAAACATGGGGTTTTCCCAAATCATCTTTCCCATGAGAAAAGGAAATACTATAGATGGCAAGGGACCCATTTTGTATTAATTGACCACATTCTTTTCAGAAGGAACACAGATGGTATACTTTTAAGATGTACAGAGAAAGATGAAGCCAAAAGAATACTACATGAGTTGCATCATGGAGCCTCAGGTGGACACTTTTCAGCAAGGACCACTACAATAAAAATAACTCAAGCAGGATACTTCTGGCCCACTTTATTTACAAACTGTTATCAGCTAGTTAAAGAGTTCCAGTCTTGTCAGTTTTATATAGGGAAAAGAAGAAATGCAGAAATGCCACTAAGCCCCATAATTGTGGATGAACCCTTTGCCCAATGGGGTCTTGATTTTATTGGTATGATCAATCCAATGTCAAGTATGGGACACAAATGGATCCTAACTACCACAGATTACTTCACTAGATGGAGTGAAGCAGTACCACTCAAGGAAGCAATAGAAAAGGTAATATTAGACTTTCTAGAGGGCATTACTACTCATTTCGGTCCTCCTCGTACCATAATATCAGACAATGCTAAGGCCTTTTTGGGAACAAAAATATCTGACTTTAGATTAAGGTATGGAATTTATTTGAAGACTTCTTCGAATTATTACCCTCAGGGTAATGGTCTGGCAGAGTCTACTAACAAGAACCTAATTAGACTCATCAAAAGGATAGGGACTGATCATCATAGAGAGTGGCACAAACTACTTAACACAGCACTATGGGCTGACAGAATCACACCGAAACAAGTGATAAAGATGTCTCCATATGAATTAGTCTATGGTAAGCCAGCTGTAATGCCACTAAGTTTAGAGATTCCTGCTCTACAATTATTGAAACAAATATAGATTGAAGAGAATGGTCCCATGCAAGTCAGACTTGCTGAACTACTAGAAGTACAAGAGAAAAGAGAAAAATCACATGAGTCACTGATGAAACATCAGAAAATAATCAAAGACTCTTTTGACAAGAAGGCTTCAAATCCCCATTTTGAAGTTGGCTCAATAGTGTTGAAATGGGATGAAAGAACTGCTAAGCCAGGTCGACACAGCAAATTTGAATCAATGTGGACTAGCCCTTAAAAGATCCATTCCTGTAAGCAACAAAATTCTTTTGAGCTTGAAACTATGGAAGGTGAACCTGAAGAGATTCCTGTGAATGGGATCTATCTGAAGCATTTTAATTAAGCAGTGTCTCCTATGTACTATAGTTAGTTAGTTTCTTTTATTGCTTTCCTATTTTCCCACTTTTTTTTCCTTCTTTCCTTTTCAATAAGTGTTCTATGAACACATGGCATTAGTGCAAGCCCCTTCTCTTTTTGAAAATCTCACATTCATTTAAGTTTGTCTCTAATCCCCAAAATCCTCAAAAGTACGCACTTTCGTAGCCACTATCATAATGTTTCTGACACTTAGTCCTATACTAATTTGGAAAGATGCATTAACGGTTTCTTGGCATTAATGTCATTTATAAGGCATGATGTGTCATTAAAGCCCCATTAATAGGAGTTAAACCTTAACTATGGCTCCCATTTGTTTCTATCTCTCTGTTATGAACCACTGTTGTCTGCAATCCAATCCCTAGCAAGCGCTTCCTAGTTGAGTGTCTCTCCTATTGCGTAGTTTCCATCCGTTACTGTGTTAAAGCACCCACATTCTTCCTGTAGACACAGACATGTCGTCCGAAGCATAGTCTTCTTAGGAGGGACTTGGGATCTATGAGTCAATTGACAGGCTTCTAAGCAGTAAATCATATGCCTCGGCACCTATGTAGCCTAAGAGAACCTATCCAAGGATGAGGGTTCCTGGAGTAGGTTACTCCATTGACCCAGTGAAAGTAAAGGATTTCACAGATGATATCTTTGACCCAGCCCTTCAAAAATCTACTAGGGCTCTCCATGAAGGAGCACACCAGAGATGCATTCTAAAGGTAAAGAAGGGGGAGTCCGAAACTTTTGGAATGAGAATTTGGACCGCACAGTTGGCACAATTCATGGTCCCAAGTGTGCACCTGTGTCCTAACCTAATTGATATATGCGCGGAGCTATTTCATGCCCCCTCAAGCACCATACAACAGGGTCCCTTTATGGTGCAAATTACACCCAAAGCTATAAGAGACATGCTGGCCCTATACACGATCGAATGGCCACATTTCCCACTATTGACAAAATGTAGAAGACATGGTCAAATGTCAACAACTAGCTTAGATTTCTCAACTCAGAGTTACAGTTGCTAGAGGAGAACACACAGATACCCACATTAGCAACAGGAAGGGCACAATTCAGCCAAGCCAGTTAGGAGGCACTGTCGATGATGGCTTTTATTTTTGGGATGAAGGAAGACATTACAGTCTACGATTGGCAAATTGCTATCCTTTTCAAATTGAAGACTATGGATAAGTCACAAGATTTATGACTGGATTTTTTAGAACAAATTGCCTATTACATGGTTGAGCAGCTTGTCAATTTCAAATCCAAAGGAGTTTTCAGGTATTCTGCTTACCTATTTCATTTGATGTTATATCAGAATTATGGTATTTTTGCACAAAATATGCAATTGAACATGTATGACCCAGGTTTTGGGAAAAATAGAATGATTCCTATGTCTGCATGGACACATCTTCTATCTGAGGCATTAGACCCTTATGAGTTCTGGGAACTTTTTGGTGCCCCTGCATTTTGCCATTTGAGTCCTGAACCTGTAGAAAATAGGTTAACACCGAGCATTAAGGGTTTCATAACTAATTGCCCAATCCCATGTGATTATTTCTTTGGGGCCCAAAATACTGTCATCAGGGTCTATGGTTTCAATGGGGAACCTATGTTGCTACCTAAAATTTTAACTCCTAGGTTAGTGGTTGACAATGAGTATGGCACCAAGAGGAAGAAGAAAATGTATGATATCCCATGGGTTAGAAAGAATATGGCCCTAGAAGTCAGAGATGCTAAACATCTTTTGCTATGAAAGTTAGTTGTCTTGGGATTCTTTATCATTGAAGACAAGAAGAGGTATGACCCAAACAATTTTATAGCCTCCTGGGTTAGAAGCAATAAAGTTGGAGCTAAAATAGTACATGAGGGTCATCCCTTTTGGGAAGACAAAAGAAACCCTAAAGAAGATACCCCTAACTTGTATGTGGAACTGGCAGATTTGCCTTATCAGGGGCCCAGGCCATGGGAGACCTTTTATGTTAAACAGAAGGCTTTTGACCCTAAGGTTAGAATGGGTACTGTTTTAAAGAAAGCATTGAAAAAAAGAATGGAAGCCAGAGAAAATTGAGGCCTATTGGAAGTATAGGCAGGAAATTTCTAAGTTGACACACTCTTTTGGGAAGGTTGACACTGATGAGAGATGGGAGTCTATCTGGGATGAGTGGCATCCCTCTCTAGTTTCTAGCCTTGATACAAGTAGAATTCACAAAAAGGGTGAAGAGTCTAAGGAGGAGGCTAAGTCAACTCATACAGTGCAGGCAACAGGACAAGCCTCATCTACTGCCCCTGTGTCTTCTTGGCCCCAATCCCTCAGTACTTTGGAGAAACAAAAGGGTGTGGTGTCATCACCAACTAGAAGGACCCCATCAGTTTCAGCTACTGGAGCTTCCAATTTTGTATCATTGCCACCATCAGTAGTGGTGAATGTAGAGGAAAAGGAATCAGAAGAAGAGATAGGAGAAAGGCTGAGAAAGCATAGAAAATTGCACCTGGAACCTGAGTCAGAGGAAGTAACAGAGCTACCACAACAACAAATACCAGTTAAATCTATTGCTCCTCAGGTAAGTGTTTCTTCTCCTTTTTCCTCTCTGTCTCATTCTTCTACCATAGGGGTGGCAATCCCAACTAGCCAAACATTAGTATCCCCTACCACTTCTGATGTGCCTATATCTACACTTGCCCCAATTGCTAGTCCTTAGGTCATGTTTTCACAGGCCACCTCATTGCCATTCTTTTCCCCCTCTATTCCAAAAAGAGCACCTCCCCAAATTTCCCCTAGCCAACATTTGGCTATCCCTTATGGTTTACCTCAGGGTCATCCCTTTGCTGGAGGTTTCATTGCCTCTCCTCCCACTTTCCAAGCTCAGGCTAATACAACAAAGAAGGCTAGAGAAGCCAAGTTAGATAAGAAAAGAAAGAAAGAAAATAAGAGCCTGGTTGTGCCACACATGAGGTCTCTCTTTGACCCCATTCAACAACAATTGACTATCACACATTTGTCCCCAAATGTGGTGAAGTCAAATGAGCAGATGCAGCCTCAAGACTTTGCAATGAATGCAGTAGCCATGGACATGTATTCAGACCACAAGATAAGGTTGAGCTACTCAATGAAACCACTTCTGCTATTGCAACTGACTACTTGAAAGTGTCTAGGAAGTTGCAGAAGGTTGAAATTGACTTATCTCAGGAGAAGGCAAATAGTAGCAGCCTTGCTACAAAAAAATCTAGAGAAGATGAGATAGAGAATCATAATAAACAGTTGCAAAATACTGTTTCCTGTCAGATTCATCAAGCAACTCAGGCCCAAAATGCTTCTCTAAAAATGGAGTTAGCACAGGAGAAAGCTGCAATAACAGTTTTAAAGCAAGAAAAGGACACATTGGAGAAGAGATATTAGGATAAAATGCAACAAGATACACAATTTCAGCAAAAGTTGCTAAGTGAGAAAAATGTTGCTGCTGCAATACAGGTACAACTCTTAGCAGAGCAACAAACGACAAAACAACTAACATTGGAGTTAGCTAACAGGCCTCAGAATCCTGGAGTTCTAAATTTGGTCAAGGAGCTATATGTGACAGTGTGGAAAGAATCTCTGAGGAGATTATCCAGCTCAGACCCTCATTAACATTCCTGTTAAATGCACAGCAGTTGTGCGAGAAAGTGGAAACTTCAGTTCAGGCCACTCTGTCTACTATGTCTCTGAGAGTTTCTGACTCTCAACTATTGTTGAAGAAGCTATATGACACACTAGATGAAATATTGTTAGTAGCAAGGATCAGTGATAGAATGATAGATGCAAAAAGGGTGAATGAAGTTCTGAGTCACAACTCGGGTGCCACAACTTGCTAGGAGCTCCTAGATATTGTCAAGGAAGGAGTTAAAGACATGAAGAGACACATAGAGGATTTGGTGCAACTGGGTCTTCCATCACCATTTCCAGATAATAATACTGTACTGATGATTGATGAGATTAAGACTTTGCTTTTAACAAAGCAAAATGATCAATCAGTTTTTCAAGGTTTAAGTGATTCCTCATCAGTACAGGAGGTAGAAGTTGTCTTGATTCCGATGGCCCAATTAGAGTTTCAACTGAAGACCGTGGTTCAGATTCTGCAGAAGTTTTCTCACAAGGACATTATAAATCTAGATTTTGCCTTTCAAGATTTACAGAGCAAGCAGGAACTTTCAGATTTAGAATGGCCTATCTATAAGACAGCTTTACAGAATATGTGACCCTGTCTTATATTTCACATACATATATTTTGCAAAGTTTTGGGTTCTTTTTGAGCAGGTGCAAAATCCCTACTGGTCGCCAAGAACTGTAGAGATTAAAACTCTACATTTTGTTTTCAGCAGTGCACCCACGAGTTTTAGTTTCTGTGTCTATAAATGTTTTTTAGAATGGCCACGAGGGTTTACAAGGGTTTTCATCTTATAGTTGCTACGGGTTTTCTTTTGCCAATGCCGTGGAGTCCGACAAGTGTCAAGCTACAGTTTAAGTCACTTTTGTTTCTAAGTTACAACTTTTGCAGTGGATCATGCCACGTAGATTAAATGTCTCTAATACATTCTAAGTTGTGACCCTGCGAAAGATGCCACGTGTCACATGCAGAGACACAGTTATAAAGTTTCAGTGTGCCTACAAAAGAAGCCATGTGTATTTTGTTATAGCCGCGGAGCTTGCCAAGTGTCAGCTTCCACGTGTTTGTTTATATATCCTTCAATGCAAGGTAATAAATGGAGGTAGGCCCCAGTGTAAAGGTTTAGTGATGCGGAATGTGCCGCGTGGTGGATACGGAGCCAAAGTAAAAGCTTTTGCCACTTTCTTCCAACGATAATAAATGTTTCTTCAGTGTCACAGAGCTCGACATGTGTCAACCTCCGCGTGAGTCTTAAAAAAGGTTCTAATGTTTCAAGAAGACTACGAAAGCTGCCACATACCTGATAGTTGATACTGCGGAGGTTGCCACCTATCTCTGTTTGAAAACTAGTAAGCGAACGGTTGTGGACCCCATTTGCAATATGTCTTTAAGCTTTAGAGTAGCAGATCGCGATAGTTGTCACAAGAAGGGACCACCTGAATTTAGAGACAAAGTTCAGCGAGAAGGTACAGATAAAGAAACGTATCTTTTTCTAGTTGCTGTGGACGCCACCATGTGTCAGTTTCTTATTTCCCCTGAGAGAGGAAGAAGTTTCAAGTTATATGTGCGCGAACGCTGCCATGTGTCTCAAAGTTCATTGTTTAAAGAGTGCGGATGCCACCATGTGTCTTTTCCCTATAGAAGGGACGCGCCACACATGTTTTTGCCAGAGCCAATGGACTTGTAGTTGTAGTAACTATTTGCAGATCCAAAAGATTTTAAGTGTCAGGGACTTCCAGTTTGCTCTAGCTCAGTTAGGCCGTTGGGATTTGATTGTGCAGACAATCTAAGAGTTGATCTCATGCTATAAATATGTAAAATTTGTAATGAGAAAGGGGTTCGGTTGAGAATTAGAATTCTAGATTCATTCAGGAGATAGTTTTGCTACTGATATTTTCTATTAGAGATTTAAGAGAGAAGTTGGAGACTTTTGCTGTGACCAGTGAATATCATTTTGCCTTTATTTTTGTTATTCTCAATTCAGAAAGTAAATGTAACTATGCATGTATCTGTGCCTCTTATGTTGCTGGAAAATTAATGAGAAAGACAGAGTCCTGTGCCTTGGTTGATATTTTCTATGTCATTGTAAATTGTCTAGTTGTGAGCCTCTATTTCTATTCATTTTATATGTTTATGTTAATCATGTAGTATTTTCTCTTTAATGTAACTGAATCTTGAGGATAGTTCACTATTCTTAGTCAAGAGAAACACTTTATTCAGGTGCATCGCCATAGATAGATTTGTTTTAATTGTATCTATAATTCTGTTTACTTCCTTCTTTTTCCCCAAACCCATTTAAGATAGAGAAGAGCCAGCTTTTTTAAAATCTGGAGGTTGTTTCAGGTCTCAAGTTCCACATTCCTTAAACTTCCCATGTTGGTGTTGGAACCTGCACAATTTTACACATCAACAAATCTATAACTCCAATGAAATCTATGCCCCACTGTGCAAATGGCCTAGACTCAATGAATGGATGTAATGGATTAGCCTGATTCCTTCCCTTGTCTACTGTAGTTTGACAAGTGTGACAACTTTGAATATGACTCTGTATCTTTAAACATTGTTAGCCAATAGTAGCCTACTCTCAATATCTTATGTGTAGTAGCTAAATGGGAATCATGAGCAGTTCCATACTTACCATGCAGCTCTGACAATACCTTATCTACTTCAGCTCTGTTTAAACATCTTAAATAAATGCCTTCGTGGTTCTTCTTCAATAGAAGACCTCCTTGTACCATGTACCTCTATGCTTTAATCTTTAAAGCTCTCCTTTCAGAGGATTTCATCTTACTTGGATATTTTCCTGATATCAGAAAAGTATTCAAATCATCATACCACCCTAATGCATCATTAGTATTCAACACATACTGCTACTTCACCAAATTTGGATCTGTGTTTGCTATGATCTGTACTAATGCTTGTCCTCTGACCAACTTCAATGGAATAATTTCCATATCAAACTCTTGCCATGTTGTAATCCATTTAGCTCTTTTCTCTCCAGGCTCATTCTACATCAGCAGCATTTTCACGGCTACATCTGGTACTATGGCCTTAACTTCACTTCGTAAGATGTAATGTCTAAACTTTTTCACTACTCTTACTAGTGCAAATGCCTATCTTTCTATGTCAAGATACTTCAGTTGTACATCTTTCAGAGGTGCACTCATTAAAACTATGGGTTTTTCTTCATTATCTTCTCCCTTTTGTGTCAAAGCAGCTACAACTGAATGTGAAGAGCCAAAAGAATAAATGTAAAATGGCTTTGTATAATTTGGACTTGCTAACACAAGAGCATTAGAAATAGCTTCCTTAATATCCCCAAATGCGGCTTTAGCTACTAGTGTCCATTCTATCTTTGCATCCTTCTTAAGCATGGCATTCAATGGTTGCACAATTTCTGCAAATCCTATAATAAACTTCCTAACAAAGTTAATCTTACCAAAAAAGGACTTTAGTTCCTTCTTCTTGTTTGGTAATTGCAATTTCTTTATTCCTTCTATTCTATCAAGGTCAATGGATATCCCATTTTTAGAAATGGCGTGTCCTAATAATTTTCCTTCAGTTACACCAAATGAGCATTTGTTTGGGTTAAGAGAAATCCCATACCTTTCACGTCTTTTAAGTACTCTTCTCAAATCTTCAGCATGAGTAGATACATCTTTGGAATAAATAGTTAAATCATCCATATAAATAACAATGTATTTACCTGATAATCCATGAAATGCAATGTCGATGGCTTGCTGAAAAGTGGCACTTGCATTGATTAGACCAAAAGGCATTCTTCTATATGCATAATTACCCCATTTACAAGTGAAAGTAGTCTTCAACGTATCTTCTTTATCAACTAAGACTTGGTTATATCTTGGGAATCCATCTAAGAAATACATCATCTTAGCTCCATTCACTGCTTGCAGCACTTCTTCTATGGGAGGCAGGAGATAATTATCTTTTTCAGAGGCTTTGTTCAAATTTCTAAAGTCTACACATAACTTAATGTCTCCACTTTTCTTTCTCATAGGTACTAAATTAGCTACCCAGGTTGAATGTCTAACTGGGAAGATTATCTTAGCAAACAACAATTTTTTTACTTATTCAAAGATTAAAGGCTCTAAAATAGCATTCACAAGCCTTTATTTCTGTTTAAATGGTTTAACATCTAGTTTCAAGGGTATTACATGAGTTATGATGGACATATCATATGTCTTCAAATCCTCATATGTCCATGCTATGACATGTTTGTATTCTTTCAGAACATCCACAATTTCTTTTCTTAACTCTTCAAAGAAAGCCTTTCCAATTAGTACATTCTGTGGACTTTTCTCTGTTCTGAGGTTATATGGATCACACTTACCTCCCTCAATTTTGGGCAAATCTTTCTGTCTTACTACCCCATCAAAGTCAAAAATTTGTTCTAATTCGATTACTCCCTTAGGTAAGAAATTGCTTTTTGAGTTGATTATGTCTCCTTCATCCCAAGACACATCAGGCCTTTCTTGTTCATCAATGATTTGAGTTTCAAACACCTCATTACAAGTTAGAAAATCCACAATTTACTGATCTCCTTCAAATACCTGAAAATGAGTAACATTATCTAGTATGCTAGGAACATTTACTAATTCAACAGCAAATCGCTTTAAACCTGACAATGTTAAGGGTTCCAAAGTACTAGCAGCAACTACCAGTGCATCTGGTCTATGATTCAATTCTCTAGGGATATGTTCTATGTTAGAGGCATCAAATGAATCAATTAAATCCCACACCCTATGCCTATAACAAACCATCTTCTTATAATAGCATGCATACAACTTTCTTACTTGTCTAACCACTAACTCAGAATCTAAAAATACTCTAATCATTTTCACCTTTTTCATGATAGCCATAACAAGTCCATAAATCAGAGTTTCATATTCTGCTACATTGTTAGTACAAGAAAATTGTAGCCTATATGCTGCTAAATATGACTTACCACTAGGATCTATAAGTTCTACACCTGCACCTACACCTTGTTTAGATTTAGATCCATCACATTTCAGTGCCCACATGCCTTCTTTATTTTTTTGACCTTTTACTTTGTCATGTTTTGCTTCTCCTATCACATGTGTGGTACTATCTTGTTTCTTCATAGGCAATTCATTTTGACCTACTTGCATATTTATACTTTCAGTTTGTAAATCAGAATGACAGACACTCTTGTCCTTTGTTTCTTCTTCTAAATCTAGAATCAACACATCCATGTTGTTCTGAAAGTACCTCTCTAGTTGATTAGGATTAACCTTTCCTTCTTATAGTTCCATCCCTTTTGTACACTTTATGTATTGATATTCTATAATGTCTCTATACATTCCACAATTCTCTTCCGAACGAGGTTTCTCATGGACTCTGCACATGATTTTGTACAATTTGCACTGAATTGGAATATTATGGTCCATGCACTTTTCCATTTCATGTCTAATGATCTGACTGAAACTATTTATTGCATTGTCTTCTTCATCAGACTCAATGAACAATACTATTTCTTTACTGACATGTTTTCTTTTAAAATTTAACATCAGGATTTCTTCAATTTGTACTCACCTATTAGTGACTCTATAAACACTTGGTTCAACAAAAGCATAAAATATCTCATTAGTCCTATTGTATTTTATAATCATGTGTTTCAGCCTAGGTTCAGCGTCTATCCTAATCTGATTTGGAACAACTCTCCAAGGTAGCCACATGTGTGAAAAATCAGTGGCCATATATCCATTCAATGTTTTGGACTAGTCTCTACTCAACAACATCCCATAATTATTAGGTATATCTACTATCTAAATGTCAATAAACTGACTCACCCTAGGATCTGAGGCTAATTGCATTTGAATATGCATCAATTCTCCTATCACATTAACCTTAGTTTTATCTAATTGTGTAACAACCTTGGCAGATTTAGGAGTTAACCCTAAAGTTTTACATATTCCTAAAGGCATTACATTAGCTGATGCACTAGAATCTACCATGCAATTATGTATGTTCTTCACACACATCCTAATGGTTAACAAGAAAGGAGGGGCTTCCCTCTTATCTGCATACATTACCACATTAGTGTTGGAAGGCTATTTAGCTTTCTTACTTTTTTCTTTAGGCTGTGAATCCCTACTAGGAACATTCATATCAGCAGAAACCTCACCTATCACAGATGTATCCAAGGATTTTATGAAAGCATTTCTGACCCCTAGACTTTTTAATAATTCACATAAAGGTATACTAACCTTGATTTTCTTTTTCTCTTTGGACAAGTAACTCATCAACCTCATTGTTTCTACTGTCTCTATTTTACCTGTTTGGACTTTTTGTGTTGTTGTTCCATTATTCACATGATGATTCACCTTCAGTATAGTAGGATTATTACTAGCATTCTAATTTGGGGGAGTATTTTTTTGTTAGGAGTGGAAGTAGTGAAAGGACCTCCTAGCCTAGTGTTATTTCTCAAATTGTAGGTATGATTTTTGTTTGACAGTTGAAAAGCCTATACCTCTTTTGTTTCATATAACACTTCATTTTCAATTTCAAAGGGAAACTAAAATGTATTTAGTACTAAGGCTGATTCAGGATATAAGTTCTCACAAAAATAAGGTTCATCTTCTAACAATTGGTCTTCTTCCTCCCTAGTTGCAAAGGTAAAAGTCTCTAGGACTAAAGCAGTCTCATATCGTGAGGGCACTATTTCATTACCTTTGGGAATGAGAAGCTTAGAAGTGGGAACTTGTATATCTACATTGAAAATACTTGCTGTCAGATGAAACTAATGACAATCTAGTTCAACATGGGCACTAGTATTATGAATTCTGCACCAATTCTAAAATGCTACGTTAGCCATTTAAACTCTAGCTGTTTGCTTTGTCTCCTAATTATCCAAATTCTCAAATGGAGAAGCTAAAGTGCCATTATTTGGCCCTGTGTTCCATGTCTTAGGTGGCCTTGGCTGATTCTGATTCCTATTGTTATTACCCAAGGCTCTATTATCTGCAGCAAGTCCTCTGTTTTGCATTACTTGTCCTTGATTATGATTTTGATTCTAATTATAATTCTGACCCTGATTAGAACCCTAACCTTGGTTATAATTTTGATTATGATTTTGGCTATGGTTCTGATTGTATCCTTAGTTATTACTACCATAAAAGTTTCTATTTCTCAATTGTGTCATTTTAGTGGTCAATCTTCTCAAGTGTGCAATAATTTCTTTGATTTCTTCCCTATCCTCTTGTGCCTTTGCCACAAATGTATCCTGAGGAGGCTAAAAGAAAGACTAGCCATTACTCTAATTATTATTGGTAGTGTTACTAGTATAAGGGACTATAGCCTGGATTGGGGCAGGATAATACACAGGTGTGTATGTAGGAACTGGATTCAATAATGGAGTATTATGTGTAGGGGCTCCATTCCATGATTGTGTTTGACTTTGCATCCCAGGGTTTCCTCCATTAAGAAATGGATTATAAGTTGTTTGTCTCATCTCTTGGTTTACTGAGGTTGCCTCCTTATAAGCTTTGGATATTGTAACTATATCAACCTTTGTTTTGACAAACATAGTAGTTAGTGGATCAAGGGCTACATAATACATGGCTAATAATGCATCTGTAGTTACTGTGTAAGGAGCTACTACCCTAGAATAAGCCTTTTGAAACCTATCATTAAAATTATCAATCAACTCTCCTTCACCTCTCTTAATTGCAACCAATTTGTGATATAAGGTGGAAGGATCTATTGGACCTCTAAACCTAGACAAAAATGTTTCCTCCATAAGTGCCCAAGAAGAAATATAACCATTAGGAAAGTTAACATACCAGTTAGAAGCTTGCTCATTAAAGGTGTAAGGAAATAATCTACACATGACATCTTCATATTCTAACCTAGCCCTAAAGCATGCCTCCTTGAATATCCTAATATGATCCTCTGGATCCTGATGCAACTGATATTTAGGACATATCTTTTCAGGATTCTTTGGCATCTCATGATAATCAAGGAATGTTATAGGAGAATTGACATTAAAATAAGCCATCGCAGGTGCTTGTGCTTGGCCTAGACCTCTAGGAATATATGGATTTCTTGGAGGATTAGGATTTCTAGGACTAGGATTTCTAGGAGGACTAGGACCTTTAGACAAACTTGAACCAAGATTTATAGAGCTAAATGAAGAACTGTCCAAACTCACAATGTTATGGATGTTAAAAGGTGATCCAGGAGGCATTCCAGATGAACCCCCTGCGTGTGATATTCTACAATTCCAATTCAAAGGACCTTTACTTTGTCTTTTATTAGGTAATTGCACAAATATATCTTCTGAACTGGATCAAGACCTGGTCACCCTGCTACTATTATGAGCTTGCTTTACTTAAAACAAACCTTAACTCTAATCAAGCCCTCCTTCTAGCGCCAAAAACTGTTGATGATTATTTTTACACATTCATAACAAAAGTTAAAATTCACAAAATGAACCTAACTGTCTTGAAAGATATGAAGGAATCAATTAAGATTACTTAATCCCAAGTTTCTGTATGGTCAGGTCTTGACCTTGTGGATAACTCAGTACGTTGATGTGAAGCTGTAATATGCAAGGGGCCTTACTTGATTTAAGGTGATTGATAACTTACTGGACTCGAATTATGCAAAATATCACAAATATCAACATTTTATTCATTTCTTTGCATAAATTTGTTACTATATTAGAAAGCTTTGTATGATTTATAATAAAACAAGCTTTTCTTTCAAATCAGTATGAAATTTTTTAAATATTAACTCAATTGTTCATGTTTTCTTTTGATGTAAGACAATTTCCTTTAAATTTCTGCGTTTAAGCTAAGTATTTTAGATGTTTGGGAAAAGTTAGAGAAATTTAAATTAAACTTCATTCTGCTACAGGATCTAAATGCTCTATTATTCATGTTGTAAGTAGTACAACAAACTTGATTAAATCAACAAACTAAACCTTTAAATGTAAACCCTAAGTATTTTCATGAACATACATTCGAGATTGCAAGCTTCAGAAGAGATAATATTTCAAATATAAACAAGAGCCAGAAAACACTCTAAAGTAGACGCAGAATTCTAGATGTATTTGTATTCAAAATATATAGTCACATATGATTTACAATGTATGAATGACTCTTTGCTTCATTAATCGACTTATAGAAAACTTACAAAACATCTTACAGATACAGTAAGGAGGCTAGATGCTCCATGCATTCCTTAATGTAGACACAAGAAACCTCCTCTAAACTGAAATGTTCTTCTAATCAAAATGTTCAAACAACTACAATTGCCAGCTATTCTCTCAAAATCCCTCCGTCATTAATGTACAAGTAGCAAAGTTCCTTATATAGATTTTGAAACTTCCCATTGCTATGGCTACAAACTTCATCTACAGTTGAGATCCTTCCATTATTGATCAATGGTGCACATTCATTTGTAACCGTCTGTCAAAATATCTAAACGACATCTTTTCCTTTTCAAAGGATGCTATTGGAATCTTTTCCAAAAAATCAAATTCGCTTTCTCTTTGACTTCTACCTGTTGATATTCTTTACTTGACTTTTCTCAAAACTGCTACCTCCTTTGTCTTTTCATTCCTTTAAGTATGTTTTGAGATTATTGATCACACCTTCTACAAAAGTGCGGTCCCCTCCTAGACTCTTTGTCCATATATACTCCTGTATTGCAACTCCTTTTAATTTCTTTTCTTTGTTCTCTGATCCTTCACTCCTTCTCTTGTACTTCTTCATTTTAGCACTGTCTTCCATTAATGAATCCATCATTGGTTTGCTCATATATGCTTCAAGATTTTCTATGCATGGTGTAAAAATGGCATTAAACTTTGTTAAGGCCCTTTCCAATTCGTATGCTAGTATATCCATGCATTCATGCTCTAAGAGTCTTTCTGTTATCTTCTTATGCATTCTAATTATTTCATCTGCTTTTTCTTCTAAATCCTAGGCAACTGTTATACACTTTCTAAGATTATCTTCCTCAAATTTAAGTTCTAACCTTTCTTGTGGCACTTGACTTGCTAGTGAAGGGGTAATTACTCCTTCATTTATTAACTCCTCTGCTCTTTCTTCTATTTCTTCCAACTGTTCCAGTTCAGACTTGCATTCTTCTCTTCTAAATTGGCAATTATGTACAAGTATAATGCATTTATTCTTTTCTTTCGCAACCATCTCCCAACTTTTCACTGCTTGTTTTATTATCTGCTCACCTTCTTGTATAAAATCTTTGAACCATTCATCAAAAATATTAGCCTTGAGCCTTTTATTTTCCATAACCCTTAATTCTTCTTTGGATACAACTGATATGTCACTGGGCAGTTCTAGGACTATTGTATTGGGATCAAATATCCCTATAATAAATTGTTGTAGTTGGATAATGTGTCCTTTCAAGTATTCTTGCTTGTCTTTGTCTTTTCTCAGCATCTTTGCTGTCATTTGGTGCATATCTTCCCACTCATTTATGTGTTGCTCCCGTGTAGTATGCCCAAGATCAAAATTTAGTATCTTATACTCTTCTAATGTTATTTCACCTTTTGCTTTTTCTTTCTATGGTATTGCGAGGTTCAGCATCCTAGATCCATCTGGACCTCTTTATATAGTTGACATTGTTCTGGCCTTTATTCTTTCTTTCCTTGGTGTGGTATCACCTAACAAGCTCTTAATGTCAATTGGTACCAATTGTATCTCTTTCTTTTCCTTCCTTATCTCCTCTCCTAACCATGCAAGAATCTCCTTGGTGCCTTCTGCAGTTTTAACTTCATCAATAACCTCTTCATGAGGTCCCTGTGTTTCTACTTCTCCCTGTTGTTGTTGTTCCTCTTGTTTTCCTTGTTGTTGTTACTATTGAGGTGGAGGCTCTTGTACCATGGAGTCATTTTGGATGTTTGGACTCACCTTCATGTTCTTCTTCTTCAATTTCTTTGTCCCCTCCAGCCTCATCTTCTTCTTTAGGACCTTCCTCTTTTGATGTTTCTTTTTCCCGATCTTTCTCTTCCTTGTGTGTTTGTTCTACATTTATTTTGTTTATATCCTCTACTTGTTCTTTAGTTTTACCCTTTTCAACATTTTATGTTTGTGTTTCCTCTCTGGGTTTCTTGGTTGCATCCCTTGTATCTTCACCTTCCTTCTGTATTTGCTCTATATGCGCAAGGGATCCTACCATTGTATCTTTTTCTTTTACTTCCTTTTCTTGTTCTTGTATTCTTTCTATGTTCTTCTCTTCTTCGCTTTGTTCATCATACATATTCAAAATATTCAAGACATCTACACCTGAGGTGCTAGCTTATGTTTCTTCTTCTGCTTGATCATGTTTTTTTGTGATTATCTCCTTAGGTGCCTCTTATTTTTTAGATTCCTCAATTTTATGTGCCTCCTCTTACACATCTTTAATGATTTCAGGTGGGACTAGGGTACCAAATGGATCTATTTCTCCTGCTTCTTCCTATACCCTTTCGTCTTCATGCTCTGGGCCCTGTTCAATTTCCATTTCAGCCTGAATGCTTTGTTCCTCCTCTTCACTTAATAAATCACTAGATTATTCTTCTATTTCAATTTCCTTCTAGCATACATTCCCTTTTCTTTGCTTTCACTAGTATCACTCCCAATGTGGATAGTTTCAATAGTTTGTTTTACCTTATGTGCTTGTGACTCTTGCAGCATTTCCCCAGCCAACTCTATCTTCACTTGAACATATGTTTGTCTTTTTTCTGATGAAGTGGAGACACTTGGTATATTACTCAACTTTTCACCTACTTGTTGTGTTCCTACTGCCTCACTTGTTTTAAAAGGCTCCCCTTTTGATAAACTTATTGGTATTGCCTTCTAATTTGCTGTCCTGCTACCTCTTTAGAAGTCTGTGCTTCCTCTGACTGCTACTATTATTCCCAATGCATAGGGATCGATTAAAGTAGCATTCTTATCTTTTTCAACAATCTTACCCTCTACAATTCTTCTTTTCTTCTCATAAAAGCATTGAAGATCCTCACTAGATTCTCTTACTCTTTTTCTCCATTTCTTTAGATAGGTGATTTCTTTTCCTTCAGCTTTGAGTTCCTCAATTCTGTCTTTTAACCATGTCTTTGAAAACAATATAATTGGTTTTGACAATATGTCCAAAGATGTGTTCCAAGGCTGTGACCAATCAGGCTCTATAATAGGAGCCAGCCTGGCCTCTGCATAACTACGATGCACCAGTTTATCATCCTCTTGAACCTCTGGGGGAACATATATGTCACCCATGGACCTCATTTGCTCAATTGTTAATCTTTTATGGGCTCTCTTCCTCACCTCCTTATCATTTTTGCAATCAGCCCAAAAATCTTCAATATGTATCTGATGCTTATATTTTTTGTCAACTGTATTTTGAATCCTATGGAAAGGATCAAATCTCCTGGCTAAATCAAATTCCTGAAAGCCATAATATCTTAATTCTTGCTCTGAATATCCTGCAACCTCTTCACTGTAACAGAAGTTTCTGCCAATAGCCCAAGGCAACTTCAGATTTCCTCTACTAAACTTCCTCTTACACATTTTAAAGGCATTCAAATTATGCCTTGAACATTCCAAAACAATCAATTTATCAGAAGTATACCGAGGTAGCATAAATGGTTTTCCTTCAAATCCTTCAGTCCTGATATAAGTAAAATGTTCAAATTGAATGAACCAAGAACTATGCAATCCAATTACATCCTCTGCATTTTTAGACAATATTTTATCAAGTTCCTCTCTCAAAATTCTCACCATGTAAGTATAAAATTCATTGACTAAAGCAAATTTCTTCAATGCATTTTCCTCTTGTAGGTTAGGGTAGTGCTCATATACTAACTTCTGACTAGGACCATTCCCTAGGGTTCCCACCCTTTCTATTCCATGTATGTATGGTCTAATCTCTGCTACACATGAATATAACAAGTTTGAAGATAGTTAAAAGGGCATCATCTTTTGTTTTCTTAGCATGGCCTGCTTCCATATAGTTTTACTTATTGCTTTGGCCCGGTGAATCTTTCCTTGTTCTCTTCCTCCTTCCCTCATGAATTCAATAACAGTAAACATCCATGGGTCACATTTGGTGCCATCTCTCAGTCCTACCAATCTACTCAGCATTGTGATCATCAAATAGATTTCTTCCTTAAAGTATATTTTCATCAAATTCTTGTGCACCCTGGCTACAGCCTTGGGTTTATTTTCTAGGCTATACCAATTGTAGAATATCTTTTCTTTGCAATTTCTCTCATTTGTATGAAAATCCTCATTATATTGATCTATATCAATATCTCTCATTTTCTCATTAATTTCCAACCCAAATGTCCTTACAATCCCCTCTATGGATAAATCAACAATAAGTCTATCATAGAACATAATCTTCCTAGTAGATGGATCATAAATATATATATGCAATCCAAGCACAAATCTCTGGCCTCCATAGCCAATGGAAAACCTACAGCCGTGTACAGTCCACTCTCCCATATACATTTCATATCAGGTGAAGCACCTACAGCAATGATTTTCTGTAAAACATCATCCGCATCATAATTTCCTATATTTGTATCTGTTCCCACTCCACTCGTACTGATTAGGGACAGATAACCTCTGTGCAAGGGTAATTCCTCTTTTTCTATCTCCTTTCCTGGTTTCCTTTCCTTTTTTCACCTCGCCCCCTGTATCTACTTTTTTCTGCTTCGGGGCCATCTTGTAGAAAATGCATCTTTTAACTTTCCATTTTACCTTTTACCTAGGGTTTTACTATGAATTTCCCATTTTTACCATTTTAACCCCACCAAGTTTGTCCCTTCTATTTTGACTTTCACATTTGTTAATCCCTACCTAATTACTTAATAGTTCAAACAATGATTTAACAAATGCTTACATTTTATAATGAAATTACTAAATTTTACAGGCATTTTACCAACTGAACCGTAACGGTGTTTTGAGGATAAATACCTGTATATCTTGACCACTCAACTCATCATTGACTTACTTTACCATTTTGCTTCCATCCAGCTGCTATAATCCTGTCACCTTGGTGAATTCCACTCAATTTCTATAGCAATTCTCTTTCTCTGTAATTTTAATTCTTAGCAATGTATATCGGAAAGCAAAATAACGTTAAATTTACCCTAACTCTCATTGAATTTTACTCTTTTTGAGTGTTAGATCGACATTAATTACAACAATTGATGTGCCAAAACTCTGGCCTTCTATTTCAGGTTTTGCATTTTTTTAAACTTTTTTATTGTTACTTTGATTTCGGCATACATCGTGTTCTCTTTGTATTTTTATTTGTATGTTTTCTTTGTATATTTTTAACATACAAACGTTCATGCAAGAAATCAAACTAAAGTTCCTTCCCTTTTCCCTTTTTCCGTACATGTATCTTTGCTTTGTATATCACCTTTTGTATGTTATCCTGTATAAGCATATATACAAACATCCTATACAAACCCTCTCTTTACCTTTTATCTCCCGCGATGCTTTTTATTCCTTTGTATCTCGAATATGTATATCATAAACATACAAGCGCTCCAAACATACAAAGACTTTTCTATATTCAACTTCCTTTTCACATCCGGCTTGTATCTCTTATTTGCATCGCTTTTCTTGTACATTGGCTTGTATATCGAAGATATACATTGTTATTATACAAACCTGATATGCAAGCGATGGGGCCCACTTTACTTTTCACTTGTATCTCCGCGATACAACAATACTTGTATCAAACCCTTAGATACAAACCTAGATACATACAAACTCACTTGTTTCTCCTTTTCGGACTTCTCATTTTTATAAACCACAGTTTTTTTACTTTTCGGCTCCAACATGTATATAAAGTGAAATCCAACTTTTGATATATGTTAAGGTATGATGCATCATTTATATCAAATTTTAACTTCCTTTGAGTTCCACGTTGTATGTATACCTCAATGTATGTCTCCAAAACATACACATACAAAGCATGAAACATACCTCAATAAAACCTCATTTCATATCATTTTTGGTTCCACGATATGCATATACTATTGTATATCACCTTGTATGTTTCCTTTTGCCAAACATATAACTATAAATACATCCGATGGACTTAACCGATTATTCATTTTAACTCTGAACTCTGTCGGGCCCGACTTGTATGTAAGGATAAAACATTAGTGAAATGCATACAAGTATAATGGTGTAATAAACCTGATAACTCCCTTATGCAACTCATACAACAACACAACATACAAATGACTTTGTATATGCAACATACAAACCTTTGTATAGTACATTTACCAAAAAAAACACACATATCTTGCAAAATATTGGGAATTTTAAAATGGCTCAAAAAGAAACCCTTACTCATTTTTGACAAGGAATTCACCCTTATTCTGCTCTAGTACTTAATGCCATTTTTCTTTATTTTCAACAAGGTTTATCACATTCACTTCGTTTTCCCTTTTACCACCAAGTAGATGCACACACACACAAAAAAAAGCACAGCCACAATAGGTGTCCTCATTTTGCTAAGAAGTAAAATGGGGAGTGTTGTGAGCATCACAACGCTATGGAGGTATGGTCTAGTAAAAATCCTTCATTAAGACACATTTGAGTATTTGGTTTTGAGGTAGATGCACATGTGCCTAAAGAGAAGAGGTCTAAGTTGGAGAACAAGGTTGTAAAGTGTATCTTCATTAGTTATGGCATCAGTGTGAAAGGGTACGAGCTTTGGGTTTTAGTAGCTAAGAGAGTTTTGTATAGAAAATGTGTGATCTTTAGAGAGCTTAATCCTTCTTTTGTTGTCTTGCAGTTAGAGAAAGAAGAGAAGAAAGATGATGTGGTTCAGCTTCCTTCCACCCCTGAGAAAGTTGAACTAAAAACATCTATTGGACCTGATAATGAGGAGAGCTCTAGTAGCTCTAAAAGTTTAGAAGAAGATGAAGAACCTCAACCTCAACCTTTAAGGAGGTCCACGCGGATAAGGTAGCAACCTGATAGATTTGGTTATTCATTGCATGATTCCAGTTGTATTTTTGCTTTGATTTCTAACACTAATGAGCCTAGAACTATGAAAGAAGCTATGGGTATGAAAGATGCAAGTTCCTGGAAGGAGGCCATGGAAGTGGAGATGGTGTCTTTGGAAAAGAATAATACTTGGTACTTGGTGCCTTTGTTTGAAGGAAAAAAACCTGTTGGATGCAAATGGGTGTTCGAAAAGAAATTCAGTGTAGATGGCAGTGTTGAGAAATATAAGACTAGACTGGTTGCGAAGGGGTATTCTCAAGTGGAGGGAATTGATTATGGTGAGATTTTCTCTCTCATTGAAAAGCTAACATCTATTTGGTTCATGTTATCTCTTGTAACAGTGTATGATCTAGAAGTTGAACAGATGGATGTGAAGACAACATTCCTTCATGGTGACTTGGAGGAGGAAATCTATATGTCGCAGCCAGAGCACTACATGGTGAAAGGTAAAGAAAATCTGGTTTGCAAGTTGAAAAAGTCTTTGTATGGTTTGAAATTGTGTCCTAGGATGTGGTACGAGAAGTTTGATGCCTTTGTGTTGAGTATTGGATTTCAAAGATTGAAATCAGATCATTATGTTTACTACAAGTTTGACAATGATCACATTCTCATTATTACATTGTATGTTGATGATATGTTACTCATTGGGAATGGTAAAAGTTTGATTTTTGATTTAAAGTCTCAATTGTCAGCACAATTTGAGATGAAAAATCTAGGGGCAGCTTGGTACATTTTGGGAATGGAAATCAGAAGAGACAGAGCAAACAGAAAACTTTGGTCAGGCCAGAGTAAGTATGTTAACACTGTGTTGGAGAGATTCATCATGATGGATTGTAGACCTTTGACTGTTCCTATTACACTGGGGACAAAGCTATCTATTAAAGATTGTCCAAAGTCTCCTTGTAAGACAAAGGATATGAGAAGAGGTCCTTATGCTAGTGTGGTTGGCAGTTTGATGTATGCGATGTTTTGCACAAGACTAGACATTGCCCAAGTAGTTGGAGTCCTTAGTTGATTTATGGCAAATCTTGGATGGGTACATTGGGATGTGGTGAAGACAGTGTTTAGATATTTGTGGGATACTTCTGAGTATTCCTTATGTTATCATGGTTATCCTATAGGACCTCGGCATTCACTTTGTATTCATGGATTTGTGGATTCAAATTGGACAGGTGACATTGACAGCAGGAGATCCACCAGTGCTTATGTGTTCACTATGTTT
Organism: Cunninghamia lanceolata; assembly: GCA_027924645.1. Classification (NCBI taxonomy): domain Eukaryota; kingdom Viridiplantae; phylum Streptophyta; class Pinopsida; order Cupressales; family Cupressaceae; genus Cunninghamia; species Cunninghamia lanceolata. Next base: position 15,917,578 of record BSBN01000021.1, on the reverse strand, counting down.
AGTCGTGCTATTAGTTGGATGAGTAAGCGGCAACCTATGGTCTCTTTGTCCACTACTAAAGCTGAGTACATCCAAATCTTGCTTTTCCCTTCCTCATACAATCACTCATTTTTTCCTTTTATGAAAACCCAATAGACTTCCAGATTTTCTTCACACCTTTCCACCTTTATTTTTGTAAGGTTTCTCTACAGGTTTCTCCCTTCATCGAGTTCCAAACTCCACTTCCCATATCTTGTCGTATGTTGAATTTTTACAAAATATTCCAAACTCTTGCAATACTCTCCAATATGCTCCAACAACTTCCCAAATCACCATTAATATTTGATTTAACTTCTCAAAAGCAATTCCCCCACCCAAACAACATCATGTATTCCAAGGAACAATTTTAGTTACAAATTTAATGATGGATGCTAAGGAAGACATAGATTGCTATGAATGTGGTGGTTGTTTTTGAGCTACTAATTGTCTTTACACAGATCAAACATGGATTTCATGGGTTTTCTTTCAATTTTCATATAATGATGTGGAATCTTTTAGTACATAAAGTTTTCACAATCAACCAAAGGGAAAGAAACTAGAATGCTATAAATACAAGTCTATTTATCATTCAAACGGTTAGTTGTTGAGCCAACTTTTTGACTGCAAGTTCTTCGAGGTAATTCTAGGGAATCAAGAAATGTGTGTTTGGTCTATAAGGGATGAGAATATATATTGTAAATCATATGAAGGGTATTCAATGCACATCTACATGTAATGATATTTCTCCATGGTAGTTTGTAATGATTTAGGAGGATGCATAATCATAGTTATGTATTTTGTCTTACCACATTTGTTGGTACAAATGTAATAAGGGTTTGATATATGTGTGATAGAATCTAATACGTTTCAAAGATTTTACAATGGTCTTTCCTTTGTTCCATTTGGGTTATTGCAGTTTTGGGATGGATTATTAAGTATGTCAATTACATGTGATGTAATCTTTGACTTGTATGTAAGGGCACATCTGGTTCCATTTATGTTTTGTGGATGCATTTCCTTTCTTCCTTACTTTCCATGACTATGTTACCCAATGGTGTAGGCATCGATCTAGATTAGTGAGAGATCAAACACTCTCTTTATTTTATATCTATTGTTCTTGTAGGAGTAGATTAGAGTTTCATAGGTATTTCATGATTTAGTATTGTAAACTAGGCAAACATCATAAGCAAACTATAATAGCTAAATCATTAGAGAATCATATCAAGCATGTCTACACCTTGCACTTGTGTATGAAATATTAAGTGGCATCATCAATGGGAATTAAAATAATGCAGTCATCTATAGGTACATATGCAAGGTTGTAGTATCAACTTAGTAATAGGTTTTACAGGTATTTGGTTGGTCATTGACCTAGTGACAAATTTAGGGGTCAAGTGTACATTAGGTATAGTTGTTATTGTTCAGTCATGAATCATATTAACTAGTTACATATCCTATTAATGATACCTATAGGAACACCCTCCTAAGTCTAATTAAGCTCAAAGTGAAGGAGAGCATATCCACTCTAATTGTTTAGCCTTTAATCACTCACATTATGTTAGTGAGATGATTGAATCACCTTGAAGATGACAAGTCCCTAGCATTAAAGTTAATTGATCCCTCTAAGAGTGCGAACAATGATTTCAGGACCCAACATGTTGGTGATCAAGTCTAGCTACACTTGTAGAAGGAAAAATTGGCAAGACCTACCACAAGATTTCTCCAGTTTAGTATTCTACTCCTCAAAACAAGACTCCATCACAAATATGGATGAGTCAGCTTTGATACATCTCCTTTCCTTGGGTGACCTCCAATTCACTCTCGCTCTTGTGGTAGAAGCCAGTCGAGTGGAGGTGTGACCTGAGGGTGGTTCTTTTCTCTTGTGAGTAAAATGTCGTAAAGAGTGGTTGGTTGGTCCTGGGGTCTATTATGGTTTGATATCTATCATTCTCATTCTTTGACCATTGTAGTTGAGATAATAATATGACCTAAAGGGTCACTAGTTATCAATCTCCTTGTTAGCATGATGCAGAGCATGGAACAGAGCCGACCAGAAGCTGTCGCATACACTATGCAGAAGCCAAAGTTGATAGGAAATACATCCCTATATGTAATAGATAGTATATATAGATATAAGATATGATGATATAGCATAGGAGAATGTAGTAAAGATATGAGATAGATTCTGATATGAACATGACATAGAAGTCATGTATGTAATTAGTGAGGCATAGACTTAGACTTGCTAGAGGATGGACGTATAACCTTTGGTTGTTGTTTATATATATGGAGATCTACTGATATTGGGTAATTCACTTTTATCTTGTTACTATTTGTAGGTGATGCTCTTTTTTTCTATTCTTTGGGTTTTAGATGTAAATATCTAGCTACCCAATTAGGGTATAAACTAACTACAAAAACTTTACTGAGGACCAGATATCTAGACTTGTAACCCTCACCATTTCTTACCAATATTTGGTTTCGTTGTTGGGACCCTAGAAAAAGGTAGTTAAAGATTGAGGGGGAAAACATTCAAAAGAGTGGTGTAGATCTCTGGTGAGAAGAGAAGGCTAGATTGGTGGAGAAATTTTTCAATTTGTGGAGGAATTTAGGTCTCCTTAAGTTTCTACCTCTGTGAAAGGGGTAGGCACTTAAGGGGATGGCAAGTGGAAAGAGGGTAGGGTCCACAAGGACCTTTCAAACAATTTGACTCTTGAAACAAGGATATAATGGGATATAAGAGGACTAATGGAACACCAAACCAAGAAAACCCATCACAAAAGGGGAGAAACAAATGAAAAGAGAGATCGGTGAAGACATCAGAACTAGAATGGAGATAAACAAAGAAGAGAGATTGAAGAAAACTCAAAACAAGAGCATTAAGGAGGATGTTGTTGAGCACGCCAATGTGTGTGCTACCAGAGAAAGAAGGTTAGAAAGAGAATAGATAGAGCGTGTTATGGAGGATATTGATGAGTGTGCCACTATGGGTATTGTCAAAGAGGAAAGTGGAAGGGAAAAGGAAGACAGAGGCAAATTAGGGTTTATGTTGTAGATTGGTAGAAAACATGAATTAACACTAGATATTTTGAAGATGGATGAGGAATATATAGAGGAACTAATTTGCTAAATAATAAAGGAGTTAAGAGGAGGAGAAGATGCAGTAAACATTGAGAGGAGTTTTGAGGGTTTTGGAAGATTATTTCAATCAACATTAGATGCCAACATGATGTTGTTCACAAATGGAAGAGTATTCCCTAATTTGAAGAGATACTATGAAGAGACACAACCCTAGACCATGAGTCACCTCGAGTGCCATATAGAGTCAAAAGAATTTCATTTGAGAAGGAAAATATTCAAGAAAACAAGGAAGCGAAGAGAATAGAAGAGATCTGGAGTAAGTTTACAGAGGTTGTAGGAGAGGAGTACTTTGATATTCAACTATAGAGATACAAGGGAAGAGAAGGAAAGTGAGTTGATAGAAGACATCCTAACTAGAGGAAACCCACTACAGAGTACCAAAGGCTTTGAGAAAACCAAGCATGGATATTCCTATCAAGTTGCCAATCTTTGAGAAGGACACTACTGAAGCAGCAAAACATATTTTTGTTTTGGAGTCTATTTGGAACTAGAAGGGAGTAACAAGAGATGAAATCAAATTGTTTAAATTCATAGGCACCTTGCGGAATGAAGCATTGAAGTCGTATAGGAAGACATGTCCAAACAATGACAAGGAATGGGATGATATCAAGAAGCTATTTTTAGAGAATTTTGGAGTTTCAGATGTTCTGAAAGAAGGGGTAAGATGAGAGATTTGATGCAATTGGATAAAGAATCAATAATGGAATTTGATAGAAGATTCAAGGAGACAACTAGGAAGTTGGAGGAACCACTGACTAAGAAACAATTTAGATAGAATTGTTTATTTCTTGAATAAGCCTTGAAATAAGGCCAAATGTAGATAGAAGAATATTTGAGACATATGCAGAAGTAGTGACACTAGCCTACTGAATAGAGTGTCAATCTTGGCACAAAAAAGATAAGATGAAGGAAAACCTAGATATGGAGAAGCTAAAACTTGAATTAGAGCAGTTGAAGCTAAGACAAAAAATTTTGGCCAAGTAGGATGAGAATACACAGAAACACAGACCTAATATTTGGTGCTCATACTATACAAGAGAAGGTCACTTGAGAAATGAATGCCCTAGTATGAAAGGTGAAAGACAAGCTATCGTGATAAAAGCAGACATCAAAGCAACAACAAAAGAGTCAATTCAGTATATTGTGGATTATACAAAGAATGGGATAACCATGAAACACCAAATTGTCCTCGACAAAACTTTCAGAGTAAAAGAGAATTTGCTAATGAAGAAGATGAAACACGGAACACAAACTTGGTGGAGAGCAACATCATGTCATATGTACAAAGAAACTCACATGATCAAGGATACAAATAACTAAATTGGAGAAATCAGAGGAATGTCAATGCAATACAAAATTCAAGCTCTGGCAATCCATCCTATGGGAATAGCTACAATAATGATGGCAGAGAGAAATTTGGAGGTTACAAAGGAGGTAGAGCTCATGGAAGAAGTCAAAGAAGGAGGAAGGATGCAACATGTTTCAATTGTGGTAAGCTACCTAGACACTTTGCTATTGAATGTTGGGCCAAAAGGAAATACAATGTTTATTTTGTAGTAGTATAGAGCATAATTTATTTTCTTGTGAGAGCACAACAATACTTCCAAAATGCACAACCACAATCCAAGAGTGATGAGCTACAAACCCTGAATAATTAAAAAGGAGCCAGGATCATAAGAAGGGAACCAAAGGGCCAAGGACCAAGAACTTGTCGAAAGAACAACAGGAAGGAAACAAACATATCTTCAACTAAATCTACAAAAGAAGAAAGCCAAAACATACCAGAAAAGATAGAAGAAGAAGGAAGGAGAAAGTTGTGGTACTGATAAATGTTATGTATGAAAAAGGGGAACAAGGGTTTTATGAGTAATTTGCCTAAATCCTCCTTTCACACATACCATTCAAGGATAGTTAATGAAGTTGAATCACAGCTTCTACAAGAGGATCAACCTACAAGTTGGTTGTCACTTGCAATGATAGGGAAATTTGGAAATTGATAATTAATGTATTAATTTAATGCCCAATTATGCTCAAAACCCTAATTATACAAAATCGTAAACAAATGGATGAATCCTGACAAATGTTTACACATAGAGAAGGTGAATGAAGATTAGATACTGACCATTTTTTGAAGTTTGGGATACTAAACCGTCAGGGGCATAGGGACTAGCACCCAAGCCCAATGAAATGTTTTTTTAGGATTTCCATCCTTCCGACATTGATGATTCATGTTTCAGATATTTTTGCCTCTACAAATCTAGAGGGCAAAGGGACTAGCGCCCAAGCCCTGATGATGCTCTTTTTTGCTACTTTCTGTTAGATCTGGAATCCTTATCCTCTACAAGACTCCTCAGTAACTCCACTCTTTGCGATCTGATACCTGTAACCTATAATCTCAAGATGAGGGGTTGGGGGTTGTAGTGTTTAGGAGCTTGCCTCAGTCAAGCCCCAGAATGGCATTCAAGCCTTCCAACACCATTGTTTTATAGAGAGTGTGTATCCTTGCAAGATAGAGGCAAAAAAAATTAATAAATGATTGATTCAAACACAAATAGATATAACTTCAGAGGTGTAGCTCACATGTAAATGAATATCCTTCACAACATGAGAAGATGAAGCCAAATCTGCATAACAAACACAATAACAAGACAAGTTTGCTCTACCACAATGAATGCTTTGAATGCTCTACAATCATAAGTTTGCCAAAGTATCATAATCATCTTCTAGTTTACAAATGAAACCCTAAACATGCTTATATATTCATTCCCACTACAAATTTCATAATTCAAACTTAAGATGTCAGCAACAGAACCTTTTAATAGTCACAAAACTAACATTCAAATTTGGGACTCTGCCAAAATGGGTAGGACAAGGGCACAAGCGCCCTTGCCCTAGGACCCATTTTAGGTTAGGGTTAAGGCTCAAAAATGTCCCTCAAGCCCCATTTGACATGGGTTTTAGGCTATTTTGTCTTGAGAGTTAAATCTACCATGCAAGATGAAAAACAAGGGACCCAGGAGCTAAACTTAGGAGGTAAAAGTCATAGGGGGACATTTTACAACATAACATTTAGCCCCCACTTTAATGTATGTATGATCTTATGACCCATATGTGCATTAAAGTATGGTCAAAACATAGCAAACAGGTTAGGCACTTGAAGCTAATGCATACACAAAGATTGAGGAACTATTTCTAGCCCCCAATCTCAGGTAGACATTAGAGAAAACACATCGTAGACATGCCAAACACAATGAAGATAGTAACAAGCACGTAAAACACAGAGAAGATAGTAATAGGCATGCAAGACATGAAGAAAATAGTATTGAAGACAAGCAAAACATGATGAATATAGTGAATCCAGTGATTATTTATTTTTCATTTTCATATATATGAATGAATGCAAATACATGGAAAGTAAAAATGCAACACACAACCCCAAAATGTAGGAGGGGCATTTCTCCACACCCTTGAAACTACATATGGGGGAGAAGACACACCAAACAAATCCCAAAGTGTAGGAGGGGCATTTCGCCACACCCTTGAGACTACACTTGAGAACACGAACGTCATAAAAACCCAAATCATAGGAGGGGAATTTCACCACACCGTTGAGACTATGCTAAGGAGAAAACATGCCATACAAAGACTGAGTGTAGGAGAGGCATTTTGCCACACCCTTGAAACTACAAATGGGGGAAAACACATGGAAAACACAAGCATTCTATAGCATGCCAGAGACATACTATACATCTTAAACATGACAAACAAGGTGATGGAAGGAGCTTATTTCTAAGCCCCCACCATCTTAAGAATGCTATAGGCATACCTAATGGTTGGGCTTATGCCACAACAACCGCCAAAGACACGCTTAAGGGAGGATAGTTTCAGATCCAACCATGCCTACTCGAAGGACTTTTGAAATAAAAAGGATGTACACTAGTTCAAGAGATACACCATTCCTGCCTCCGTAGAGGGCTTTTGAATAAAAGAATATGCACAATATCCTACCTCTACAAAAGGCTTTCTGCTTGCAATATAGAATAAAGATGTGCACTCACACTGAAGATACAACATCCTGCCTTTGCCGAGGGCTTACAAACACACTTTGTTAGTACCAAAATATCAGACAACTTACCTTATATGCCTCCACCTTAAGGTGGTTGATATCATGTACCAATATCAAGAATGTTAAGGTAGAGAGAAAACACACAAGGGAAAAAGAGCTTTCACAAAGCCCATGACCCCCAAAGGTGACATGTGCTCACAATCGCCGAATGTTCCCACAAACACATCTTAATCTAAGCAAAACATGAAAGCTATGAATGAAAACAAAGAAGCCAAGGCTACACAAATGGGTTTGAGTCTGAATATAGCCATGGGGCTTATAATGCATGCATCTCATAACCGAGTGTAACAACAAGGTGAGACACCAAAACTTTCAAAGTGCACAAAGCAGATGCATTGTTATGATTTGTTAGCATGATAAGATAACATCAAATATCACATAGAGTGATTCCACTAGCCAAGTGTCAGATATATATATATATATATATATATATATATATATCAACCCCATCTTCATATATGGACTAGGTCTATTTTTTCTTTGCTTGCTAAAGGGACACGTAGTCTATATTAGTATATGTTTGTTTTTCGTCATCCACCGACTAGATAGAATTACTAGAATGTAAACAATAAAATGAGAGAGGAGAACAAGTGTCTTGGGAACAATCACGTAAGAGGATGCCCCTAGGTCATTAACTACAACGCTATGCAACTAAGACACAACACACAACAATAAAAATAGAGGAGAAGCAAGATAGAAGAATGATGATACAAATAGAAGAATGGTCATAACGGAGGCGGTCTCCTAGTATCCTTGAACTTACAAGAGTATCAAGGGTCATCCAAGGAGGCCTAAACAACACATAACACATCACGAGGGGAACACAACACAAGAGGGGAGGTCACATAAATCAAAAAATGATGCTATGACATAGGTGACCACCGGGGTTATAAATACTTACTTGTTGTACAACTAAACTAGCAGTTGTAGACAAGTAAATCATCATCTTCCCAATCTCGAATGTTAGTGGAGAGAGGTACATAAGGTATAGTAGCCCAACTTTTTTCATTTTCCTTAATCTCTTTCTCTTTAGGTTTTTCTTTGCTTATTCCAATGTTAGGTGGAATGTTTTCCTATTGAGGTGCATTTTTTTGGGTAAAATCTTGTCTTCTCTTTCTCCTTTCTCTTGCTTGTCTATTCCTTCTTGTCTTATTGCTTATATCTTCAAAAGTAGTCTCATGTTTTCTCCATAGGTTTTCTTATCTCAGAGGAGGAAGCTTGTTTAGATCTAATTTGTCTTGATGAAGTGTTTTGTTTTCTATGATTCACTCTTGATCCTTGTAAGGATGACAAAGGAGGAACTTCAACATAGAGTCCTTTAACCTTTATCTCTAGGAAGTTCTTCTAATGCGAGTTATTCATCTCTTGTTGCTTGTTGAATAGAAGGTCCGGCCACTCTAGATAGAAGTTTTGCTTTGTATCATCTATATGCTAAGAAAAGTTGATCTCTTTGTGGCTCAAGTTCTCTATCATGGCATGGCCAAAAGTAATCAAGAGTAAAGTCCTTTTCCTTAACCATGGGTTGCCATGTATTATGATGAATAGTACACACTTGTCCATGTAAAGGAAATTTTATGTATTTATGAATAGTTAAAGGGATAGCTTTCATAGATTTGAGCCATGGATGTCCTAATTTTACATGGAAGAGATCAAATAAAGGGATGATATCAAATAATTTGTCCATGGCTTTGTCAGATACCGTAAACAATAATGTTATCTTCCCGAAGGTAGGCATGATTCAAGCTCCAGTATGTGTCTTAATCATTAAATCTGAAGGTTTATAAGAATCTTGTATCAAATCATGTGAGAGAAGGAACTCTTCCATTACCACATTAGTCATGCAATTAGGATCTATAAGTGTTCCATGCATGGGAATCTACATTATATTCACTATAATATAGAGAGGTCCCTCAATATTGCTCATTGTTTTATCATGAGGTGTGAATATTATTTCAGGTTCAGGAGTTCTTCTTTTCAAATAAGGCCTAGGAGGGAACCTAGAATTATTGTTATGATTAGAATCCATGTATGTATGCTTTCAAATGGATGTAATATCTGATTTTAAAATATTTTTATATATATACAATGAAATGTATGCAAAACTATGTACGTTTATGACCAAAAATGCTTCAGTTTTTTTCACTTTTTTCAATGTAAATGCCTAAAAGAAGTAGTGTTGTGATAAAATTGTAAAGGGACAACAAATTAAATCCTTATTATGAGTCCAATAATGCATAAATATGTTTCGTGCAACACACCTATCATGCAAATCTAGATGAAGAATGAGTCAAAATCTAGTGAAAATGCAAGAATTTTAAACCCTAATTGTGAAATTAATGCATGAAACTATGAAAAATGATGTATGAATGAATTCTAATCAGATTTATGATGTGAAATATCTCATCTCAGATCTAAAAATGATGTCACAAGTCCTACAATGCTCAATGCAAGTGTAATTTTAAGGAAAAAATGAATGAATATGCTAGCTTTTGTTGAAATTGACTATGTGTAAATGCAAAATTTAAGATGTCCAAAGACACACAATAATGAAACACTACAATCAGAAATCAGTCCTAAAAGAGTGTTTAAAAGAGTAGTAAAATCTGAAACAAGATTTTAACCACAAACCCTAGCTTTTGCAAAGACTAGGTTATATGCAAAATGCACAATTTCAAGCAAATTCTAACAAATAAAGCATGAAAATGCAAGGTAAATGATTATAGAATCATGTAATATTGTAATTTATATCAGATCTAATATACAAATTAGAGATTAGAGAAAATGCAATGAAATTTATGCAAACTATGTCAAAATGCAAGCCTAGAATGCCATTTTTTTTCAAATTTTTCAAAATTTTCAATTTTTTTTTGTAGATTTTCGAATGCAATAAGATGATAATTAAATGAATGAATGTAAATCTGAAGTACAACACTTCGTAAGGTGTAAAATTCAATAAAAACATAGGTTCACCAAAATGTTATGTATGAAAAAGGGGGACAAGGGTTTTATGAATGGTTTGCCTAAATCCTCCTTTCACGCATACCATTCAAGGATAGTTAATCGAGTTAAATCACAACTTCTGCAAGAGGATTCACCTATAGGTTGGTTGTCACTTGTAATGATAGGAAAATTTGGAAATTGATAATTAATGTATTAATTTAATGCCCAATTATTCTCAAAACCCTAATAATGCAAAATCGTAAACAAACAAATGGATCCTGACAAATGCTCACACACAGAGAAGGTAAATGGAGATTAGATACTGAGCATTTTTTGAAGTGTAGGATACTGAATAGTTAGGGTCATAGGGACTAGTGCCCAAGCCTAGTGTAGTGTTTTTTGGGGGTTTCTAGACTCCTTCCGACACTGATGATTCCTGATCTGAAGATTTTTGCCTCTGTAAATCTAGATGGCAAAGGGACTAGTACCCAAGCCCTGATGATGCTCTTTTCTGTTGCTTTCCATCAGATCTAGAATCCTTATCCCCTTCAACACTCTGCTATAACTCCACTCTTCGCGATCTGATACTTATAACCTATAATCACAAGAAGAGGGGTTGGGGGTTGTGGTGTTTAGGAGCTCGCCTCAGTCAAGCCCCAGAATGGCATTCAAGCCTTCTAACACCGTTATTTGATAGAGAGTGCATATCCTTGCAGGATAGAGGCAAAAACAAATTGATAAATTATTGATTCAAACACAAATAGATATCACCTCAGAGGTGTAGCTCTCATGTAGATGAATATCTTTCACAACATGAGAAGATGAAGCCAAATCTGCATAACAAACACAATAACAAGACAAGTCTACTCTGGCAAAATGAATGATTTGAATGCTCTACAATCATATGTTCACCAAAGTATCATAATCATATTTTAGTTTACAAATGAAACCCTAAACATGCTTATATATGCATTCCCACTACAAATTTCATAATTCAAACTTAAGATGTCGAAAACGAAACCTTTTAACAGTCACAAAACTGATATTCAAATTTGGGACCCTACCAAAATAGGGTAGGACAAGGGTACAAGTGCCCTTGCCCCTAGACCTATTTTAGGTCAGGGTTAGCCATATGCCCAAATCTATTTCATGTAAAGCATTTTCCATTGAAAGATTGAGTATTCCTTCTATTGTTGAAACTTTTCCTTACCTGATTTCTACATTCATTTTCTTTATTACCAATTCTCTTGCATGTAAAGCACTGACCAGAGAAAGATGAAACATTTTTTCTCCTACACTGAGTAACCTTCTGACCAAATTTACTACATGAGTGACAATAACCATTGAAAGATGGATACCTTTGAGCATTTGGTTGCCTGACTAGTGGTCTTCTTGATCTATTCCTCTTATTCTGTTTGCCTTTGTCTTCCTTGACTTCAACAATCTTCTCTTGACTTGTTCTAGAACTTTCACCTTTCTCAAGTCTCATACCTTCTTTTTTATTAGGATTTTTTTGACTTGCTATCACCATTAATCTATCAAATCTGGTAGCACTCACACTGAGTTTGTCTTGTTGAGCCCATGCATCTTTCAGATCAGCTTTCAAATCCACAACTTCTTCCTCAAGTTTTATGCAGTCTTTAGTTTTGTCTTTCAAACATTCCTCAAATTTTGCTTTTTCATCTTTGAGTCTTTGCTTAAGCTCCCTGATTTGCTTCTTTAGGTCTTTGATGTATTCATTTGTTTCTGTTAAGTTTTCCTTTAAGTCCAAGTTTTCTTTAGATTTCTCAAGATCTTCAAGAACAATTTTGGGTTCTTCACCGTTAGTGGACAGACATACATCATCTAAGGATTTTATATTATTGTTGGCTTTAGTTCACTAATTTAGGTTCAACAGTGGCAATTAAACACCATTTGTTTGTTCTTCAGTAGCTCGGTGTCCTTTCACTTCACACTGACAATCTTTTTGTATTTCATTCTGCATTTTATTTTCTTCAGTCTCATCTTCTTCTTTGTTTACTTCCCCTCTTTTTGTATTTTCTTTTTCTTGGTAAGGGAAACTATTTGAATCTGATGCATGTTTATTGATTTCTAAAAACTTTTGTATGTCTTCATCAATCTTGACATTAGTACTCTCAATGATCCTTTTCAATTTATTATTGTAGCACCAGTAGGCCTTACTCTTGGTATAGTATCCAAGGAAAATTCCTTCATCACACATAGTATCAAACTTGCCTAGCTCTTCTTCTCTTTTGATATAACATTTTCTTCCAAAAACTTTGAAATATTTCACTATAGGAACTCTTGCATACCACAATTCATAAGGGGTTTTAATATCATTACCTTTGACTTGAACTTTGTTTTGAGTGTAGACAACAGTTTGTATAGCTTCTCTCCAGTACACTTATGGCAGTTTAACTCCATCTATCATTGTCTTTGTAGCTTCTTGAACAATCTTGCTCTTTATTTCCATCACTCTATTCTTTTCAGAGTTAGATAGCTATCTCTTTATCCCATGAGTTTCACATAACTTATTGAATTCATTAGAGGTAAATTCTTCTCCTATGTTAGACTTGTTGGTGCCTGAATTGACTGTCAGTTTCTGAGCAATTTTTCATGCAGGCACCTTCCCAAAAAATCCAAAAAGTTCTAAGTTTTGGCAACCCCTCAGTATTTTTCAGCGTCTACATCTTAGTTCTTGAGGAGGTGGTCTTCATGTTTTCTCCATCGGCATGAGTTTGTTTGTGTCTTGGCATTCATATCAGTAGCATGGTGTGTTCTTTGTATATCACCGTGACTTTGTGCTATTGGCGAAGAAGTTTCATGTTGGGCCGATGGCATATGTTTGGCCAATGAAGGTCTATCAGCGAGAGTAGTATTGTCAGCCGAGGGGTTTTTTGTGGCGCTGATAGATAAGTGTTTTGCTGATGGAGTATTGTTTTGATGTTTGAACCTCAGTGTTGAACCATCACGTTGAACCTGTTCATCGGTTCAACCGATTCGCGGGGTGATATTTGTGTTGCCGACAGAGTTGGTTTCGGCGTTGAACTTCTCGGTTGAACCACCGCATTGAACCATCGGGTTGAACCAGTTCAATGGTTCAATAGTTCAAAGCCTTATGATTTTGGTCTTATCGACGTAACATTCATCATCAGATGGATGGTGGAGTGTTGGCCTGACGGTTTGCCTCTGGCCGATGGAAGGTTAGCGGTTTGCAAGGTTGATTTTGGTGTGACATGGGCTATCGGGCTAACCGTTGGAGGGTTCACCGATATGCAATGTTTGGCCGATGGATGTCTATTGGCGAGAGTTGTATTGTCGGCCTAAGTGTTTTGAGTTGTGCCGACGACGGGAGGTTTGGCTGATGGGGGGTCGTCAGTGTGTGTCTGGCCGATGGAGGAGCAGAGTGTAGCTCATTGGTGCATCGGTGAGACTATTGTGATCGGCTGGGGAGATTTTGGTTGCTCCAATGGTGTAAGTCACACCGACGGAGGTGGTCTTTGGCGTGACTTGTGTTGTCGGCAAGGATGGATTGCGTTGGGCCGACAGTGGAGGGTCTGGCCGATGAAGGGGGAAGCCGATGTGTTATCGGCAGGAGTTGTTCTATCGGCGGGAGGAATTTCATGTTGGCCGATGGTGTCAATCACATCGACAGGGTAGTTTGGAGTAGCGATCGAAGAGACTCATGCTATCGGTGGAAGTCTAGAGAGCTGGCCCGATGGTCCATCTCTGGCCGATGATGGGGAATGTGAAGGTAGCGGTCGGCGAGACAATTGAGATCGATGAGAGATTTTTGAGGTAAACCAATGGTGTAGGTCTTGGTGATGGGCTTCTGGAGAGAGAGGCGTGTGTCGAGCGTGGCAAAAGCGCTCGACATTTGATATGTATGCGGCCATGCTTTTAAACTAATGAAGTGGTCCCCATGGTGTGCATGTGGGATTATTCCCCTATATAATTTGAACCTGCGGTGATGCGCATTTTGGTGGGAAATCCTTTTTTGATGATTGGGATGGTTTTCTCGATGGCTGCGGGTGGTTGAGCCATCAATGGCAACTGTGCTGAGGCGTGGGCGAGTTGTTGAATAGTTATGTACCCAATTTTTGGCATGAAGACTCCCAAATGGTGGCACAGGGCCCGAGGCCACCCTTGTCTACTCTCTTGTCTGTTGCAACAATAACTTTTGAGCGCCTTTCCCTCTGATGGATGTATCTGGTAGTTTTTTGAATTTTGGCCATGTAATTAATGCTGAGTACGCTTCCCTTTGGCTATTTTTAAGTAGGAAGTGTTACTCATTTTAGGGGTTGGAGTTTTTTGGGCTTTCTGCTCTGGCTCTGAACATAAGGTGTTCACATTTTGAAAGGCATCTTTTGCTACAAACTCGGTCCTTAGTCTGGTGTACTAGTCTATCTTGTCTTGTAAATGATAATTTTCTCTATGATGACTTTCTATGTAGATTAATTTTAAATGAAAAACACCTGTGTGTGTATTGTTTCTGATTGTCTCTTGTATGTCATTTGTTTTCCTTTCAAACAAGGTTGTCAAGGGCTTCCAAGTTTTTCAGTATATGCATACTGTGTGTCTGATTTATTGCGTCTGCTCAAGGAGTGGTTAAATAGGCTTTTGATCAGATACAAAGGGAAATAGATTACATCATAGGATCCATTAAGTATGATCATAAGTGATACTCTTTCTTGGACATGTTGCTGTTAGGCAGTAGCATTCTTCTCAGGTCCTCTGGATATGAATTAGTGTTGTCATGGGGAGACATTTACATTCTTAGATATGACTCTGCTACCCAGATAAGGCACTGGTTTGGGAATCTGTCTGTTCAATGGGTCTAGGAAAGTCCCATAACTCCAAACACCAATTCAAACCATCTCATCCTTCCACCTGTTAGTTGTAGGATTAGGAGTAGGAAACCCTTGCATGCTCTCATCCCTAACCAGACATTATGTCCAAGAATGTTGCCAACCTTGTGATTTGTTACACAAATCTTGGTCCTTACATGAGAGTATTCTGCCGATTGCTGTCAAGTTATATCCTTCTATCATTGAGCTTGGTGCGGCAAAACCAGAAGTGAAGGGGAGGAGCTCACGCAACCTCCTGTATTCAGTTGGCTGAATCTGCCTGTGCATTAGAACTGGCAAACCCTAGTGCTGATTCAGAAGAAAAACCAACAAGACTTCAAACACTTGATTTTCATATTTAACTCAACTTCAACCATTATCTTGGAAGCTTTAAATGCATCTTGAGCTTCTAATCTTTCTTTAAGAAAACTAACCCAGGTCATTCTAGAATAATCATTAATAAATAACATAAAATCCCTGTCATCATGGAAACTTCTAACTTTTGTGGGACCGCAAAGGTTTGCATGAACCAATTCTAATAGTTTAGTTGAAGGATTTTCATCTTGTAAACTTCTTGTTGCTTACTTTTCAACTTAACACTTCTTGCAAATGATGTTATTAGAATATATAATCTCTAGAAGATCTTTCACAACTTGAGATGAGCTTATCCTTACTAGATCATCAAGATTGATATGACATAATTTCCTATGCCAGATCCAACTGTTACTGCTTTGAGCCATGGACCAGATAATATCACCTTCTCTAAGATGATAAAGATTTCTTTCTATCCTTTTTCCACCAGTTATTATAGCTCCAGATTTTGCTCTGATTTCAAAAGTATTATTTTGAAATATAAGACTGTATCCTTCTCTACACAACTGACCAACACTCAAGAGATTTTGTTTTAGGCTTTCAACATACAGAACATCATTAGTATGTTGCTTTCCATCAACACTAATTGATCCTTTTCCACATATTTTATTGGTACAGTCATCTCCAAATCTAACTAATCCTTCATCATGCTTCTCAAATTCAATGAACTTAATTTTATCACCAGTCATATGATTTGAGAAACTTCTATCAATAACCCAATAGTTCTTTTCTTGAAACATATCAGTACTTACCTTTGGATCAAGACATTTTTCATTATTGCAATTGACATCCTTTAAACCAATGAAAAAGCAATCATCATCTTCATCATCTTCAACATCATAATATGTTCTTTTGGCCATTCTATTTTTATCTTTTTCATCATTACTTCTCAAGTTTCTTTTTTGGACATCTAGATGCATAGTGACTAATTTGATCACACCTGAAACATTTGTAAGGTAGCTCATCCATGTGTGCCATCCCATATCTACCTTAAGTTGTTAGGCTTTGTTCCAAGGAACCTTGATCTGATACCAATTGTTGAAATGCAAAAGACAATTGAGAGGTGGGTGAATTAGTTGTCATCAAAACTTAACTTCTTATAATCATTAATACGTCAATCAATTAATCACTGTTATTATGGTTTAACCACAAAAGCATGAAATCAGAAACTTACGCACAATCACACATTCGACACATTCGACACTAGATTTTTTACATAGAAAACCCTATAAGGGAAAAACCATGATGAGTGTTAGCTCACAAAATAAATATGATATAGAAATATTGAAAATCAGAGGCTAACTACCTTAGGGCTCACTACCCAAAATGCTCACTGCAAAAGTTAGGGCTTAGTACCAAGATCAACTCACTACCAATGGGTGGCTCACTGCCAAAGGTTTGTGAACTGATTTGATAGCATCTACTCCATGCCTGAGTTCAATTCCATTGAAGTGCAATACAACTCTTTTGCTCTTCTCTCACTTACTCTTCTTCACTTATCTTCACTTTTTTGCACAAGGACATCTTTTTCACAACTTAATTACATGTTTTTTATACAATTCATCAACCTTGGAATGTACATCAAGGTTAGCATTACATTCATCAACCATTGGAGCAATCTCCAAGGTTAGCATTACAAACATACATAAAAATAGGTCTAGACCTAAAGAAAATTAGTTAAGGAAAAGATGTATGCAGAACATGTTATGCCTTAGCTGGGACTCAATTGCAATCTTCCATGCCACAACATGCTTCTACAATTTTCAATGCATATCTGCAAGTAGTGAAAACAACCAAGTCAACCAAGACTTGGAGTTAACACTAAGTTTTTTAGGAACAGTCTTCATCCATGATCCAAATTACTCTTCATAGACCAATCAAAAGGTAGGAAAATGATCAAAAGACATCCAAAAGCACATTGTAATCACAAGGAACATCCGCACAACTTCTAACCATTTTGTCAAGAAGATTCTTCAAACTGGAGCACTTAAATAACATTGTTAGCCACTGTCATAAATAAAAGATTACTTGTGGACCACCAAATCATGAACCATTTTAGTTGAAGGCACATAACATCATCCTAGAATTAACTCTAGAACTATAGACCATAATACTTCAATGTGGAGGAATGTGTAGAAAAATACTTTCTCCCTGTCACCACTGAATGCATAGAAAAATAGTTCTCACTCTAGTGAATAAAACTCTCTCAAATCTACATACCAGAGGCTCAAACTTGGAATATAGCATGTTTAGACACGCCTCTAAATGACTTCCAATATATAGACAAAGATATTCATTCTACAAGAAATGTAGAGTAAATTACTAGACTATTCTATTGTAAACAAAGATATTCTTCAACACATTGTTTCCACTAGGAGAGCAAATTTTCTCAAAAGCACTTGGAAACATAATATGAGGATCACTTACTCATTATCTTCAACACTTACATAGTCCAGTATAAAGCAACTAACTTAATACAAGAAAGCATCAAAACAAGAGTACAATTGACACCAATGACAACACAGATATGTTGGCATCAATGACAACATCGGTTAGGCACATACTTGCAACAAACCCATGGAGAATCACACATTTCATCTAAAGGTCTTTCCGGTGCCAACCCAATTGAGGTTTTGTGTTGTTGAAGAGGATATATATAGAAGAACAAAGTCATTTAAGAGTTGTGTGAAAGTGATAGAACAATATGTGAAGTATGAAGTGTGCAAAGTCAGAGTGATGGAGTGATAGGGAGAAATAAGGGACTACAACATCAACATATGATAGATACCTTCCTTACAACAATTCATATTTATGTTCTCATTGTAATTATCATGTACCCTGCTATCAAACAGTGAGTCTCTGCAGTGGGTCCTTTGTATCTTTCCCTAAGGTTGTAGCCTTACCCTGCAAGTCCAACAAGGAGTAGAAGCTTCCTTGGGTTGTAGCCCTCAAACAAAGTTGTAATCTATATAGTAGTGAGCATTATATATTGTGAGCTAACACTTACCATGGTTATTCCCATTTTTGGGTTTTTCACATAAAAATCTTGATGTCATTGTGTTGATTAATGTGGTGCATGCTTTTACTTTCTGTTCTCTAAGTAATTTAATTTGATCTGGAAATAAAGTAGTTAAGTTTTGTATATGTTGATTTACCCCCCCTCTCAACATCTCAGTGTGTTCAACAAGAGGAAGAAGAATTTGTTTCCTCTAGGAAATAACATGGGGAATTTGTGAAGGAAGCCAAAAAAATAATAAGGAAGGAGCAAGCGAAGGAGAAGCAATATAAGAAATTTTTCACTGAAGGAGAAGTAGAATGTCTCAAGAAGTTTGCACAATTGACACAACATAGACTCATTGAGAAATTGAAGCAATTTTTTAAATATTGGAACAAGGAGAAAGGTCACAAGAGTCAACTCTAGAGGATGGGAAGAACATATAGATAATGGAATACAAAACCACTTATGGTGGATTTTCATATCAATCAAAAAAAAGTCTGGAATGTCATGATAGATTTTGGAGTAGATGTCAACATGATAACAAAGAAGTTGTTAGAGCAGTTGGGAAGACCTAAATTGACAGAAACAACCTACAATATAATTCTGCTAGATAGATCTAACATGTAGAAAATAGGAACATGAAATCAAGTGGAAATTAACCTAATGGGGTTTAAACAAGTCTTAGACTTCATTGTTGTAGCCATGAAGGATTAAGGAGAAGCGCGCAATACACTTTTAGGGTTGAGATGGTTTGTGGATGCAAATGATATCATAGACTCTCGAAAAGAAGAGCTATCATTTTCTAATGATAACAAGACTATCAAGATTCCTTTGGGATCATCAATAGAAGAAGTATACATAGAAGGAAGTCATCCAGAAACTTCTACACAAGGGTCACCTCCTCCGGAGACACAAGAATGGAGGACACAAACACACAATAGCAACAAAAGATCCCACAAACACATAATACGGAGGAGAAGGAAGAAGGAACATAGGAAAATATAGAGGAGCAAAGGGGGTCAGAACAAGTTGACAATACAAAAGCCTCTTCAGCTTCAATTGAGTTCATCAAGGAGTTCTTGGAGCAACAAAAGTAGATAACATCCATCCTAACTCCATAGTTGTTACAATTGCCAGTGGTAGAGGGCCAAGTGAATCTTTCTAGAATATCCCCATTACCAAAGGTACACTTGGGAGATGTGTGCCATTTCTCTGTGAGAGCATAAATTTTGAAGCAAAATGTGGAAGGGAGTGAATTGTTGTAGGATGTAGTAAATACATTGGCTAAGGAGATGCCAAAGAAACCAAGGTACACTACCTTACCCTTGTTGGAGTAGTTGAAATAGTTGACACAAGGGTTCAATGATTACTCTAGCCATCTAGAAAAGAATGTCAGAGTAATTGAATAAGAAAAGATTGGTGGAGATGACAAATAAGTGTGCCAAGGCACACACTCAGCTAGAAAAACATATAAAGAACATTTAACAAAGCATTGTAGTTGCCAACATTCTTTACCAATTTTGTTTGAAATGGCCACAATCCACTAAAGCAATAAAAGACCATATGGGTGCTCTGGAACTATAAATAATAAATGTGGCAACCCAATATGGTCCTTTAACTGATAAGGATGGAGTAATAAGGGTACAAGTGGAGACACTTCACAATCAACACCAATAGCTCCAAGACCAAAGAGATTAAATAAGGGGTCAAATAAAATAGTCGAGAGAAGTGGTCAACCTGAGACTATCTAATCTGACCGGCAGTGTTATAGAAGCCAAGAAGACAACATAAACAATAAAGATACCAGCAAGTATATAAGAAGTAAAGGATACATATATAAAAATAGAAGGACAAATAACTATGTTGGCTAAAGCCAAGAAGCAATGGGACACTAGTTTGGCACAGCTCAAGCAGAGCTATAAGGCTATCCTACCTAGCAGCTGATGTTGCATGTCTTGAGGACAAGACATAATTTTGAGGGGGGGATGATGTTAGCAGGGTACAGAGCATGGAACAAAGCTGAATAGAAGTTGGTGTATACACTATGCGGAAGCTGAAGCTGATAGGAAACACATCCCTATATGTAATAGAAATAGTATATAAATATAAGATATGATGATATAGCATAGGAGAATGTAGTAAGGATATGAGATAGATTATGATATGAAGATGATATAGAAGTCATGTATTTAATTGGTGAGGTAGAGACTTAAACCTGCCGAAGGATGGATGTATAACCTTTCATTGTTTATATATATATATGGAGATCTTTCGATATCAGCTAATTCTAATGTTGTCTTGTTACTATCTGTAGGTGATGCTCTATTTTTTTATTATTTGTGTTTTGACTATCAATCTCCAGCTACTTGACCAAGGTATAAAATGACTACAAAGACTTGACTGAGGACCGAATCTCTAGACTAGTAACCCTGACCATTTCAAGCCAACACTCCTATTTGGATTCCTTGAATTCCAATGCCTACAAGGATATTGATTGTATTTGTTGATGATTCTCAGGCATTCTAAGTAGTTATCATCTTCTAGTGTGGTTTGGCATAGGAACTCTATGTTTTGTATGAACCTAAGAGAATTTTCTCTCCCTTCTAAAATTTCTTGTACTAGTTGTGGTCTAGGGTGTATTTCTTCTATCTCCTAAAGGATAGCCCTAACCCACTCACCTCTAGTTCCAAGGCACATTTGTATGCTTGTATAAAAGAGATTTGACTAGAGTCAAGGTTGAGAGTTAACTTTTGTTGAGTCTTGGCTTAGTGATGTGATTTAAGGCCTTTTATGACTCAACTTTATTTTTTGACCTTGTGATGATATCAAGGAGTTTTTGATTGAGTTGACCTCATGACGAAATCAAGGGATTTGTGTACTTGTTTTTTTAATCTTTTCTAATATTTTTGTATTTTTTGTGTTTTTGGTATGGATGCAACTAGTATGTATGGAAAGAACTTTTTGATTATTTTTTGGAATTGAATCACAAAATGAACTAATTATCTACAAATTGAAATATGAATGCACTTTAATATGAAATTATGTAATGCAATTTAAATTATGTTATTGTGTTTTTCTGAAACAATTTTAGATATGAACTTATGAATTTGAAAGATCTTTGAATTAAATTAATCTATGTATTGCAATAAACAAATTTAACAATGCTAATCTACTCAACTTGAAATGAATCCTATCAAAGAAATTGCAACAACAATATTACTTTTTCCAAGAGAAAATTGTGATTTAATTACTATGAAAGCATAAAGAACCTATATCATTTATTGCATGAGCTCGGCATATTCTTAGAAATACTTTAAGTGACAACCTTTCCTCTCCTTTGTAGTAGTAGGGAACTCCTCTTTGCAGCAGGGATCAATGGGAAAATGATTAAAAGTGTGAATTGGCTTTTGAAAGCAATTGGGAATTGGCTATGAAAGATATGAAGCACTTGGGCTTGAATATTTGTGAGTGTAACAAAGCTAAATGAAGCCTTTGAAGGCTTTGGCAACAATACTAAAAGCAAAAGGCACCTACATCCTACAAAGAGCATGAAAATGCTAAGTGGAGAGAAAAATCAATGCTAATGAATGGATGAAATAATAAATTTTTCTCCTATAGGAAAGCTTTGAAACTTTGTAACTATGAAAACTAAAGAAATGAACAAAAAGGATCAAAGGCTTGTGAAGAAGCTTGAAAATCTTGTGAAGATGGGAAAAGAATTCTCCAACTTGAGAAATAATGGAGAGGTGAGGGGTATTTATAGTTTGGAGAGCCACACATAAGGGGGAATTGATTGAAGGATTAATTCATTATATTGAAGAGTTAACATGTTTTATTAAATAGTGAAGCAGCTTTGGTAGCTTTTCACAAAAGAAGAAATGGAGTTAGCATGAGATTGATTGAGAGAATAGTAGAAATAATTTGTTAGTTATACAGATTTGTTGAGATTCTTGAATCAGTCAAAAAAGTTGATGATCAGTTAGGGAACATGACTCATGCAATCATGGATCAATTTGGAGCAAATTTAAGTCAAAATAAATGTAATTTAGGTTTGAACTGAAGAGGAATTCACATTCAAAATATGACTAGGTCACCCCTTTAGCAGGTGTGGTCACCCCTATGGATCATGGTTTGCCCCTAGGGGATATCATGGGTCAACCAGGGAGATCAAGAAGTGGTAGGGGTGATCCACAAAATCAGGGTCCTATAGGGGATTCTAGAGACTAGAAATGAGTAGAATGGGTTAAGGATTGCACCAGAGACTAAAAGATAATTAAAAGTCAAGAGGAGAGAGGGTTGCCCACTTCACCATGGGTGATTTCCCCTGGAGATCATAGTTCACCCCTAGGGGTGACAATGGGTTTCTTATGGAGATCAGGAACTGGCAAAGGGTGACACAAAAAGAAGAGATTTTGAAGGACATAAGGAACTTCTGAGAGCTTGTTCAAGCACATACAGACTCCTTTTTGGGTGCTATTTTTTGAAATTGCATATTTTTTTGAGCTCTACACAATGATACCATTATATTTTCTTGAAAGTGTCTTGATATTATACTTTAAGATCATTTTGTCTCAGGGTATCTTGTTGATCACCCAAGCCCTAAAAGGATTGGTAACCAATTGCAAAGTGTTTTGGATGGATGAGGAAGAAAGATTGGATGGGAAAGCTCCTTAGGAAGATTGATTTCCCCTCTTGTGAAGTGAATTATTCATGTCATCAAGGCTAGCAAGCAATATGAGTGGTTTGTTGAAAATGGGTTAAGTGACTAGGAAGACAATGTGTAGGACCCTGGAAGGATAGCTTGGAGGTTAGAAAAGCACAAACAAAGTGAAAACAAAAAATGACACATGTTTCCAAGAAGAATATTGTTGAGAGGTCATATTTATATGATTACATGTACGTGATTAGGATTATAGCTCATCATCGAATTACCATGTAGGCCAATGTACTTTTTAAGTGCTTACAAGTATAGGCTCTACACAATCACCAAGCAAGTAGGAGATAACACTTTCTCACCTTGGGTTGCATCAAGTCTTTAATGTAAAACTCTTGTGCCATTACTTTCCACCTCTATTTGATACTTCAAATGTTATAGTTACTCTTTAGCAAATAGAGACCAATCTAAATTGTAGTGTTCCAATAGATTTGGATCAAGTCATTTACACCAGTTGGTTAGAGAAACACACAAACAATAGATCCCTCTCTTCTAGATCATCAAAGTAGGTCAAGTGTCTTCCTAGAGAAAATGGTTTATAAAGGTTTAACTTTCAAATTTATTTCCACATCTTTTGTTGTAACTTCATGCAATGGGAACAATTGCTCTTTAATGAGGGGAAATTTATCTAAGAGGATATAGGTCACAAAATAGATTACTGTAAATATTGGGTGTTGATTGACCATTATTGTAATTTTTCTAGCAAGATCCTTATCCTATTAAATAGCCATGCATCACACCACAAATCTTAACTCAATTTCCACAATTATGGAGTGGTCATAGATTGTTGTTGAGTGATTGTTAAATGGTCATATCTAACTTGCATTTCATCTTCTCTCTTAGTATAATAATGCACATACATTTTTGGAGTTAGATACGAGGAGAATAAATGCATCACCATTTTTCTCATAGATATTGGAAGAACTAGTATAATCCAACCTTGCTATTTAGTTCTACAAATGTTGTCAATTATCTTCTCTCTTTTCATTGTTCAATTTACACTCTACATGTTTCTAGCATTTATCATATGCACAAACCATTTCCTCATACAATTTAACCAAATCTAGTTATTGAGTTATCCACCGAGTCCTCCCTTGTGCCCTAGACCAAAGGAGGTTACACTTTGAATGTTGTATTATTGGTTGCCTCATGGATATGCCTTAGAAAACATACCACACTTGGAAAATGATAAAAAGCCTCTTTGGGCTTGAAAAATACTAGCTCTTACAAAAGTATGTCATGGTCTAAGAGGCAATAGAGTGTTTCATCTTTATTTTTAGGCCTTTAGGAGCTTAGTTGAGAAAATTGGGATGTACCTAAAAGATAAGAAACTAAAGAGGACTCAACATTGAAGTATTTCTATAGGGAGTTTATTCTTATATTGAGTGTTTTTGTAGTTTTGCAAGGTTGGAAAGTGAGTTGTGTAGGGGAAATCTCTTTAAAAAATTCCTCGAGGTTGTATAGAATGTTGCATTTCACATTATAGGATTGGGATGAGTGTTGGACTATATTATATGTGTAAGAAAAAAAAAATAAGGTTTTTAAATATGCTTAAGATAAGCCATGAAATGAAATTAAATCATGTTATGATAAGGGCAATAAAATTGACTATTTCCTTTGTGTTGGTGTCGCTATTTTCATTCAAAAATTTGTGTGAGTAAAGTAATATGTTCTATATTTTATTTTTGATTTTATATAAGTAAATGGGTATGTTTGGATGAGTATTAGCTCAAATATAAGTCAAAAATATGTGTCTTTGAATGCCCATAAAAATTAGCATGTTGGGGTTTGAAGTTGAATCTATTGTTGGTGTTTTGGTGAATTGTTTGAGTTGGGTTTTGTTTTATATATGGGAGTGAGTTTATATTCATGATTAGGATGGGTATTTGTCTCATATGTTGATCCTAGTAGTGGTGGGGTTGCAATGTCTAGATATAAGGAGAAGGATACCCTTCATTGGGCCTCCTATCATTGACTACATTAGATTATATAACTACACCAACCTTGTTTACGAATGATATTCTTTGGATAGATTTTTCAATTAATTTTTTCTAGAACACTAATCCATTTTCCCTAGTATTATCCTAAATTATTTTACATAAGCATAGTCTTCATAATAGGGTCTGAGATAACATCAAAACTTTTAGTTTGTAGGATATAATGCTACATTTTTTAACCACCTTTACCATAGTGAAAGCCTACTTGTCCAACATAGAATATCTTAGATAAACATTTCAAAGTGGTTTTCTCATTGCAGTCATGGTGGAGTTTACGCCTGGAATGATGCGAAGGTTTTTTGGTTTAGTATGTGCCCTGGTCGTCTCCGGACACGGTGGCAACAATGTTTGAGTTGGGTTTGTGATACGATTGGTCATGGGCTATGAAGAGCGTTGGGCTGAGAAGAGCATTGTCTCTTTGTTTTGTCATGCGATGAATTTGAAGGTGGCTGCTATGATGGTGGCCACTGCTTCAGACGAGGGTTTTGCTAGAGTTGAGGTACAGGTCTATTTCCTATTTGTTCTTCTTTTTGGCCACTTCCAACAACTAGTTCTAGTGGCCTAGGGTTCAGTGATGGATGCCCTCTTATTTCTCCTACTTATGTCAGTGTCGGTTGTTGGTGCCTGCCAGTTGTCCATGTTGGTTATTTAGTAGCCTGTCAATTATCATTGTTTAGTAATGCTTTTGCTGGCTTCCTTCTTTGGCAGGGAAGGAAGCTTAGCTCTATGCTACCTGTAATCTCTTTTTGGGCTCTGCCCATGTTCTTTTGGGCTATGCCTTTACACCACCCACCTCTTTTTTGTATAAATATATTAATTACCTTTAATTAATATAAGCATACTTGCATTTTCATCAAAAAAATTATAAAATTACTATTAACTTTTGATTATTGAATAAATAATGTTTAAATAAAGTGAAAATATCTTTAAACTGGTTGAGCTCCTCATTTTGTAATAACAAACTTTGAAAATTTTGGAATTTTAGATTGAAGAGGAGGAAAAAAAGTGAAGTTTTTTTGCTTTGTATATTTTTGAAATTAGCCACCACTGTCTCTCTAATTTCATACCGCGCTTTAGGTGCAGGAAGTATAGCCTTTTTTTGTAGTACACCTACATTTATTGCGACTTCTTGGCCATTTAAATGCCTCTTACCGCTTCTAACCCAGCATTTGTTGCTTGTGTTGGCAGTTCTTCGTCTCTAAACAATGACTCCTCCACTGACCAAGCATCCCTGGAAGTTTGTTCCAAAGGTGTTCCATGAGGTAACCCCTTAGACTCTCCTGCTGATGTGATCTTACCATCATAGGAATTTGATACTACTTGTTTATGGTTAGAGAAGCATACTCTCATTGGTTATTTTGTAGGGAGAACTCCCCCTGAATCTATGCTCAAAGAATGGGTCTAAAAGGCTTGGGTCCCTCATGGGGTCCACCTTGATATGGTCTAGAATCTGACCAAAGGCTTTTTCCTTTTCCGCTTGGCGGAAGTTAGCCATGTTCAAGCAATTTTGAACCATGGTCCTTGGTATGTTCAGTCTTCCCTGTTGGTCTTCCAACAGTGGACACGAGATTTTGTAGCCTCTGACGATACCAAACATAGAGTTCATGTGTGGATTGAATTCCTTGGTTTGCCTTTGCCCTGTCTGCATTTCCTGCATGACATTGCCTATTCTTTAGGAAGAGCTATTTGTGTTTAACCTGATAGGTTCTTTCAAGCATGCCCTCAAAAGTGTGTCTATGTTGAGGTGGATCTTTTGAAAGACCTCAACGAATTTAATGACATTCAAATTGGCCCCCTTCGGTACACCCAGAAAGTCACATACTTTAATTTGACTAATACTTGCTATCGTTGTTAGTCAGCAGAGCATAAAATTAGGGATTGTCCTCTTGTTGTGCCTAGAACCCGGGCTCCTCCCAGGGAGACTGTACAGGCACACCCTGTAGCAAACCATGTAGTAACTATGCCCAAGGAGGTGGTTTCTAAACCAATGGACATCTGGGATAGATCTATAATTTACTTTTTGTCACAAAATTTTTGAAATCATCGTGGTGAAACCACTATTGTCATCTATTGCAACTAGTGATTTTACCACTTTAGAATTTCTACTCCATTTGGACACTTGCACCCTTATTTCAAGACATCTATGCAATGTTTTAGATTATCAAAAACACATCTATCACAAAAATGTAGACCAATGAATGATAAAATCCATCAAACTCATGTTTCCAAGGCTTCTACGCATTTCCTTGATTAAAAGTGTCAACTTTGACCTCATGGTACAACAACTTTGACTTGAATTTTTGTATAAGTCACCTTCTATTGAAGTATTGAAGGTACATGTATAAACACTAATGTTCTCTCTCCACCTTTACATGCTTTCATGATGACACATCCTATAATTATACCTAAGTCTAATTCTCAAATTGAGTCACATTTTTGCATAAGCATAGGAAAATATGAAAATTTTCTAAAGATCTTCATCTTGGCAACCTTCATTCCACCTTTGGAGTTGGAAAATTTAGTAGATATAAAAGCATGGGGGTTGCAAATGGCAGGAAGGGCAACAATAAGAGTCCTCTTGTACTACCTTTGCAACAAGCATCACCGCCAAGGGCAAGAGCCCGTGTCAATTCTTCTATGATGCCTCATAGGCGCTCTCATAGCTGTGAGCTTCCTGAGGAGGGAGAAATTGTTCAGGAGCTTAAAAACATCAAATCCCTCCTCTCCAATTTGGGTCAAACCCCTGTCAAATTTCTTTAGAATAGTTTTGCTTCATTTGGAAGCCTGGATTCTAGGGAGATGGTGGAGGATTTTAAATGAATTTTCTATCTTGGAATGTTAGAGGTCTCACTGACCTCTCTAGGAAGTACTTTGTTTGTGATTCTCTCCATCATTATGTTTCTCTTGATGTTCTATGCCTTCAAGAAGTTAAATTTATAGGATTTCTTTTGTCTTTAGCTTGCCATTGTATTTGGCTAGCCAGTAAACTATTTTCCACCACCCATGAGGCTGGCAAAGGTGGTGTAACTACTCTGTTGTCCCCTTGATGGCATGATTCAATGGTGGATCATGGGGTAGATCCCACCAATTGGTTAGTCTGGATGCTTCTTAATATTAGTAATCACTCTTTTGGGATTATTAATGTCTATGCTTCAAATGATGCGTCAGAAAGATCTGCTTTGTGGCAGTGGATTGCGGATTCATTGCCTATGGCCACGTGGCTTATTTATGGAGATTTTAAGATGGTTGAAATGGCTACTGACAAGGATGGTGTTCTACCTTTTTGGTGGCCAGCTGGTAAAAGAGAGGTGTGGTTCCATATGCGCAATAAATTAGGATTTTTTTATCCCAATGTTGGTCGCCATCACTCCAGTCCTTTATGGCATACTTGGTGCAATTTTTGGGCTAGAAATGAAAGGGTCTTTAAATGCCTTGATTGTGCTATGATTTTTGTGCAATATATTTTAACTTCTCCACGTCATCCACCCTTCCTGTGCAGCCGTTAGTGGATGTGATGTTGTCAGATCACTTTCGAATTCAATTTGCCATTGAGTGGCAGCCCACTCAGCCACGCACCATGAAATCTCAGTTTTTTCTAAACACTTCCTTGCTTTCTCATCAACCCACCTTGGCACACATTTCAACGGTTTGGAATTTAAAATGTTGTCCATTGCATGCTACTAGCTGGATTAAGTGGTGGAATGATGCTAGTACCCGTACAGTGAGGTTTCTTCGCATCTATGGCTGTCAACTAGCCAATTGCAAGAGAAGGGCTTATGAAGCTACTGTCACTACTTTGAAATTTACTTCTGAGGCCTTGGCTACTGAGCCTTTTTCTCCTTCTAAGCAAGTCCTTGTTGCCAATTTATGGCATCAAAAATAAATGGCTGACTTCCATGCTACTAGAGAAGCACAACTTAAAGCCAAAACGCACAAGCTAAAAATTGGGGACCGTGTTTCTAAGGAGTTCTTTCTCGCTCTTCGAGCTAAACATTCCTCACATGGTATTAAGAAAATCATAGAGTACAATGTTGTTCATACAGATATGCCAAACATTCTCTAGGATTTTGTAAGACATTATGAAAAAAAATTCACTGCTCAAGATTACACTCCTAAGTGACAAACTGCTTTGCATGATTGTCTTGCTATTGTTTCAAATAGGTTGTCCTCTGCCTAGACTCACTTCTGTGATCAACTTTTGACCATTGAAGACATTAAAGAAGTTATCTACTCTATGGCAGATGGGAAAGCACCTAGAATTGATTGCTTTCCTTGTGAGTTCTACAAAGCCCTTTGGGATTGTTTAGGAAAAGATTTACACAATGTCTAGCTTGAAACATTTCATTCCAATTCTTTAGGAAATATTATAAATCAAGGAAACATTAATTTCATACCTAAAGCTAGCGATTCAGAGGATATTTGCAACTGGAGGCCCATTACTCTCCTTAATATCTCCTACGAAATCATTTCTAAAGCCCTTTCACTCAAACTCCGCAACTTGCTTCCTCTAATTGTCTGCCCTAAACAAACAAGCTTCATTAAGTCTAGATATATTATAGATAATATCATTACTATTTGGGAGGGAATGGAATGGGCCCAAAAATCAAACCAAAAAGCAATTTTTAAAAAAATTGATTTTTCTAAGGCTTATGATCGCATTGAATGGTGCTTTATCCTTGCAATGCTTGCAGCGCTCTTTTATTCAATCAGTCAAAATGCTCTTTTTAGATGCTTCTACTTGCATCACTATCAATGGCCACTAGTCTCATACTTTTGGCCTTTTTAGATCAATCCGCCAAGGATGCCCTCTTGCCCCAAGCCTGTATGTTCTTGCAGCAAAAGGTTTTGGTTATCTTCTTGCTCATTCAGTTTCCAAAAGGCTTGTTCATGGTATTTCTTTACCAAATTGTTCCAGCCAGCTGGTTGATGGTCATTTTGCTAATGACTCCTTTTTAACCTTACTAGAAGAAGAAAATTTAGTTAAAAATGCTCTTGGTTGTCTGGAGACCTTTTGTTTGGCCTCAGGTTCTTCCATTTAGTGGCACAAGACGTTATGCTATAGACAATCTATACTTCCCACTCCTCATTGGCCTCAGTAATATGGCTGGCGTTGGGTTGGCCATGGTGAAATTTTTAGATTCCTGGATATTCCTTTCACATTCCAGGGCACTTCTACCACCCTATGGCAAGTTGTTCTTACCCGTGTGGAGAAAAAACTTGCAGTCTAGATTACTAAACCTCTTTCACTAGCTAGTAAATTTCAGGTTTGTTCTAAGATCTTGGCTACAACCCATGTTTATTATTCTTCTTGTTGGGTTCCTTCAAAAAGCTCTTATGCCAGACTGGAAAAACTCTTGCAAGATTTCCTATGGACTTCTTTTGATACTTGCCATGGTTTTCACTATGTTGCAGGGGAATTTTGCTACCTTCCCAAAGATTTTGGAGGACTTGGTATTCTTTCTACTCACTGCCAAGGAACTACCTTGGTGGTCAAATGAATTGTTCATGCGTTCACTGGTTGTGAGGCATGGAAGGTTTTACTTTGGCATAACATTGAAATGGGTCATCCTCTGCACAAACCGGCTTGGAAAGGAATTGGTTTTTCTACTCTCCTTGTCATGAGAGAACCAATTCAGATCTCGGGCACGTTTGTGGTTAAGAGCATTTGGAAAGCCTGGGAAAAAATTAAACCTTGGTTATGCTGGGATGGTGATGGTTTTCGTGCTAGTATTTCATTTAATCACCTTAATATTTGGTGGTCACCTCTCCTAGCTACTACAACTCAACCTTTGGCTAAATTGCAAGGTTTAAAGGCTCTCAAATTTCACAAAAAAGGTGTTTAGACCCTTCAGGATATGTTTCACATGCCCATTATGAGCCTGTTGGCTTGGGAAGCATTCCGTGTAAAATTTTCTCTTTCAAAAGTTGATAAGACTACTTATGATAGAATCATCATGGCTATTCTACCTAAAATGTTGCACAAGGTTCAAATTCAATCCAACAAGCCATGGTGGAAGCACTAGAAATGGTATCCAGACACACCTTTGCATCATTTCAAGCCACGAATGGCTTACAGGTGGCTTTCAGCTCATTTACCCATGGCTGCCACTCTTAATAAGTGTTGGCTTATTCATACCTCTTTAAGTCTTTGGCATTCTAGGTTTAAAACTATTTGGTCTACCATTCTTGAGCCAAAAATTACTCATTTTGCCTGGTGCATTCTCTTTCAAGGCTTGCCTATTGGTACTAGGTTGTTTCACCTTGGGGTCCAGGATCCCTGTTGTCCTTTTTGTGGATAGGCTGAAATGATTCAGCATCTCTTCTGGTATTCCACCAAAGCTCAGTAATTTTGGTTATGGATTCATGATTTTCTTCGACCTTTTAGACCTGAGCCATTAACCTGGCAAATCATCCTGCTAGGTGATTCACCCAGGTTTCTTGAAAAATTTACTCAAATATGGCATATTTTTAGGGTGGAGATTTTATTTACATTATGGAAAGATTGTAATTCTTGTATATTTTCATAAAGCAACATTGGAACTAATGTTTCTCTATACATTAAAACTATTATTTGTTCTAATGTTCTCCTGTATATTCAGAGCAAGCTAACAAAGTTGCCTTGGAAGTGGGTCACTTACAAGAGTTGTTGGATCATTGGGGGAATGCTCCCTGCACTATGGCTCATGTTCCTCCCTCGTGATCCTTTTCCAGAGCATGCTCTCCTAACAGACACAGAAGTGGTTCCGCTAGAGAATCTTGGCCTCACTCCCAGCCTACTCCGCGTCGCAGTGCTCACCGGTGTAGGCGCTCGGCCTCTCCACGTCCGCATGGATGGGCCTCTGGCCATGCTACTAGTGCAACTGGGGATAATACAGGGTGGCCTGTTATGGATAATGTAGGTAATGTTGGTTAGCCTGCAATGGACAATGCAGGCTGGAATGCTCCTGGTTCTTCACATCTGCCATCTACAGGGTGAGATAATACTAAGGTTTTCCCTTGGTTAAATTTGGCTATCTCACCTCAGCACAAGGAGCCAAATGTTCAAAAAGAAGAACAAGAAAATGAAGATGGTTGGGCTATGCCTGATGTCAACCTAGACCCCGTGGACATTTGGGGGAAACCGGATGATAGGGATCTGCCATCTGCAGGAATGGCATTGGCTAATTAATTCTATTTTTTATTTGTTTTTATATGGGTCCTGTACCCTTTTATACTTTGTTCTAGATATTTTTGGGCTTAGCCCATGTGACTCTTGGGGTGTTCCTTTTAACCACCTATTATTTTTTTGTGAAGTGTTATTTTATTTTAATAGATAACTTGCATTTTCAGTAAAAAAAAATCTTTATAATTAATCATATCAAACAAAGCTAAGAGTAGAGCGATATTACTTACTTACCATCTCTTTTCCACAAATGTCACATCCAACTCATGTTCTAATCACATTCTCAATGAAGAGTTGTACTTGCATGGTATTTTTATTATAGGAAAAATAACAATCAATGCAAATTTGACCAACTAGGCAATAACATCATGATGAAGACAGACACATATATTCCACAAGATTCTTTTAGTATTGTGGAGCTAAGGTTGTCATGTATTATGACAATACTTTTGTTTTCTCTTGTAAATTTTAATAAAAGAGGAGAAACTACGTAAAGAAAAAATCTATGGGCACTTATATACGATTGTGCTTGTCACTTAAAAACTATCACTGACACAAAAGAAAAGTTAAAAATGGAAACACATTTTACACTTATGACAATGGTCTCACAATTTCATAGAAAAGCCTTCCTCGTTGTTTCCTATCCTTAGCTCTTTCACGCATTATTTCAATCCATTTGTTCATGACTTTTCTTCACCCAACTACCAGTCATTTTATCATTTCTCCATCTCTCCTACATATTCTTGGCTTCACCGTTTTGATGACTTATCTAGCAAAACCTAAGCCCATTTCCATTCATTAGTCTTGTTTGTTTTTAATGCAGTCATAGTAGGAGGGTTCAATGAAGGACTATCCATCCATGTAGCCAAACAAATAAAACACATAGACATCAATAACTCACAACAAGATGACACAAGATATACCCTAGGGAAAACTCTTGATGAGGGAAAAAACCTATCCTTGAAAATGTTCCTCCTTATATTAATTATTTAACTCCTCAATCAAAGTTACAATATGTCACAAGGGCTTCCTATTTGCTAGGCCACAACCATTTGATTACTAAACATGAAATTAAACTATTCAAATAAAGCTCCACATATTCCTACATTCTATGCTATCATCATCTTCATTATCATTATCAATATCAGTCTCCATTTTGATCTCTAATGCCTAGAATAATGTCAATTGTATTCATTGATGATTTTGAGGCATTCTAATTAGTTATCATGTTCTAGTGTTTTGGAATATGAACTCTGTGTGTTGTCTGACCCTAAGATTGTTTTCTTTCCATTCTAATGTCTTGTTCTACTAGTTGTGCTCTATGATGTATTTCTTCTAACTCCTCAATGATAGCCCTAACCCACTCACCTCTAATTCCAAGGCACATTCATATGCTTGGATAAGAGAGAGTTGACTAGAGTTGATCGAGAGTTAACTTCTTTTGAGTCTTGACTTAGTGATGTGATCTAAGGCCTTTTATGACTCTACTTAATTTTCTGACCTTGTGATGATATCAAAGAGTTTTTTATTGAGTTGACCTCATGATAAAATCGAGGGATTTGTGTACTTGTTTTTTTTATCTTTTTCTAATGTTTTTTATATTTTTTTGGGTATGGATGCAACTATTATGTATGCAAAGCACTTTTTTATTCTTTTTTGGAATTGAATAACAAATGAACTAATTATCTACAAATTGAAATATGAATGCACTTTAATATAAAATTACCTAATGCAATTTAAACTATATTTTTATGTTTTTTTTTAAATAATTTTAGATCTAAAATTATGAATTTGAAAGTACTTGGAATGCTATTAATCTATGAATTGCAATAAACTAATTTAATAATGCTAATCTACTCAACTTGAAATTAATCATATCAAAGAAATTGCAACAACTAGATTACTTTTCCAAGAGAAAATTGTGATTCAATTACTATGAAAGTATAAAGAACCTATATCATTTGGCGCATGAGCTCAGCATATCCTCAGAAATCCTTTAAGAGACAACCTTTTCTCTCCTATGTAGTAGTGGGTAACTCCTCTTGGTAGAAAGAATCGATGAGAAATTGATTAAAATTAGGAATTGGCTTTTGAAAGCAATTGGGAATTGTCTATGAAATTTATGAAGCACTTGGGCTTGGAAATTTGTGAGCATAACAACACTAAATGAAGCCTTTGAAGGCTTTGGAAACAATACTAAAAGAAAAAGGCACCTACGTCCTCTGAAGTGTTGCAAGGTGTGACCCTTGGTCTTCTTGTTCAGCGCTGCACTGCGGTAGTTTGTGACAAGGGCTTAACTGCCTCCCGTGCTTGTTAAGTCAAGTGGTTGTATCAGGCATTAACAGGTCGATCTTTTGGTGCAATGGCAACTAATAGTTGGTATCAGAGCTGAGGTCATGGGTTCAAACCCCACGCTTGCGCTGGGGGGGATTGTTGCAAGGTGTGACCCTTGGTCTTCTTGTTCAACGTTGCGCTGCAGTGGTTTGTGACAAGGGCTTAACCGCCTCCCGTGCTTGTTAAGTCAAGTGGTTGTATCAGACATTAACAGGTTGATCTTTTGGTGGAACGACAACTAATATGAAGAGCATGAAAATACTAAGTGGAGAGAAAAAACAAATCTAATGAATGGCTAAAATAATGGATTTACCTCTCATGGGAAAGCTTTGAAGCTTTATGAAAACTAATAAATGAACAAAAAGGCTCAAAGGCCTATGAAGAAGCTTGAAAGTCTTGTGAAGATGGGAAGATAATTCTCCAACTTGAGAAATAATGGAGAGGTGAGGGGTATTTATAGTTTGGAGAGGAACACAAAAGGGGGAAATTGATTGAAGAGTTAACTCATTTGATTGAAATATTAACATGTTTGATTGGACAGTGAGCTGGCTTTGGTAACTTTTGACAAAAGAAGAAATGGAGTTAGCCTGAGATTGATTGAGAGAAGAGTAGAATTGATTTGTGAGTTATAATGGAGTGATTGAGAGTCTTGAATTAGTCAAAAAAAGTTTATGATCAGTTAGGAAAGGTGACTCACGCAATCAAGGCTCAATTTGGAGCAAATTTGAGTCAAAATAGAGCTAATTTGGGCTTGAACTGAAGAGGAATTCATGTTCAAAATACAATTGGGTCACCCATTTTAATAGGTGTGGTCACCCTTGGGGATCATGGGTTGGCCCTAGGGAAGATCAAGGGTCACCCATGGAGATCAGGAAGTGCTATGGGGTGACCCACAAAATCAGGGTCCTACATGTGATTTTGGGGGATACAAATGAGCATAATGGGTTATGGATTGCACCAGAAACCAAAAGATAACTAGAAGTCAAGAGGAGAAAGGGTTTCCCCTTTCACCAGGGCTGGTTTCCTCTAGAGATCATAGGGTATCCCCATGGTTTTCTCTGGGAGATCAGGAATTGGCAAAGGGTGACCCAAAAATAAGAGATTTTGTAGGACATAGTGAACTTCCAAGAGCTTGTTCAGGCACATACAGATTCCTTTTTGGGTCTTATTTTTATAAAATTGCATAATTTTTTTAGCTCTACGCGATGGTGCCATTAGATTTTCTTGAAAGTGTCTCGAAATTATACTTTAAGATCATTTTGTCTCAGGGTATCCTATACATCTCCCAAGCCCTAAAAGGATCGGTAGCCAATTGGAAAGTGAGTTGGATGGACAGGGAAGAAAGATTGGATGGGAAATGTCCTAGGGAAGATTGATTTCTCCTCTTGTGAAGTGAATTAGTCATGTCATCAAGATTGGAAAGTGACATGATTGGTTTGTTGAAGATGGGTTAATTAACTAGGAAGACAGTGTGTAGGACCTTTAGAAGTTAGCTTGGAGATTAGAAAAGCACAAACAAAGTGAAAAACAAAAAAAGACACATGTTTCCAAGAATAATGTTGCTGAGAGGTCATATTTACATGATTACATGTATGCGATTAGGATTATAGCTCATTATTGGATTACCATGTAGGCCCATGTATTTTTTTAGTGCTTACAAGTTTAGGATGTACACCATCACCAAGCAAGTAGGAGATAACACTTTCAATCTTAATCTACCTTCTCATCTTGGGTTGCATCAAGTCTTTAATGTAAAACTCTTGTGACATTATTTTCCGGCTCTGTTTAATACTTCTAATGTTGTAGTTACTCTTTAGAAAATAGAGACAAATCTAAATTGTAGTGTTCCCATATATTTGGATCAAGTCATTTACACCAGTTGGTCACACAAACATGCCAACAAGAGATCCCTCTCTTCTAGATCATCAAAGTAGGTGAAGTGCCTTCCTAGAGAAAATGGTTTATAAAGGTTTAGATTTCTAATTTATTTCCACATCTTTTGTTGTAACTTCATGCAATGGGAACCATTTCTCTTTATGGAGTTGCAATTGATCTAGGAAGATATATGTCATAAAATAGATTACTATAAATATTGGGTGTTGATTGATATCCATTGTAATTGTGTTACCAGATTCTTATCCTATTCAATATCCATGTTTCACACCACAAATCTTAACTCAATTTCTAGAATTATGGAGTGGTTGGATATATTGTTGTTGAGTGATTGTTAAATGGTTAGATCCAACTAGCATTTCATCTTCTCTCTTAGTATATTAATGCACATATACATTTTTGGAGTTAGAGACGAGGAGAATGAATGCATCGCACATTTTTTTCTCATAGATATTCAAAGAACTAGCATAATACAACCTTGTTATTCAGTTCTACAAATGTTGCCAATTGTCTTCTCTATTTTCATTGTTCAATTTACACTCTACATGTTTCTAGTCTCTATCATACACACAAACCATTTCCTCATACAATTTAATTAAATTTTTTTATTGAGTTATCCACCAAGTCCTCCCTTGTGTCCTAGGGCAAAGGAGGTTACACTTTGAATGTGGTATTGTTGGTTGGCTCATGGATATACTTTGGAAAACATGCCACACTTGGAAAATGATATAAAACCCCTTTGGGCTTGAGAAATGTTAGTTGTTACAAAAGTATGACGTGGTGTAAGAGGCAATAGAGTGTTTCACCTTTTATTGTAGGTCATTAGGAGCTCAGTTGAGAAAATTGGGATGTACCTAAAAGATAAGAAACTGAAGAGGACTCAACATTGAAGTATTTTTATAGGGCATTTATGCTTATATTGAGAATTTTTGTAGTTTTTCAATGTTGGAAAGTGAGTTTTGTAAGGGGAATCTCTTTAAAAAAATCCTTGAGGTTGTATAGAATGTTGCATTTCACATTATAGGATTGGGATGAGTGTTGGACTATATTGAATGTGTAAGAGAAAAAAATAAGGTTTTTCAATATGCTTAAGATCAGACATGAAATGCATGTAAATCATGTTATGATTTAAGGGCAATAAAACTAACTATTTCCTCTATGTGTTGGTGTCACTATTTTAGTTCAAAAATTTGTGTGAGTAAAGTAATATGTTGTAGATTTTGTTTTTGATTTTATATTGGTAAATGGGTATGTTTGGATGAATATTGGATCTAATATAAG
This sequence comes from Cunninghamia lanceolata, assembly GCA_027924645.1. Lineage (NCBI taxonomy): Eukaryota > Viridiplantae > Streptophyta > Pinopsida > Cupressales > Cupressaceae > Cunninghamia > Cunninghamia lanceolata. The sequence continues at coordinate 15,879,755 of BSBN01000021.1, read as the reverse complement.
TCAAAAATATGTGTCTTTGAATGCCCATAAACAGTAGCTTTTGGGGGTTTGAAGTTGAGATCCATTGTGGGTGTTATTGGTAAATTGTTTGAGTTGGGTTTTGTTTTATATATCAGAGTGAGTTTTAATACATGATTAGGATGGACGTTTGTCTCATATGTTGATCCTAGTAGTGGTCAGGTTGTGATGTCTAGATACAAGGAAAAGGCTACCCTTCATCAGGCCTCTTATCCTTGACTACATTAGATTATCTAAGTTCTACTCAAACCTTGTTTATGAATGATATTCTTTGGATAGATTTCTCGATTAAATTTTTCTAGAACAATAATTCATGTTCCCTTGTATTCTCCTAATTTGTTTTACATAAGCATAGTCTTCATAATAGGGTTCGAGATAGCATCGAAACATTTAGTTTGTAGGAAATAATGCTAGATTTTTTTAACCACCTTTACCACAATGAAATGCTACTTGTCCAACATAGAATATCTTAGCTCAACATTTCAAAGTGGTGAACTCATGAAAGGAAGTAGTCTCTCATCTCCTTCTACCTTTGTGTGAGTCAGAACTCATGTAACAAAGTGTTTCAAAGCAAAATAATATATAAAATATTTTGCAATAATCAAGGTTAATCAAGACAAGAGCATTAACAATGGATTTATTACTATCTTGAAAGCTAATTTGAGCTTTGAGAACTTTCAATCTACATGCTTGTATCTTTCTTCAACTTTCTATTTAAATGATGAACAATCTCTACATATCATAATACAAACTTCTAAATGAAGTTTTATCTTCTCAAAAAATGATTTGAGCTCTTGCTTGCTTCCGAGAAGAGGAATACTGAGAATAGTTTTGATTAAGTTCGTGTTTATTGAAATACCCTTCTTTGAGATATATAGCACAAGAGCTAGCCTTTGGTAACACAAAAGATATTCTCTCGAGATTTAATGATATCCTATACTATCTACATCTTTAAAGTACTTTTCGTAGGTCTTTACATGGTTTGCTCTATGTTTAGAAAATAAAGTCAAACAAACTCATGATTGCACACTCAAACCTACCTAGTGGGATAGGAGTATTTTGATCCGAAGGTGACTATTAGTCTTGGATTCTTTGTTACAAATCCCATGGCACTTAAGATTTCATATCATCCACTTGAATCACTTATTATTTATCAAGCTAAGTACCATTATTTTTATTTTTATTTTTTGCATTTCATTATCACAATAATGTTTATTTAGTATCCTAGATTAATTTGTATTTATGCATATGAATATTATTAAAGTATCCTAAATAATCCTTAAACTCAAATATATATGAAAAATTTGGTTAAAAATATGTAAAATAAAATTTAAGTGCACTAATCGATGCCTATAGTTACCCTTTAAAGTACGATTATAAATATTCAACTATTTTTAAACATCATCCTAATTAACAATAACTAAAAATAAATTTTGATCTATAAAGATTGAATAACTATTTACCACTTTTTAATGTAAATGAAATATAAAATTAAAATTAAAATTACTTTTGACCATTGAATATTTAATGTTTAAACAAAGTGAAAATATCTTTACAATTAATCATATCAAATAAACTTAAGGGTAAGGTGATATTACCTACTTAGGGACTCTTTTCCACAAATGTCACATCCAACTCACATTCTAATCACCTTCTCAATGAAGAGACGTCCTTGCATGGTATTTGTATTATAGGAAAAATAATAATCAATGCAAATCTGACCAACTAGGCAATAACATCATGATGAAGATAGACATGTATATTCCACAAGATTCTTTTGGTACCGTGGAGCTCAGGTTGTCATGTATTCTGACAATACTTTTGTTTTTTTTATATTGGAGTAAGTAAAACTAAAGAACAGTTAGATGAAATAGCTGTAAGAACAGCTATAGCAAGTTAATGCTACAGGCCAGCTTTAAAATAGATCAATCTCAAAAGAGGCAGCCAAAAGAATTACAAGAGTAGTATAAATGTTGTAAACCAGCTATTTTACAGTAGTACAAAAATGTCCAGGAAGAGAAATACTCTTTCACTTGCAATCATTATTTTTTAAAAGAAATAAAACTCTCTAAAGATCCAATAAAATAGCAAGAAATCCAAACTGTATAAACATAGGGATCACAACAGCATCCTTATGAGGTTGCAAGGTGGAATAACACCGCTGCTCCAGCCCACTGTTCTGACCATATTAGCAAAGTCCTCTATCTTGCCCTCTACACCTGTCCAAAACAACACTGCCCTATTCACAACATATTCCACTGCCCTGTTCACATCATCATTCCATAGCCATTTGCATTGTCCAGTCCACACCAGCATTATCCATTGTTTCTACCCATTGGACCTGCCTAGGTCACCATTGAACCTATCCATATCTACGTGGTCCATTGCACCAGTCCTCATCAATATAATCCCATATCCTCTATCTACAACCTGCATATGATTTTTTATTATTGTTCGCGTGAAATCTTCAAAATTTGATTCATCTTTGTATCCTTTTGATAGAACAGCAAAATGCCACCTTAAAGGAGATGAGCAGGTGTCCATTTTGTGGAGCTGAGAGTGAAGACCTTTAATCTAAAGAATGATCTCCTCATTTAGAGAGAGTTGGTCCTTTAGGGAGACGAGAAAACTAGCTACTTTTATAGAAAGAGAACAACAAATTATCACCATTTCGATCTCCAGAGGAAGGAATGAATGGGAAAAGACAGCCAAACATTGAATTTTCCAAATGCATTTGATAATGACTAGGCGGCATCTGCAGGAGATTGAGTTGTGAGCAAAACAAGAGCTAAGCAGAGCCATTTTCCATGACCAAGGGAAGTGGAACAGAGCTAGAATGGTGGACATCAAGGCAGCCTATAGTGTTTTAGCATGCAGGCAAAACCAGAAGCAGTGTTTGAAAGATTCGGTCTTGCCACAAAAGGGGCAGGAAGGTGGTGAAAAAAGAAATGTGAGGCGAGTTCTGACTAGGAGCTTAGCATGAAGAAGTTTCCAGGCAGTCAGTTGGGATTGTGAATCCGTTATGGATTTCTAGATTTGAAGACTCAATTTATTCCATTTAGTCCAGCTGAACTTACACTTCTAGAGAGAATTTAGGTAGTTGGCAAGGGGTAAAAAAGGTAGCAGTTGTTTATAAACCACCTTGAGAGGGAATGCTCGGATGCTACAACCACTAGACCATCTCCAATCCTTTAAAAAATTAGAATGGCAGCCTGAAGAGAGCAGGATAGAGAGGTTTGGGGGCACTAGATTTTGGATTTCCAACACAGCTACTTTGTCCCTGGAGCTAAGATCAAAGTAGAACTTAAGTTGCTGCCAAGACTACCACATGAAGCTTGATGAATCCCATAGGTCCTGAAATAATGCATGGAAGAGCTGAGGATAGGAAACAACGAGGAAGGATTTTCTACGAAAATGTGTGACTACAGACAAGTGTTAAATGAGTTTCCATTTTGAACTTTCCTTTTGTGTCAGTGATAGTTTACAAGTGAAAAGAACCATCGTATATAAGAGCCCATAGATTTTTTCTTTATGTAATTTCTCCTCCTTTATTAAAATTTACAAGAGAAAACAAAAGGATTAAATAAATATTAATACTTTTGTTTTCTTTTGTAAATTTTAATAAAGGAGGAGTAACTATGTAAAGAAAAAATCTATGGGCTCTTATATACGATGGTTCTTTTCACTTGTAAACTATCATTGACACAAAAGGAAAGTTAAAAATGGAAACTCGTTTAACACTTTTCTATAGTCACACATTTTCGTAGAAAAGCCTTCCTCATTGTTTCCTATCCTCAGCTCTTCCATGCATTATTTCAATACATTTGTTCATGACTTTTCTTCACCTAACTAATAGTCATTTTACCATTTCTTCATCTCTCTTTCTTCTACATATTCTTGGCTTCACCATTTTGATCACTTATCTAGCAAAACCTAAGCCCATTTGCATTCATTAGTATTGTTTGTTTCTAATGCAGTCATGGTAGGAGGGTCTAATGAAGGACTATCCAGCCATGTAGCCAAACAAATAAAACACCTAGACATCAATAATTCACAACAAGATGACACAAGTTATATCTAGGAAAAGCCTCAAAGTTACATTCTGTCACAAGGGCTTCCTATTTGCTAGGCCACAACCATTTGATTACTAAACATGAAATTAAACTATTCAAATAAAACTCCACATATTCCTACATTATGTATTATCATCATCTTCATTATCATTATCAATATCAATCTCCATTTTGATCTCCAATGCCTAGAATGATGTATATTGTATTCATTGATGATTCTGAGGCATTCTAATTAGCTATCATGTTCTAGTGTGGTTTGGCATATGAACTATGTGTGTTGTATGACAATAAGATTGTTTTCTTTCCCTTCTAATGTTTGTTGTACTAGTTGTGCTCTAGGGTGTATTTCTTCTATCTCTTCAACAATAGCCCTAACCCACTCACCTCTAATTCTAGGGCACATTCATATGCTTGGATAAGAGAGAGTTGAGTAGAATTGGTCGAGAGATAACCTTATTTTGAGTCTTGACTTAGTGATGTGATCTAAGGCCTTTTATGACTCTACTTGATTTTCTGACCTTGTGATGATATCAAGGAGTTTTTTATTGAGTTGACCTCATGAGGAATTCGTCTGATGGGCATAATTATTCCAGCCTCCCTAAGCTTTTTGAGTTCTTCCTGCATTTTTGAAGCTAAGGTAGGGTTAATAGGTCCTTTTTTTTGTCTAAATGGTCTAGGTCCAGGCTTCAAAGGGATCTCATGCTGGAATAAGTCCTCTCTATAAGCCTTTAGGTCCTCATATGACCAGGCAAAAACATGCTTATATCTTTTTAGTAGTGCAATTAGCATACTTCTGATATGTGGCTTGAGCTATTTGCAAATATATACCTTCTTGGGGGCATGAGATGTCCCCAAGTTTATCTCCTCCAAGTCATCCTTGTTTGTGGGAGATATCTTTGTAATAAATTGGTCCCTATTGTCAAAAGTTCTCTCTAAGGCAACTAACCCTCTGGGAATTTTATTTGTCTTGAGTTGAATTACCTCCTTCCCTAAGAGAGTTTCTCTTCCATTTACAACCTCTACAAGGTTCTAAAAATCCATTTCCTAGTTCTCATACTCATCAATGCAATGTAAAAATCTTAGCAAATCATTATCATTATCAAACACCTGCCAACTACATACATTATCTGGTATTGTAGGTCTGAGTTTAACCTCAACATTTGCAACATCTGATAGAGTTATATCATCTGGCCTTATGGCTACATTAGCTAGAAAATCTGCCCTGACATTTTTTGATCTCTCTATCCAGTTTATTGAAAATGCATCAAATAATTCAATTGTATCCCAAACAGCATGCTTATACTGTTTTAATCTCTTATTTTTTGAAGCATACTTATCTCTAACTGGGGACACAATTAACTCTAAATCTCCAAACACTCTTAACATCTTAATTCCATGCTTCAGAGCCATATTCAATCCTAACAACAGAGCTTCATATTCTGCAATATTATTTGTACAAGCAAACTTCAGTAGAAAAGAGAATTTTAGAAGCTTACCAGCTGGAGACAAGAACACAACTCCAGCACCAGAGCCTTCTTTTGAACAAGCTCCATCAAAGTACATGGTCCAAAGACCCTGTAAGTCAACCTCTTGAATGCAAGTATCTTTCTTTTTACCTTCTTGATCATCAGAGACAACTCTAAAATTTTCACAATCAGTATCTACAAAATAGATGTGCTCCTCTGACTCTTGATCTTCAACTGTGTCGAGTGATCTTTCTTCTCTAATCAATTTGACATCCTTTCCATTCTTGGGATCATAGCATATGACAGATCTAGTTGCATACTCCCACCAATGAGTGCTGCCCATCTTCTTGATAACAACATGCCATACTGTGGCTTGATATCAACAACTGTTATGTTTATTTTGTAGGTTTTTTCAGGATATGCTGCTAGTCTAAAATCCACATCTTTCATAATTCCAATGACTGGTACCTCTAGCATCCATGGCATAGCATTTCCCACATGCCTTGTCTATTTTTAATCCAGCTTGTTGCATAATAGCCAGAGGCATGATATTTGTTGATGCTTCAGAATCAAGCATACAATTCCTTACTGTTTTTCCATTAATAACTAGGGAGACATAAAATGGTTCAACCTGTGAAGGGCGCTTTGTCATGGTCATTCCTAGGTATACTTTAGGAACTTCATCCTCATCAATATATAAGGCTTGTTTCTTACCTTGATCTTCAAAATTTTGCTTGGCTTGACAAGGTATTCCTGAAATTAAGGATACTATTTTATTCTGAATTCATCCACTTTCATCAATTCCATCAATGGAACTGAGACCTTTATCTGGGACAGGACTTGAGTTATGTCAAATGGGGCATAATTTTGTATAATAGTTGTAACCTGATCCACAGTTTTGTTTCTATCCTGAAGTGATCCAGCCTTAATTTTTATGGCTCCCTGGCTGTCATCTTTCACCTAAAAATTCTTGTTTTGATTCTCAACCTGGGGAATTCTATTTTTTGGTCCTTGAGGATCAAGACTAGTTTTTTGCTTAAAATTCTGTTTATTAGTGCTCCATTGTTTCTTTTGTGTTTCAGCCCCTTTATGACTGTGCATTGGCTGGCTCACAAGAGTACTTTCTGGTTGGTGCGAGCTACTTACCTGAACCTTACCTCTCAGGTTATAATTGCTTTTGACTTGAGCAACAACTGTAGATATGAAGGCTCTAATTTCTTCGTCAGAAGGTCTCCTTAGGTTATTCAGAAAGATGTGAGAGTTTTGAGCATAAACATAACTATCTTCATCATCTTCATCATAGGAAGGCTGCTGACAAACCTGAACCTGATTATTTATGCTTGCATCAGCGTCATGAGAAGGATATTCCCAGTTTGTAGACAACATGTTGACATTATCATCCTCCATGCAATGCGGCTCATTGCATTCACCACAGGCAACAACATTATCATACAAGGACTGAGCAATCATGCACTGTGACTGTGAATGAGGCATTTGACATATGATGCACCATGGGGTGTCATTGACCATATTTACAGCTTTCTTCAAAGGGTCAGGTGTTTCTATAACATTTTGAGCTCTTTGACTAGGGTTGCTATTTGGAAGAACTGGTTTACCATTATGCCAATTTGTATGATATGGCATATTGTGCAATGATGGTCTCTTTTCTTATCTCTGGTAAACCTGCCTGTCATGACCTACCCCTTTTTCATTTCTAGCCAGTCTGTGGCTTAGGTCCTTAACAACATTTGTCAATTTATCTATTTTGTCTTCAGGGGCAGATGTATTTACCTTGAGTATTCTGGGGCTTATTTGGATTCTGTAAGATTTTCACATCATCCCTTCTGTTTGTTTTACCAGATGCTTTCCTATTATTTTCAATATTTGTTACAACTCTGAAAGCATCCCTGAGGCTATTTGGACCCTTGTCTCTTAATCCATAAGCTATTTTGGCATCAAATGCATTTATATAGAGCACTATGCACATTGGTTCATTAGGTCTCATATGAGGTGGCAGCTTGTTCAGCACTTTAGTGAATCTAGCATTGAAATCCGTAACCTGCTCATTAGACCCCTTAGTGATACTAGTGAATTCATTTATGAAAAAGCTTGGGTCAGTTTTGTCACCATATTTCTCCTTAAAAATCCTTCTGAAGTCATCCCATGATGAAACACTCCTATCAGGCAAACCTCTATACCATTCTCTGGCCTCATCAACTAGGGATTGCATAAACAACTTCATAAAAACATCCTCATGCTCAACCTCAAAGTTGTCCATGAAATTTTGAAAAGCGCTCAAATGATCCTCACTTGATATAACATTATTTCCTAAAATTTCTTGCACATGTGGCCTTACATGCTTGTTAATGGGGTTAGGGTAACCAGGAATACCATAAAAAACAAGCTGCCTGAATCTATCCAGTTGCATTGGCTGTCTACCAAACTGATTTGCATTTTCATTTCTATTTATATCTGGATTTCTTACATGATGTATTTGCACCCTAGCATTATTTGCATTCTATCTTTGATCACTTTGCCGATGATAGACATCATTTCTATGTTGGCTTCTCAAAACACTTGCGTTATCAAGGGTGGGGATTACGTCCTGTTGAACAGCCCTCAAAGCTTGTACCTTCTATCTCATATCATCTCTAATTTTCACAGCCTGTAAATACTCAAATTCATCCCTGAGGCTTTTAATCTCTTCAACTAACTGTTCATCGTTGGGCATAGAAGAAGATGGTCTCATTCCATTCTGGCCATCATCATCATCCCTTGGAGATTCAGTTTCTTCAAATCTGTCACTGGGGTCCAAGAAAGGACGCTCTTGGAAGACCTTTGACCTCATTCTCAGACCACCACCTTGTTGTCTCTCATACATATCTTGAATCTCAGCCTCTGCATTTGAAAAGTAAGATGCATGTTGCCCTGAAGACCTAGGATTATTTTGCGTATCATCATTTTTGGGAGAACCCTCATGACTGGTTGGGACAGTCCCCTTTTTCCTATACATCATCTTTCTGGGTAACACTTCAAATAGAGGATCACACAGGGATCTTCTCCCTTGCATACAAACTTTACTTTACCAGTTGGGAGATCGGTTCAGAGTCGCCACCTATAACTAGGAATCAGTATTATCAAGGTTTTTACACCAAATCCCTAGTGGAGTTGCCAAATTTGTTGGTTATCAATCCGACTGGATGCTTATTCCCAGTTATCCCTACAAGGTAGCCATGAATGATCAACAGGATCTCTGGGCCAACGGCCAACAATACAAGAGATAGACTCTATAATATCTCCTCTTATTCAGGCTCTACAAAACCTAGGGGGTATTCCCTATTCAACATCCATGAGATATGCTTATAGGTTGGGGGATGTTGATACAAAGCAGATAGATCCTCCTATATGTAGACCAAAACTATGGAATAAGTGCAAAGGGGCTAGCTTTGGGCCTATATTTAGTTGTAGATAGAGGATCTTGGTCCTAAACTACTTCTAAAGTCCTAATGGTTTGGTTTTGAAGTTTAGAATGTGATTTTGTACTTGGATGCAAAACTAGGACCTGGGTGTAACCTCAATACGAGACTAGATTGGTGCCTATCCAGGGCTTGGAGTCAGTAGATATACACATGTGAATGGCTAGCATAAACATATACCAAAGACTGAATACCAAGGGGATTTCTAGTATCTGCCTTACAAATACTTCCCAAAACAGGGTATTCAGTTATCTCTACTTACAACATCCTCACTGCAATACATTCTTCCCAACACTTGATCTAAAACATTTAATCTACTCCTTGAGCAGAAGTAAGAAATCAAGCATTCAACATAGTAAACCTATGTTCTAGAAATCATAGACACCCCTTAGGTGCTAAGATTTAGAAGAAGAACACACTCAATTTGGAGACAGATAACAGAACACATGCAACACAACATTACTCATTTAAATCAGCATGATATCAGTAGATTTATATAAGAAAACATACAACATGAGACTCATAAACTTACAAGATAGCCAAGATAGGGCCACCAATGAAGTTGTATTGTATCACAGCACCAAAATTTGTCTAGTTTTCAACAACAACAAATGAGTCACACAGCCCGCTATATACAGCAGAGGAGTGCACTCAGCATTAATTACATGGCAAAAATCAAAATCTGCCAGATACAGTTCATCTTGAGAAAATGACACTCAAGCATTGAATGCAACAGGTAGAGGAGGAGACAAGGTAGTTGGACTCGAGCCTTGCATCGCCGCTTGGGGATTCACATTTTCAAACTGGTGGTTGACCCGTCCATGCCATCGCCCATACCTCTACAACATCCGCCATTAATGGCGTACCAACCCGCAGCCTTGGGAAATGCAGTAGATCGTGCCTTTTGAAACTTTCCCACTAAGAAATATGACCCTGATATTTCAAATCATGAGGGAAACAATTATCCCACATTCACCCTGCAGCGACCTCCTCAATACATTATAAGCTAGGTCGTGAGCATATGTGATGTCAGTGATTTTGCTCCCGACAACACCAGCTTAAACCTCATCATCATGACCCGCACCATCAGCGAGCTAATACTCTTCGCCTGATATTTAACATCACCCTGATATTACTTGTCATACTGATGATCCTCATGTTCAATATCCTGTCAGCCAGACCCCCAATATCACTGAACCACCTGCACGATAATCCCGTCGCAAGCTATCCAGATGACATCATCGTCATATTTGCAATATCAAGGGGATCATCATAAGATGACCGATGTTGGAAATATGACCCCCTCAGACCTTGATGATGTCATCATCATATTCAGAGCATGGGTGATATTTAGAAGATCACTTGATATTTGGAAGATCACCCCCCTGCAAAATATCCAGTTGCACTATAGCTTCACGATGATGACCCTCCTCCTTCGGGATATGATAAGGCTAGTAGATAAGAATATATCACCCCCACATGATCATGACGTCAGCAACATCGGGGTAATAAAAGAATGTCAGGGCTGATAAGAGAATGTCGGGGGTGATATCTACAAGATGGCTGATATTCGAAGTATCACCCCCCAGGCAGAAGGTTAGGTTGGCAGAAATATGATGATGAGGTCCCAAGACTTAGAACTTTTGGACTTTTGGGAGGGTGCCTGCATGAGTTTAAATGTTTGAAACTTGACCGCTCATGTGGGCATCAACAGCTTCTTCAGATCTTCATGCGGACCTCTCAAATCTTAACTGGAACTACTTCAGATAATCCTCTACATAGCCATATGGTCCACATACATTGATCTTTATTAATTTTCTCACTATCCTCAACATTCTAGTCTTCAAACAAAGCAACAAAATAGGATACAGTTGACATCAATTCAACAAGGATATGTTGACATCAATGACAACACCGTTTAGGCACATATTTGCAATAGGATTTTCCCAACAAATCATCTACATAGTCTTCCAAATATGTATGCATCATGTCATGAAAGATAGTGGTCATTGCACGCTAATATGTAGCTCCGGCATTCTTCAACTTGAAGGGCATGACATTCCAATAGAAATTTCCCCAAGGAGAAGTGAATGCTATCTTAATTTGATCCCTAGGAGCAATTTTAATCTAATTGTAGCCTGAGAAACCATCCATGAGTGATAACATTTCATGACCCGCTATCAAATCCACTATCATGTCAATGTTTGGAAGTGGGAAGTCATCTTTACGACAAGCTTTGTTTGTTGGAATAGGGTGCCATTAACCTTGTAAATTCCAATGTTGTTTTTTATTCTATTTATTATTTGTTATTTGTAATTACCCATAAGGGAATGAGATAGTCTCATTGACAGTTGTAATTTCAAAGTTACCGATGGTAGTTACGGAGTGGCATTTACAGTTGGAAAATGTAAAAACTCATAGTAAATGAGGATAGGTGTGCTCCCTTCAGGAATATACTATTTTGGTATGTATGACAAATGTCATAATGTTTGGTGAGTGAATCTATGACAGCTGCAAGTTGTCATAAGATTCAATGATTCTATGATGCATATGATAGATATGTTAGTTGTATATTTGCTATTTTTAGCCCAAGGTTCCTATCTTGGAAAGATACTCTTTTGCTAGAATCTATGATGGTTATGACACATCATAAGATGTTGTAAGAGGCTAGATTTAGTCTTGAGCCTCCAACCTTTGCATGGTTATTTTTGGACAAGTGTAAGATGCTTGTAAGATGGTAATTAATGTTTACAGGTTGGAGAATCTTAGGAGAGAGAAGGTGAATGCCTAAGATGAGTTAGAAAATATTTCTATAAGTATTTGCCATGTATTAGTTGTTGCAATACAGATTTTAGGTACTCAAGTGCTGTCGGAATGCTATCAGATTGAAGACTGGTGGAGAGAGTTGAAGTGTTGTATTGTAAATCATTTTCAGATTAATACAACATTGGGCTTCTTTCCTGTGTGGAGTTTTTTTCCCTAAAAGGGTTTTCTCCATGTTAAACATTGCATTATGTGTTCATATTTTTGATTTTACATTTTTGTGAAGCATAGTTTTGTTTTTGTGTTACAATCTCCATTAATAACACACAGTTAAAGATTGCTTAAATTTATTTTGAATCAGATTTCCATTGAAGTAGTGTTGCTTTCATTTCTAACATTTGGTATTAGAGTTTGGTCAGCTTTGACTCTTGGGTGGTAGTGTGGAAGCTACAGCTATAGTGGGAGATTTGGTTGCATTTGTTTTGCAGATCTTGTGTTGTTATTATGGCTACAACCACCATTGCATCATCCTCTCGAATGGACATTGAGAAGTTCAATGGAATGGGGTATGAGTTGTGGAAGCTAAAAATGGAAGATTTGTTGGAAGAAAGAAACCAATGGTTGGTTGTTCAAAAAGAGAAGAAACCTGACAATGTCTCTCAAGATGAGTGGGATAGACTGGATAAGAAGGCACGGGGAACCATCCGGTTGTGTCTTTCAGACTCTATCTTGTTGAATGTCACAAAGGAAGAGACTGCATACAAGTTGTGGAAATGGTTGGGTGAGATCTATCAATCCAAGAGTATGGTAAATAAACTTTATTTAAAAAGAAAATTATTTTCCATGAAAATGTGAGAAGGTGAATCAATTGCAGAGCATTTAAATTCTTTTAATTTGTTAGTGAGTCAGCTTGATTCAGTAGATGTTGAGGTTAATGAGGAAGATAAATGTATCTTACTTCTTTGTTCTTTACCTGAGTCTTGGGAGAATGGTATCCCTGCTATCACTGCTACCCTCATGGATCTAAAGTTGGATGATCTTGTTTCAGTGCTACTGTCACAGGAATTGAGGAAGAAGAGTTCAGATAGTTCAGGGGATGCTCTCAGTATCAGGGGAAGGTCTAAGGAAAGAGGACCTAAAGGAGATCAGAAAGGGGCTAAGGACAAGTCCAAGGGCCGGTCTAAGACTCCTGGTAAAAAGAACAGAGTTAAGTGTTGGAACTGCGGTAAAAGGGGACATGTGAAGAAGGAGTGCAGAAATCCCAAGAAACAGTGGGAGAGTGCTTCGGATAAGTCCTCAAATGTAGGTGAAGAAGTTTTACTTTCTGCATGTAATCTTGTTTCTAATGATCACTGGTTGATTGACTCAGGGTGCTCATTTCATATGACCCTGCATAAGGAATGGTTCTCCTCATATGAAGAATATGATGTAGGTAATATCTACCTTGGTGACAACTCTACATATCTAATTGTCAGGAAAGGAAAGGTATTGGTGTGTTTTAGTGATGGGAGGATTAAAACCCTCCCTAGTGTTTTGCATGTTCCTGGATTAGCTAGAAATCTGATTTTAGTTTCAAAGTTGAATGATTTGGAAATGCATGTGACATTTGACAAGCATCGCTACAGATTGGTGAGAGGGAACTTGGTGGTAGCAAAAGGGAAAAGATTTAGGAAATTGTTTAATCTTGAAGCCACTACAGTTTGTAATGCCTCCTATGTATCTGAGGCCACTACTAAAAATACATGTATGTTGTGGCACCATAGATTGGGCCACACAAGCAATAATGTACTAGAAACTATTAAGAATAAAAATTTGTTGGACAGTTTCTCTTATTCTGATGAGCACTTTGATTTCTGTGAGCATTGTGTGTTTGGTAAACAAAACAGAAAATTATTTCCTTTAGGAAGTAATAAAGCAAAAGAGAAGTTAGAAATTATTCATACGGATGTGTTTGGACCTGTGGATAATGAATCTATTGGAAAATCTTTTTATTTTGTAACCTTCATTGATGATGTATCCAGATTTACATGGATTTGTTTTATGAAGCATAAATCTGAAGTTTTTCACTAAGTTAAGGAATTCAAAGTCTTAGTAGAGAACCAATCAAGTTTAAAGATAAAAATATTAAGATCTAACAATGGAGGGGAATATTGCTCTAAGGAATTTGATGAGTTTTGCAAGCATGCAGGTATAATCAGACAAAAGACAACTCCGTATACACCACAACAAAATGGTGTTGTAGAAAGGATGAACCAAACAATTATGGAAAGAGCCAGAAGTATGCTTAGTGATGCACAGTTGGATAAATGCTTTCGGGTAGAGGTTGTGTGTACTGCTTGCTACTTGATAAATAGATCTCCTTTTAAGGCTCTTGATTCGACACCTTATGAAGTGTGGACAGGTAAGAAACCTTCTGTTTCACATTTAAGGGTTTTTCACTATGAGGCTTTTGTTTATGTGCCTAAGGAAAAGTGATCTAAATTGGATCCAAAGGCTGAAAAGTGTACATTCATTGGATATGGTGATAATGTAAAAGGTTATAAGCTTTCAAATCCACTAACCTACAAGATTATCTTTTCTAGAGATATAATTTTCAAGGAACTTAGAGCTATTTCTAAACCTGAGCAGCCAAAAGAAAAAGATGAAAAGGTAAAGAGAGCACACTTTGAGTTAGAGCAGCAAGATGCACCTCAGGAAGAACAGAATGATGGATTAGGGGGTGAAGAAGAAGAAGAAGATTCAAGTAGTTTTGATGAAGATGAATCTATTGTGATAGAAGAAGTTGGTACAGATGATCATGCAGAAGAACAAGTAGAGTCTCTTACTCCATCCTTGAGGAGATCCACAAGACAACAGAATCCAGTTGACAGGTATAGCCTACCAGATTTATGTTGTGTATATGCTTTATTGAGTACTAACGATGAACTTAGATCCTACAGGGAATCTATTTCTGTAGATGATAGTGAGTCTTGGCAGCTAGCCATGCAGGAGGAGATGATGGCTTTAGACTCTAATAACACCTAGGATCTTGTTCATTTGCCCAAAGGAAGAAAGGCCATAGGATGTAAGTGGGTCTTCAAGAAGAAGTTTGGAGCAGACGGGTCATTGGAAAAGTACAAGGCTAGACTGGTAGCCAAGGGCTATTCCCAGATAGAGGGAGTTGATTTTGGTGAGATATTCTCTCCTGTTGCTAAATTGACTTCTATTAGATTTCTCTTATCCATTGCTATAGCTTATGATTGGGAGATTGAGCAAATGGATGTTAAGATTGCATTCTTGCATGGAGATCTTGAAGAAGAAATTTATATGCAATAGCCTACAGGTTTTGAGGTAAAAGGAAAAGAACATTGGGTTTGCAGGTTAAAGAGGTCTCTCTATGGTTTGAAATAGTCCCCCAGAATGTGGTATGAAAAGTTTGATTCATTTGTTTTGAAATTGGGTTTTTTTAGAAGTGAGGAGGATCATTGTGTTTACATTCATTGTGTTGATGATTCTATACTGGTTATTGCTTTGTATGTTGATGACATGTCTTTTAGCAATACTAAGGGTATGGTCAGTGAGCTTAAATCCCAACTTTCTGGTGCATTTGAGATGAAGGATCTTGGTGCTGCAAGGTATATTTTGGGAATGGAGATCAAGAGGGACATAGTTAACAAAAAGCTTTGGTTGTCACAAAGTAAGTATGTGAATACTATTTTGTAGAGGTTTAGTTTGCAGGACTGTAATCAAGTTAGAGTTCCTTTACCCATTGGTACTAAGCTTTCATTAGATATGTGTCCAAAGGCTAAGGATGATCTTGAGGATATGTCTAATGTGCCATATGCTAGTGTTGTAGGGAGTTTGATGTATGCAATAGTTTGCACTAGACCAAATATTGCCCAAGCAATGAGAGTTTTGAGCAGATTTATGTCTAACCCTGGTAGACAGCATTGGAACTATGCGAAGATGGTGTTTAAATATCTTGCAGGTACTCCTGATCATTGTTTGGTTTATTCTGGTACTGATAGCGCTGATAAATCTTTAGACATACAAGGTTTTGTTGATGCAGATTGGGCAGGTGACTTGGATAGTTGAAGGTCCACTAGTGGCTATGTGTTTACTCTGTTTGGAGGTGCAGTGAGTTGGATGAGTAAGAGGCAGCCCATAGCTACTTTGTCTACCATAGAAGCAGAGTATATGGCTGCAACTTATGTCTCTAAGGAGGCAGTTTGGTTGAGGAGACTATGTACAGGTATTGGTTTTGATTGCAAGAACATTCAAATTGGTTGTGATAGCTAGAGTGCTATCTATTTGACTAAGAATCCCATGTATCATGCTCGAACTAAGCATGTTGATGTTTAGTATCACTTTGTTCGAGAGTTCATTGCAAATGGAGAGATTCATCTGAAGAAGATAGACAATCGGGACAATGTTACAGATTCATTGACCAAGCCTGTGAGCACAGAGAAGTTCGTGTGGTGCAGAGAGGCCATGGACCTTGTTTCTAGTGCATGATTATTTCATTTGATTTCCTATGGGTTGATTTACAATGTATAATGTCAAGTGGGAGAATGTTGGAATAAGGAGACATTAACCTTGTAAATTCCAATATTTTATTTTATTCCATTTATTA
Source organism: Cunninghamia lanceolata (assembly GCA_027924645.1). Lineage (NCBI taxonomy): Eukaryota > Viridiplantae > Streptophyta > Pinopsida > Cupressales > Cupressaceae > Cunninghamia > Cunninghamia lanceolata. The sequence goes on along the minus strand of BSBN01000021.1, from coordinate 15,863,347 downwards.
TTTGTAATTACCCATAAAGGAATGAGGTAGTCTCATTGACAGTTGTAATTTCAGAGTTACCGGTGGCAGTTACAGAGTGACATTTATAGTTGGCAAATGTAAATACTCATAATAAATGAGGATAGGCATTCTCCCTTGAGGAATATACTATTTTTGGCATGTATGACAACTGTCATAATGTTTTGTGAGTGAATCTATGACAACTACAAGTTGTCATAAGATTCGGTGATTCTATGACACATATGACGGATATGTTAGTTGTATATTTTCTATTTTTAGCCCATGGTTTGTTGGAATCTATGACGGTTATGACATGTCACTTGTCCCCTAGCTTAACCTCCCATCTCCAACCTTTGGATCTCGTTGCCCCCTTCTCCCTCCTCTTTAATTTCTAGGTTTTTAACCGTATCCTTCGTTTCTTGTTGCCCCCTAGTGCTCTATTTGTGGCTTGGAGTTTGTTGTGAATATATATTTATATATATTATTTGGTCGTTGTAGCTTGTCTTCCCTTTTATGATTTACTCTTCTCTCTTATGCCTTCTCCCAGTTAGTTTCTTTCCTCCTTTGGATAGTTATTGGCTTACCTTTCTTTTTTGTTAGCCCCCCCTCCTTTGCCTTCGTAGTTCACCCCTCTCTCTCTTTTAACTTGGAGCCCTCTCTTGTTCTTTATATGTAGCTTTTCCCAATCTATCCCTCACATTTTAACCTCTTCGGTTGTCCCCCCCTTTTTTATTAATTATTTAATTATTTAATTATCTTATCTCTTTCATCATCGGTTTGTTCTTTATGGTTGATTGTATTACAGTTGTTCCTCTTTTTGCTCCCTTCTAATTTGTGGCCTTGCTCCTTTGTTTGCTTTTTTAATTTTCTTTACTTGGGTCTTCCTCTCATCCTAGTTAGTCTTTCTTTGTTTGTTTTGTCTTAGTGTGCCTAGATGTCCCCCACTCCTCTTTGTCCCTCACTTCACTAGGTTTGATAGGCAGCTATCCTTCTCCCTTAATTGATCTTGGTTTTCACCTCACATCTCTCTCACTCCTTTTAAGTGGTCTTAAGTCTGCATACTGTCATTCATGTTCTCTCTTCTCTTGCTAGCTATCTTTCTCCTAATGATGGATCACTGTGTGTGATTCGAAACGTTGAGGAAAATAATAATACACAGTCAAATCTAGAAGCATTTCAAACTCAACATCATGGACTGTGGAAAATTGATGGCTACCAGTAAAAAGCCTTTTTCCCAATTTTTTTTAGAAAACAGATATCCGTTTCAAAGTCAAACTTTGCCAAGTCATGAATTTGGCTAAGTAAAAACGCAATTTTTTTCCTATTGCCACTGTTTAGCCCGTGATGATCCTGCACATACCCTATTACATATTTAACCAAAGGCTCTGAATGAAAAGTATCTAATTTTGCATGCATGGAGAACATAAAAGATCTGAACAATAACTTTTGTTTGACTTTCCATGGATCCATTTTTTGATGTTCAATGTCAATGCACAAATCTTTACTTTTAACACCCAACATTGCAATACCCGCTTCATCAAAAACTATTGCCCATATAGAACTTGCATAGTCTTCAAGGCAAACCCTAAATATAGTATCTATAATCACATTCAAGAAAAGTTTTTGCACACTTGGAACAATTCCATCCACCACTTGTAATCCTTGTCACTTTTCGTCGGCATTGTGAATTACCATCAAGATATTCTTGCTTTCATTAGCAAAGTCAATGGTCTGTACCTTAGATATTACACATTTAACCAAAGGCTCTGAATGAAAAGTATCTAATTTTGCATGCATGGAGAACATAAAAGACCTAAACAATAACTTTTGTTTGACTTTCCATGGATCCATTTTATGATGTTCAATGTCAATTCACAAATCTTTACTTTTAACACCCAACATTGCAATACCCGCTTCATCAAAAACTGTTGCCCATATAGAACCTACATAGTCTTCAAGGTAAACCCTAAATATGTATCTATAATCACATTCAGGAAAAGTTTTTGCACACTTGGAACAATTCCATCCACCACTTGTAATTTTTGTCACTTTTCGTCGTCATTGTGAATTACCATTCACTAATGGGCATGCTAGATAACTAAAGTTTTTCATCTCATCAACAGAGATCAATGTTGCCCTAAGTAGAATGCACTACAGGTTTTTAGTCAGTTTGACTCCATTTTATATTTTAGCAGTATTCATTTGTGTAAAAATAGGCCCACGAGCATGAGATGGGGTTGTTAAATAATGACATGGATTATTTTTTCCAATATCATTATACCAATGTTTCAATTTTTCTGCATCTTCAATGATAGGATTTATAAATACTTTGCTTGTTGTGACTGTTCCTATGCATCTACCATGAAATTCTGACACTCGTGCACCTTTAATAGCAATGATAGATAGCTTGCCATCATTTTGTAGTTGTTCCAGTTCAACACCTTCTTTCATGCAAATTGTTTCACACATGGTAAGTTCAATGCTACACTCTGTCATATCTCTAATATATAAACTCCTTTTTTTCAATTCTCCTCCATTCTTCATAAATATTGTATTGTAAGGGCCAACCTCAAGGACAACACCAATGACATCAATCAATGAATTTACTAGCATCTTCTCAATTTCACTTATTAAAGTGAAAGAAAATTTTTCAAATGGAATGGATAAATCATCACTAGATAAAAGTTCTATATTGCTGGTGTAATTTAGTGTTATCTCATAATCACTTGACAAATTATTGAATCTTTTATCTGCCAACTTTAATTTCCTATTTGATATAGCATAAATAGACTCAACTTATATTTCTTCAGAGAATTTGTCAACAAGTTCATTAACACAAATTATGCGAATCTCTCCACCATCACTGTCAACAACATCAAAACTAAATACTTTTCATTGTCCTCTAGCATTATTGAAGTGTCGAACTGCCACCTTGTTTGTCACTCTACATTTGATAGTCCATCTTTCATGGAAAGGTGTTAACACAATTATTGGAATGGAACGAATCACTTTGTTTACCATGTGCACTGGACCCATATTCAAAGAGCAACCATTATGCATATCAGTCAAGCCAGTAATATTTGAGGATGGCAATGCAACATCATTGGACTGCAAGTCTAAAGAGGTATCACTTCCAACTAAGATTTTATCATCAATGGTATGCTTGAATGATACCATTTCAGCATCTGGTTCAACAATATCCATGTTGAGAATGACCATAAACCTATGACAAAATTTTAAAATCTTGTTATTATTGGCAATATAGATTACACATTTAATTTCTAAATATAATTAAAAAAAACTTACATTTGATTGTGTATATTGTCACATTTATAGTCATTGATTTGTAATATTGTTCCTTTTTTTAGAATGCCGGAGACAACAAATTCATTACAATCAATTGGCAATAAACTTAAGTGTGTTTGAACACCATCTGATAGTAATGCACGATATCTTTCTTGTGAATGCTCTTTACTTGTTATTTTCTTCACGTCCAATATTTGAAGTATAGGCTTGAGACCAAGAACCCCATTCTTCAAACTAGAAATAGCTCCTTGAGAAATAGTGGACACCATATTATCCTATAGTGTTTGCAAATCTTATTAGACACAAATAGTGCACAATCAAATAATTAGAAAATTATAAATTATGTTTAATCAAATATTTATAAGCATATTAAAGTTCAAGATATTTTAGAGGCTTCTATAAGAAAGAAATGAATATCAAGTTATTTTAGTTTTTAAAGATTGTAAATCTTTATATTTAAAAGAATATTTGTAAAAGATTCACAAAAATTCCTAAAATTTTGTATATGGGGGCTATCTTATATTACTTCCACATATGACGACAACTCTTATCAACTAACACTACATGTAAATCACATCAAGCTAATAATTAGGACACAAACGAATTCATTGAGTGAATCATAATATCATAAGGGTTTTCAAAATGATTTTTTTTGTGTGTATTTTTTGAGAGAAATATAAGAAACGGAAAAGTAGTTTGTTGCAAGATTCAAGCAAGTCATTCATTAAATGGGATCATACAGTTGATAATGAACACGTATGATTTTTTTTTTTTTTAACATTTGAAGTCATTTTAAATATAAGAGTTCCCTATCTCCCCAAAAAGGTTTCCCTCTCTTTATACTATCAGTCCAATATACCGAACCTTTATATATACCCACCCTTCCAATATACCCATCAGTATGTGGAAGAAGTTAGTCCTCTCCATATACATGACCGTACGTGAGAGAGACCTTAAGGTACTCAAAAGAGAACAATACGTGGTACCAAGTTAGTACATGAAAGAGATTCGCTCTATCAACGATACCTGCTTAGTAAGAAATCCTTGTATGTAGGTGTAAGTTCCTTTTATACTTGGAATTTCTTACTATCAGGATTTATGTCTTACAATAGAGACGAATGGGTATTGAATGGAGGAATTTCTATTTTTTTAAAAATAATTTAAATACCTTATTTCTCCCCGACAATTTATAGGGTCGATGCCACAGACGTCGTTGTTGCAGCTTTATTAGGTATTATATGCTGTAATTCAACACAACGGCATTACCCGTAAATGTGAATCAGAGGCATCGTTTTCACTGCTTATTTGTTACAAAAGTGTAACAAAATATTAACTTATATTGATTTGCAAAAAGGAAAACTATTAAAAAACTGTCTAAACACAATAAATCAACGTAACATAAATTGCAATTTAAAAAAGTATTTAAATAGTGCATAAAAAATATATATTTAATAAACCAACCTAAAACAATTTTAAAAAGTAAGTAACTTCAGTGTATAAAAGATATATTTTTAAAAATTACTTTTAGTAATACTAAAGTAAAATTAAAATTTACTACATTATAATAAAATTTGTTTTATATTTAAAATTAAATAAAATTTAAATTTAAATTTGAACTAAACTTACTTTAAATTTAAAATATTTTTTAAATAAAAACTAATTTCAAACTAAATCTATGCTTATATTTAAGATTATCTAAATCTTAAGTAAACTAAATTTTTTATAACTAAATAAATTATAAAAAATGAAATGATAACTAAAACCATAAATTTTTTAGTTATATATATATATAAAATTAAAAAATTTATAATAATTTTTAAAATAAATTAAATGCAATATAAAGGTCCAATTTATAAACAAATTAATATAAATAAATTTACAAATAAATTGTAGATTAGAAACATTTACCTTTGATTTGTTGAACTCAATTTCAAAAAGTATCTGTAAAAATTTTCAAATCAAAATTAACATTACATAATTTAAAAGATTTGAAAATAATTGTAAACTAAATTAAATTAATTTTTAGTTGTAATTTAATAGAATTAAATAAAAACTAATTTCAAACTAAGATTAAATTTAAATCTTAACTATTTTTTTTAAAAGAACTAAAAAAATTTATAATATTAATATAAATATACTAAAATTTATGATAATATCATTTTCCCTAAAGTGATATTAACAAGTCATTAACGCCTTTAATATTATCAACTCTAGATTTTAATATTACCAACTCTAGATTTTATTTTTTATTTCATTCTAAAGTGGGAAGCACTAAAACTTAGTTTTGTCAAACATTACAGCTGGAAGTACTTCTGCATGGAAACTGTGAAGGCATGAATGGGTCACAGTCTTAAAGGTGAGGCATTCTCAGTTAGTGCTAAAAACAACAATAACCTTCAATCTCTAATGGAATGCAACTGGCATTTATTATTTTCTACTAGCATAGTTCAAATGTAGAAATACGAACCACATGATAAAAACAAATTTTTGTCCAATATTATCATGAGGATCTTCAAACGGATAAGCAGACATGAAAATGTGGGAGCGTAGACGAGGCTGCAACCTTTCACAAGTAATGAAATGTATTGATGACGAATATTTTCAAGAGAAGTTTTTAGAAACTTTCAAGTTAATGCAATTGACAGTTGTAATTGCCATTTCCACTTCCCCCACCAGCACATAATAGTAATGAATGTTCTACCATATATTATAGTCAAAATATTACTGGGTGTATAGATACACAATTGGAATGCCATGATTGTGGGATATAGCTTTAGAAACTTTAAAGCAAATGTAGTTATCAGTGGTAACGCCATCTTCCTAAAGATTCGTCACCAACTTCCCTGCACGTGCCAAATTTAGAATGGATAATCATCTCTACTACACATGTCATAATGGGAGCATATAATGTGATATTCTTGTCAGATATTATAGTGGGGATGCTACAAGCGTGCATGCAAAACGGGGAAACATGCATAGAGGCAGCGTTTTGGGAATTTAATATGGATTTGTTGATGAGGCACTCGAAGTTTTTAATGTGAATGTAGCTGGCAGCGTAATGCCAAGCACATTGACTCCTTCTGCCAGTGCACCCAGGCCATTCCAAATGGAAACAATGATGTAATTGTTATATTCGAAAGATGGAAATACTTCACCAAAGTGGAAGCATGGAGAAAATAAAAGGCAGTTTTATGAGACAAATGGCCTCGTCTAGATGCAAAGATGGCAGCAATAAATACAATCAAAAGGCTCAAATAATCACCATATACCTTCGAAGATATGTTACTGGTGACATGAAAACTAGATGTTGAAACACATTTCTGGCAGATGCTGTTGTATCAAATGCTCTTGAAGGCGTGCATGCAAATCTGTGAAGGCACCACAAGCCACGACCCAATTGATGAAAATAGAAATGTTTTTAGCAAAATGTGATGGTCACAAAAATAGGTTGGTTGAAAAAGCCTTAGAAACTTTCAAGCAAATACAATTGAAGTGTAGTGACATCTTCCTCCTGTCCGTGGCTAAAACTGGGAACTCTCGAGCATAGAGTGCAATTTGAAGTTGTGATGGGTTGCGTTGACCATTTCAACCTCCGAATGGCATCTGGTAATACACAATAGGAAAAGGCTGAAGTTGTTCTAGAAGAGTTTTGTTGCAAGAGGAATGATGGGAAGCAATGGAGGTGATTCCCGATAGCAAAAGGATGAAGTTGAAAATCGACCGATTTTTGATACAACTGGAGATGTTACTCCTGAAATTGAAGTGTTAAGGCATCTTGGTGTCTGGGCCAAAACACTGCAGAGTTACTGCATTCATGCTTTGCTGAGGCACTTGAGGTTATTCCTTATACTTTGGTAGAGAATGCAGGGTTGAACCCTATTGTTATTGTTACAGAGTTTAGAAGTCATCATACAAATGGGAAGGTCAACACAGGCATCAATGTTAGGAAGAGTTAGATAGCAAACATTTTAGAAAAGAATGCAATTCATCCTTCTTCATGACCTCTGCATAGGGTATTGTTTATATAATCTATGGACACACTGAAAAGTGTAGGAATACATTACAGAAAGCTTCAATAGACTTTAACCCCTGTTGAGATATAATCAACTGTTGACATTAGGGTCAGCATTATGTAATTGCTAAATACTGCAAGAAAGTAATGGGTTTATATTGTTTATATTAATCTTGTAGGCCAATATGGCCAGAGCGGTCATGGTGAATGCAAGTGGGAAGCTTTGGACCAAAGTGTGGGCAAAAGGCAAGAAAGCATGCATTCAAACGAGAGTGTTAACAATGAAACATCTCTTGGATCTTCTTAGTCTCTTCAGTATTTTGTTTATGCACATCAAAATAGAAATGATTTTATTTTATCTGATGCCATGTTTTAATTCTTGCAGGGAAGACTTTGTGGCTTATGTAGACATATGCTTCAGAGAATTTGGGGATAGAGTTAAGTACTGGTCAACTTTCAATGAACCCATTATATTTTCATTTGCAGGCTATGACGATGGCCACTTCGCTCCTCAACATTGTTCATACCCTTTTAGAAATTGTCCTTCTAGAAAGTCCATTGTTGAGCCCTATATTGTTGCCCATAATGTATTTTTGGCACATGCAACTGCTGTGGAGGTGTTCTCTTACTTTTGGCTTTAAAAGTTACTCCCTTTACACCATGTTCTTGTATACTGATTCTTCTTTCTTTGGATGAACTTTGATCTTTGACCTTGTTTTTTCTTTTGTGGATATTCGTATAAGATCAATTTTAGTTTGTTTTTTCAATCAAGGTAGAATTTTTCCATGAAGACCGTTGTGTACTTCTAGAAAAAATTCCTCAAGTACATGCTATTGTTCTTTTGTAAATATAGGCAAAGCAAAAAGGTTGGATTGGTTTGGTTGTTCTTATGAATTGGACCATACCCCTTACCAATAAATCCACAGATATAGCTGAAACTCAAAGATCCATTGATTTTCAAGTGGGCTGGTAAATTTGATTCTCTTTATAAGTGGATTATATAACTAAATTGATAAGAATAAATATTTGATATATAAATGTTTGTTTCCATTTTTATTTATCATTTGCATACTCTTTCACATACCTCAAATTGTGTGGTTTCAAAAAATAAATTTGCAGGCTAACGAACTGGATCTCCCTGTAAATGCAGAGGACAAGTACAATACAGCTAGTTAAGTATGGAGTTTGAGCATATGAAGAATTCGAGCATACAAAATCCATTGCAAAGCAAATGTTTTCAGCATAATGAAAAATTTAAGAGAAGGAAGCGGTCGAAACAAACCTTGGTGTATGATTCCTATGGAATTGATATCAGAGCCTGGCCTCTGCTTGTTGTCTCTCTAGCCCCTTTGCAATATTGTGAAGGAAAATTCATAAATCTTGCAATTTGATATGCTCGCTTGAGTTTTAATAGCTTCAAATTGGGTTGTACCGTTTCTTAATTGTCCAATGCACGCAGGATAAAATTTAATGAGTTTTCTTTAGTTAGTGGTGGGTTGTACCGTTTCTTAATTGTCCAATGCATGGAGGATAAAATTTAATGAGTTTTCTTTATTTGGTGCCAGCAGCCTCAAACCTTTATTTTCCTGTGTGGCATGGTAGCTCCACCATCATAGACATTTTTATTTAATTCTATTAGGACTACCAAATTTTTTTGCCAGTTACAAATTTTAATTTGGTGCCGGCAGCCTCAAACCTTTATTTGCTTGTGTGTCATGGCAGCTCCACCATCATAGACTTTCCATGCCAGTTACAAAATTTAAATTTGTGGAGTGGGACTCCCTTTTTTAAAAAAAAAAAAATTTAAAAAAATTGTGGATGATGAATGTAGTGGGACTACCAATTTTTTTTTTTAATTGTGGACGACGAAAGTAGTGGGACTACCAAATTTTTGGCAGTTACAAGATGTGTGCACATATAGAATGGCCTATCGACCAAATTATATTAAAAAAAATAATTTTATATATGCAAATTATTTTATGCAATGGATAATGATTTATGAAAATCAACGCATGGGTATTTTAATGAGTATGCAAATAGAGTATGTATGAGATGATTAAATGATATTAATATTTTAATGATATAAATGAATAGAGGAAAGTATATAGTGAATTAATTAAATAAATAACAATATCTATTTAATTAATAGAAGAATAAATAAGATGATTGTGAGGACAAATTTAAGTGTCTACACTACGTGACTAATTCTAGCCACAAGAAAGGGAGTACAATGCTACACTACACTTGGATTTCAACATGCAAGACAAGTAAGAGAACATGCTCAAGCAACACCAAACAAATGAGTCTTTTAAGACTCTAATCAAGCCGTAAAGCATGAGATCATTTTCATTTATCCAAACAAAACCTTAATGAGGCTATCAAACAATTGAAGATTCATCCCATTTAAGGGAATTACAATCATCATGCAATGATGCACTGTCACACACTAGTAATCATCTAGCAAACCAAGATTAAGCTAGGACAAATTTAGGCTCACAAGATAAGATAGGGGAGAGGAGCTAGTAGTCAAGCGGGGTCCAATTGTTGATTAGTACTCATGTGCGTATAGGATTTAGTCTTGCAACATATTTATACTGTTTAGGGGAAAATTGGATTTGTTAATGTTTTAGTCTTTATATATTTCAATCCGTCTCTCCACTAAACATTGAAAGATCTAGGGTCGAGTGGCGAGCACTATCATACCCTAGGTCACTTACAAATGTAGGGAAAGTTGGATTAGGGAATTTAATTATTAATTTTTTCTTCTCTTATGTCCAATTAACCATTAAAACCTTAATTATGCAAATACGACAACAAATGGATGAAAGAGAAAAAAAGCTCTTGCAGACGGGAGTAGAATATCAAATCATAGAATACCTATTTTGGAGGATCCGAAGTGGAATAGTCGGGGACACTGGAGTGGGTGCCCAAGTCTAGGGTACAAGTTTCTTCGTAAAATTTGGACCTCCTTCCAATACTGAACAACCTTGTAACCAAGCTATTTCCTGAAGTCTATCTGCGGAGTACACTAGAGCAAGCACCCAAGTCCTAGAAGTGCTCCTGTGTCCTTTTCTTCAGATCCCAAATCTCTGATGTCTGCCAATCCTTCCTGCAACTCCACTTTTCCCAAATGTGACACCTATAAACTACAATCACAAGACTTGGTTTGGGGGTTGTGTTTAGAGGCTTATCTCAGTCAAGTCCTAGAGGACACTTAAGTCTCTGAATACTATTGTCAGACAAAGAGTGCATGCCCTTGTGAGGTAGAGGCAAAAACCAAAGGAATCAATAATGAAAACACAATATCATGTCACCTTGTAGTGAAGATATCATGGGAGGAAGATGCTCTTCATTCCATGATGAAATGGATGCTTAAATCTGCAAATTCAAACACACAAACCACACAAGTCTGCTCTTGCAACACAATGAAAGCCTTGAATCACCTTGAGAACACTTGAACATCACAATTGTCATCTAATTGGAATCTAGTTTACAAATGAATGCCTAAGCATTCTTATATATACAACTACAAACACTCCCACCAAGATTTTCATAAATCAAACTTACCGTGTTGGTAAAGGGACCTAATAATGGTCACAAACTGACACCCAGAAATTAGGGCTACCCCAAAATAGGGAAGGACTAGGGCGTAGGTGCCCAAGTCCTCCCCCTTTTTTGGGTAGGGTACAGCTCAAGGGGTCCACCTAGATCCAATTTGCCATGGAACCTAGGTCTCATTCCATCAGGATGTCAAAATATGAACTAAGATGTCCTACATGCATACTAAAGACCTGGGAGTTAAACCTTATGAGGGAAAAGCCCCCAAGGGGACATTTTCTGACATTACATTTAGCTCCCACTTTAATGTATGTATAAACATGAGGCCAATACATTCATTAAAGTAAGGTCACAAACACAACAAACACATCAAACATGGAGAAGACACGCCAATCACATAGAAGATAGTAACAGGCACGCAAAACACAAAGAAGACCATTATAGTCACATAGAACACAGAGAATATAGTCAATGCATGGAAGACACATTAATGCATGGAAGACAGGCATGATTTTTTTCTTTTCTTTTTCTTATATATATATATGAAATGCAAATGCAGGTACTAGAAAGTAAACAAACCTTCCATAATACATGATGCACTCATCGTGCAAGTCTTTGTATATATGGGGCAACACACATGCAAGACACGCAAAACCTCCCAAAATGTATATTGCATATGGGGCAATAGACACGTCAAACAAAACAAGCATGCCAAAACACACACTTGAAGACACGGAGAAAACACAGTAGACAAGCGATGGAGTGTACCTATCTCTAGGTCCAATACCATCTCAGGCACATTATAGGCACACACTGATGATTGGGCTTCACCACAAGAATCGCTAAAGACACGCTTAAGGGTTGAGTTAGTCACAAAACCGCTCCCCGCCTTTGCAGAGGACTTTTGAAAATGCAACCCCACCCGCATCATAGAGACACCTTACAATTAAAAGGAAGCATGGCATACCACCCCACCTACGTCATGGAGATGCCTTATAGTGAAAAGGAGGTATGATCTCAAAAGTATACAACCCCACCCACATCACGGAGACACCTTATAGTGAAAAGGAGGTATACATAATAGATAGATTGATTGATTGCAAACAAACTCAAGATGCAGGAAGTACTCATCATACTAGCCTACACCTGAGGACAAGCACATTGCTAACATCTACAATGGATAGATTACCTTATATGCCCCCACCTTAATGTGGTTGATATCATGCATCGATATCAATCACGTTAAAGTAGGAAGAAAACACACAAGGGAACATAGATTTTCGCAAAGCCCATGCCCCTCGGAGGTGACATGTACTTTACGATTGCCAAATGCTCCCACAAACACATCCCTGCAAGAAACATGTTAGTGTCTACATAATCATGATAAACAACAACAATTCATATGATTAACCACACAAAGAGCCAAGGTTATACAATGAATTTAGAGTTTGAGGATAACTATGGGGCTATATCACGAAGCTCTCCAAATCGAGTACCGCCAAGGCCAGATTCAATGAGAAACAAAGGTGCATAGAGCAACAATATTGTTAAGGTTTGTAAATGCAATAGAAACATCATTAAATTCACTACACGGAAAGTACAAGTACCTCCACTAGCCAAGTGTCGGATAAGATATACAACCCCATCGTCATATTAGGAACTAAGTCTATTTTTTGATTGCTCTCAAAAGGGACACTAGGTCCACATCAGTATAAATGTTTGTCGTCATCTGCCCGCTAGATGGAAACACTATAGGAAGGGAAACAATAAATAAGAGAGGAGAAACAAGTGTCTTAGGGACAGTCACGTAGGAGGGTGTCCCCAAGTCACCAACCATGACACTATGTCCGCAAGATGCAACACACAATGATGAAATCAGAGGGAGAGAGAGGCAATATAGAAGAATGATGATACAAATAGAATAAGATCACAACAGAGGTAGTCTCTTGGTATCCCAAACCTTATGGGAGAATCCGAGGTCATTCTAGGAGACCTTAACAACATATAACACATCACAGGGGAGGCACATTAAAAGAGACATAAAGGGTTAGAGATACTTACCTGTAGGGTATCATTGTTAAGAACCTGCATATCTAGAATATCTATCATGTTGTTTTGATCTTATTGAATTAACATTAAGTGTAGGACAATGAGAGGCCTTTCTTTTCTTTAAAAGGATTATATCCAATGTCGCTTGAGTAATGTGTTGAAGCAAATTCTATAGGTACTCGAATCCCTTGTTGATTTACACATCCCTTACCTTCATATTCACAATTGTTATAAAGGATTTTAAATCCTCGACCATAAAGTGATGTCATTTCCTTAGAAGAAGGTGAAGCCTCATAGGTGTCATAATTTGTGGTATAAGTGAGAGTATTTTTTTATTTTCTACCAAGGGGATTTTAGGTTTCTTAGGTGCTTCAAAAGATTGCTTAGATGAGATCGATGCTACTTTTGATGTGTCAAGGCTATTAATTTTATACTCCCCTATACTACAAGGATTAAAATTTAATGAGCCCTAATTATCACCAAAGAGTGCATTCGATGGTATAAAATGTTTCACAACATTATTCGTGGCTAGAGGCTTTGATGAATTAGCTTGTAAATTGTTTAAGCTCATATGATTGTAAACCAGTTTTTGTGTTTCAATATGTAAACAGTTATCTAGTTCAGGATCAACATGAATAGTATGAAGTTTACCTTTGAATATAAATTTGATTGAACAATGTAGAGTGGAAGGGATTGTGCCCAATGCATGAATCTAAGGTCTACCAAGAATCATGTTGTAAGATAAAGAACAAGGCATGACATGAATTAGGGTAGGCACAAGCATAGGTCCTACTTGTATAGGTAGAGTTATAGTGCCCATGGATTGTCGTCCAACATTATCAAAGCCATGAATGCTAATGCCATTTGGTGTTATTTGTGATGTATTAGCTTTAATCTTATGTAATAAGTCAATGCCACCAACATTAAGAGCTAATCCATTATCAATCATAACTCATTTTACCAATGTTTTATTTATTGTGACAAAGATTACAAGAGGGTCATATTGGTTTTGAACTTCAATTGATGGTAATTCTTATGGTTGAAAAAGAATATCCATTTTTGTCTCATGCATACTATCCAATACGACTGCTACATCATTGGGCTTAGCAGTAGGTGGGACAATCACCTTTTGCAAAGCTTCTTAGAGAATCCCATTGTATGTAGGTGATGTTTGTATCAAATCCCAAAGAGAGATCTTAGCTGGATTAGCGCGAAGTGTTCAACAAGATCATACTCTTGATTACTTCTATGAGTAAGATAAGGTGGTGGAGGGAGCATAGGTTAAGAACATGGAAGAGAGACAAGCACATGCATTGCTTTCTTACTCTACTTGTTATTATGGGTGTTGTATGTGTGAGAGATCACATTGTGGTGTGGTTGTTGTAACACATTTTGAACACCTTGACTTGGTTGAGCAATTTGTTTTGCATAATCATAAATGTAGTCAGGAGGTCTAGGTGGTTGTTGAGCACCTTGCACAGTAATCACTGGTGTTAAGCAAGAGGGTGCACTATGTGCCCCTCAGACAATCATTTTAGGAATATTACTACGAAGTCCATTAACGATTATTGAATTAACATTGTTTCCCTCTTGATTGCACCAAATATCCAACCCCAAAGGATTTAATGTGAGAGACCTTTTCTCATCCACTACTGCTACATCTTGGCTAGGGAGAGCAATGGGATGAGAGGAAGGTACATCATCATCATCATACTCTATGGCAGAAAAAGGCTTTTCACTCTCATCTTTCTCATGAATGTTCCTAGAGATGAATTTGGTTAAATCTTCTAATATCAAAGGATATGCTCCTAGGAGTAAAGTGAAGCTACTAAAATCATGTGTATAACAAATTAATTGCAACTCATATGTAGAACATATAGAAGCATCATTATCACTGATATAAGCTATGTGTTCTAGAACATGAGGATTCTCATTAGTGAAATTAAAGAAATTCTCAAAATCTAGGATATACTCATGCAAAGATTTTAGAGATGAATAACATGAAGATGCCATAATGAAATGCAAAATCATATTTTAACAACTTCCAAGAGTATGCAAAATACAAGTACAAATTGTATGCAAAAATGATCTTAAATGCTTAATTTTTTGTACTTTTTCCAATGCAAACAAATGAAACAAAGGGTGTTGGAAGGATTATTGTCAAGGGTAGAAAGTTATATGGTTGATATCAGTCCAAAACAACAAAAGTATCCTTCTCAACACACTCTTGATGTGATTTCAAGATAATGCCAAGTCAAAATATAGCAAAAATATGTCAAAATAGGCACTTTTTCACCAAAATTCAATGCAAAAGGGCATAACCAAGGGTTTTGTGAGTAAAATGATGATGGAAAACAAATAATATCAGTAATAAAATCCACTTAGTGCCTCTTAAGGTCAAACCCTAGTTAAAATATAGCAAAAATGAGTTATTTTTCACAGTTTTTCAACTCCAAGTCCTAGCAAAAGGGGTGTTGTAATAAATTTTAGGAGGAACAAAAAATAATATCAATAATATCAGTCACCTCAATCCATAAAATTTATCACAACATGCTTGGAGTGCAAACTAGGTCAAACCCTAGGGCAAAAATAGTCAAAATGTGTAGTTTTTTACTAAATTTTCACTACAAGAGCCTGTTAAAAGGGTGTTGTGAAGATTTTAATGAGGGGAAGAAAATTATTACCCTAATAATAGAAAAATAATGCCAAAATACCTTTCACAACACACCTATGGTGAAAGTTTATAAAGTCAATAAGGCCAAATTTAGTGAAAATCATTGTTTTCGAAGCCCTAGGTTTGAGATCTTAGGACAAAATGCTATGCAAATGTTTTGAAGTCTTATTTTTTATGGAAATTAAATACTCTTAGATTTGAAAATGATTTTCAATCTTGAACATGCAAATTTAATGAAAATGCATCAAAATTGCTAGTTTTTGTTGAAATTTTCTATGCAAAAATGCAAATATTTTAAATTTAAATGCAAATTCATACTAAAATGCAAGAATACAGAAAAATGTCAATTTGAATGAGCTTATAAAATTAGTATAAAAATATGATAAAATATTTTGCGTACTAACCCTATATTTTGGAATTACTAGGTTATATAAAATTGTCAAAATTTCCACAAAACCCTAGCAATTAAATGATGAAAATGGAAACCAAAATTTTGAATTTTTATATTTTTCTATAGTTTATATCAGATCTGATGCAACAATCATGAATTAGGAAAATTTAGGAAGAATTGATGCAATTTAGTAAGCCCAACAATGCAATTTTTTTGAATTTTCCCAATTTTTCATTTTTTTGAATTTTGCTCAATGCAATAAAATGAATGGATAAATGAATGAATGAAATCAATCCAAATCTAAAAACACTCAGAAAGTTGCAATTTAAGTCCAAAAACACGGGTTCACCAAAATGTTTAGGGGAAAATTGGATTTGTTAATGTTTTAGTCTTTATGTATTTAAATCCGCCTCTCCACTAAACATTGAAGGATCTAGGGTCGAGTGGCGAGCAGTATCATACCCTAAGTCACTTACAAATGTAGGGGAACTTGGATTAGGGAATTTAATTATTAATTTTTTCTTCTCTTATGTCCAATTAACCATTAAAACCCTAATTATGCAAATACGACAATAAATGGATGAAAGAGATAAAAAGCTCTTGCAGATGGGAGTAAAATATCAAATCACAGAATACCTATTTTTGAGGATCCAAAGAGGAAAAGTCGGGGACACTGAAGCGGGCACCCAAGTCCAGGGTACAGGTTTCTTCGTAGAATTTGGACCTCCTTCTGATACTGAACAACACTGTAACCTCTGTTTCCTGAAGTCTATCTACGGAGGACACTAGAGCGAGCACTCAAGTCCTAGAAGTGCTCTTGTGTCCTTTTCTTCAGATCCTGAATCTCTGATGTCTACCAATCCTTCCTACAACTCCACTTTTCCCAAATGTGACACATGTAACTTGCAATCACAAGACTTGGTTTGGGGATTTTGGTGTTTAGAGGCTTGCCTCAGTCAAACCCCGGAGGACACTTAAGTCTCAGAACACCATTGTCAGACAAAGAGTGCATGCCCTTGTGAGGTAGAGGCAAAAACCAAAGGAATCAATGATGAAAACACAATATTATGTCACCTTGTAGTGAAGATATCATGGGAGGAAGATGCTCTTCATTCCATGATGAAATGGATGGTCAAATCTACAAATTCAAACACACAAACCACACAAGTCTACTCTTGCAACACAATGAAAGCCTTGAATCACCTTGAGAACACTTGAACATCACAATTGCCATCTAATTGGAATCTAGTTTACAAATGAATGCCTAAGCATGCTTATATATGCAACTACAAACACTCCGGCCAAGATTTTTGTAATTCAAACTTACCATGTTGGAAAAGGGGCCTAATAATGGTCACAAACCCACACCCATAATTTAGGGCTGCCCCAAAATAGGGAAGGACTAGGGCACGGGCGCCCAAGTCCTACCCCCTATTTTGGATAGGGTACAACTCAAGGGGTCCACCTAGGTCCAATTTGCCATGGAACCTAGGTCTCATTCCATCAAGATGTCAAAATATGAACTAAGATGTCCTAAATGCATACTAAAGACTCAGGAGCTAAACCTTATGAGGGAAAAGCCCCCAAGGGGACATTTTCTGACATTACATATACTATATATTGTAAATAGTTATTCCACATGTAAAACAAAAGTAACCAAATGTTTGTCAATATTAGACCCTTACATGAGAATTTATGAATGTCATATCAAATATCATAAATACATTGATAAACAAGTGTAATCAATACTTTTTTGCTTTATATAAAATATCACAACTATCCACTATAAGTGTATCATATATAAAATAAGGTGCTCATCTAAACAAATATTGTTATATGTGGAAAAATACTATTCTTATGTGTACAACTACTGGGGTGGCAATGTACATGCATTGGAATACTTGATATTATATGTCTTTTCTTAGACAAATGTAAAAGTTAAGTACAATGAATACCTTGTATTTTTTCATTAAATATAAAAGTTTGTCAAAAAGTTTTCTAATCATTTAAAGTTGAATGTAAGTTGTATTTTAAATACAAATGTGTTGTTTTTATAACAATAAATAGTATTTTGTGTTCAACTATTGGGTCATTTGTATTGGATATATAAATGTTAGAGATATCAAGGCTCATGGTTACCAAAAGGTATTGAGATCATTTAGGTTGCATATTTAAGCTATATTTTAAACAAGAATATGATCTTGTTCTACTAATAAATGATATTTTTTTGTTCAACTACTAGGGGTTCCATGATAAATTGTTGGTAGAATATTTAAAATTCATTTTAAGGATACTTCAATCACTAGATGTGTTGATGTGGTGAGTTGTGTGATGAGTCACACCTCCAAACCTTAGTTGTAGATAGATAAAATTCCATATCACATTTCTAAAATAAATGGAGGTCCTACAATATTCTATGTAACGGCCACATAGTCACAAATTTAGCCCACCCAACCACTAGCTCCTCTCCCCTAACTTATCACATCACTTTCACAACAAGGAGTGATTAACATTTCACACCATATAGGGATTCACCAATCATATCGGTAATGCATTAATGCAACAAGATTAATCACACTAACATGATTCACAAGGAATGACAAGTAGTTGGGGGCTTTAGTCTACACCAACCCAACAAATCTTTTAATGCACCATTTTTTCACATGTAAAAATATACACTATGCAATAGGGGAGAACAAAACTTAAAGTCACAATATGCAAGGTTCACTAATGCACTGATTATCCATACACAACATTCATCACAATATCCATACATATGACCCATTTACAACTCCTTTTATTAAACTTTCCATCAATACAATGCATTTACACACCAAAGATCCCACATGAATCCTAGGGAAGAATGCAATTTGGGGACATAATCCATTACCCAAATGATCTATTCTAACAACTCAACATTTTTCTTTCATGCAAGTACATAATCAATTCACGCATAGTGACATGCACTCATAGGAAGCAACCACAATGTGTACTTCATGCAAGCATTTTTAGTCATCATGCAAAAGGGGGAAATAACAATTCCAATTATAACAAAGTGGTTAAGAAGACATGATATTCTTATAATAGGGCATACACACAACAAGAGTACACAAGGCAATCTTCATTTACACAACCAAAACCACATCACGTTCCTTCCACGTATTAGGCATATGATCAAAACATCATCTCTTTCATAAACAAATGTACAACTCTTACAAGAGTACACTAGATTCAATCAAACATCCAGAATATGGCATTTCTTCTCACACAGAGGTTTATGTATCCACATTATTAGAAGTGGTCACAATATCACCAATGTAACCCTACAAAGGTAACTCAAACACACACATACACTACAAGGATTCTTGCCAAGCATTCTAGACATCAATAAGGAAATTACACAAAAGTAACTTCTTGGAAACCATAAGGGTCTAACTAATTCCTCAATATTGTATTCCTACACCACACACATGCAACTCGTAGCACACAACTACATAAGGACCACACATATGCTTGAACATATTGAGTAGAACTCAAAGCCCAGAGCTCCCAATGCTACAACATGAGCTATGATACCAAGTGTAATACCCCATGCTTTCACCAAGGACATTAATCGAACATACGCTAAATAATTTTCTTTTTTATTTGCAAGTGTGACATTTTCATGTCGCATTACACTCACACACACAAAAGGTGTCATAACAAAGACAACACCCACTATGACATCATCATTGCACTAGGCAAGGTGGCACAAGTGAAAGAATTCACTCATTATGTGACAAAGTCACAATAATTGTTGGGAATTATCAGGTTGATCAAACCAATTCCACATAATCCAGAAGGAGAAAATGATGCATGCAAATAAAAAAAATACCATAATGCAAAGATCAATAGACAAACCATGAGATAACACAAGATATACCCTAGGAAAACCCTCAAGAGGGAAAACCCAGCCTCCAAGAGCATCCACACTCAAATGTATTATTCAACAATAAGATATTACAATACACTCACATGAGTCTCCATGAACACTTCTGAAACATCAAGATCCTCCAATGCATCCTCCATGTGCCCAAGCATGTAACCACACATCCCATGCCATGCTTCACAAAATGCACTCACAAGAGAAAATAAATACAATGACAACCTCTTACACAACCTACAGCCAAAAAAATCAACAACCAACTAGCCAACTCCAACTGCTAACCATGTGCTTTCTTTTATAGAATCAAGATCACACAAACACAAGATGTAGTATGGAGAAAACCATGTGTTCCAAAACCATGGATACACAAAAACATTGACCCCTCATTTAATATTTGCAACTAAGTTTTCCCTTTATGCCCAACATTAAATAATTTCCCAAATAAATAATTAATTATTCTATGTGTCCCACACACATAAAATATGTCAATGTTATGCATGGTGTACAACACACCTATTTCCTAACATTCTCCCACTTGTATATATATTGCATAAGGGTCAATCAATGAAATACATCATCATAGGCAAACATTGAACCACATGAATCTCCAACATGCTCTCGTGCTCCATCAAGATATCTGCAGTAGGATCAAAGTAACCACCATCTCAAGCATGAACTCCTCTCATCCTCCAACATTCCACTTATGGAAGAAAAGGAACATGCCAAGATGAAGATGCACCAATCCAAAGAACACAAGCATCAAATCCAAGTGATAACAAAGGTTCCAAGCTGTTGTCAAAGGTAAAAGCCCACGTGATAAAAAATGGCACCCACAACATATGCTAATACATCCAACATTCATACCTCATAGGTATCAACAACATCAGTAAACTCATGCCAAAAACATATCCAACCCATATACCATAATCACAAGCTCCATGTATAAATCCTATCAATGAAGAACATACACATCCAAGAACTCCCATTACATGGGTAATGTCAAATATGAAAATAGATCAATGCATACCAATTCTACCAATCAACACTCAAACCAAGGTGTGGCTAATGTAGTACCAAGAACAATCACAATGATCCACACATGCAAGATAAATCACTGCATAGTCTCTCACATGTCAGCATAACTGTCCCAAGTCTAACCATATCAACATGAACTTCCAAAAAGTAGCCATAAAAAAAAAGAGAGAAAGTTTGTAAGTCATATCATAACATGTCCTTCTACCAACACCTCAAAGTGCTAAGTTGTGTCAAGTATGATCTCCTTTACAACCCCAAATGAAAAGCCTCAACAACACCCAACTATTCAATCCCATAGATCAAATGAAACATAGGTATCATGTAACCAACATGGATGTAAGCCCCTCTAAACAAGGTAGATCAAACTCATAGCTATTCCATAACCAAGAATAAGCCCAATCAAATCTCCTAAACTCCTCATAATGGACATTAAAAATTGAACCATATGAACAAGGAGATAACAATGCCAATATCCCTCAAATGAACCCTCCAGAACCAATAACTTTAGCTCAAGATCCATATCCATGAGAAGATAAAACATAAAGAAAAATATATCTAAAATGATGGGCAATACCTAATAATCAATAATCCAGCGAGTAGACCAAGAGCGGGGAATGAGAATGCTCCTCCAGGATACACCAAACTTCACGATGACTCTCTCCAAGAACAATCTCCTCTAGGTCTATAATCAATTCACATCCATATCCAAGCTCAATATCAAGAGAATCACCATGATCAATGTCAAATCTTGAACTGTAGAATCAGGAACCCAATCACGACATCATGATCTAACATCTCCTCCAAAGAGATCACATGCACTAATATACACATCCTAGTCTCAAGAGAACATGTATCATGACAACACTCAAATCTAGAATCAAGAGTCCGCCATGGCACAATACCAAACAATCTCTAAACCAAGAATCAAGATGTCAAAATTGACAAATCATAAACCAACCCCTCAACCAAAGAGTCCAAGAGTCTTTCATGGTAAAATAGGATGTCAAAATCTCTATTCACATGAAGATAGCCATCTCCTCACAATAGAACTCAGGATGCCAAAGAAATCTCACTGAAACAAGAATCATAATCTAAGAGCTGCTCCATGACACCCACAACCACTATAAAAAATCATCCATCACAAAATGATGAATATACATCACTGCCAAAGCTCTTATTGGATTGTGATACTGAGCTATCCATGGCATCATGATAACCATCTCTTAAATGAATATCATCCATCACAAAATGATGAATACACATCACTACCAAATCTTCTACTAAATTATGATACTAAGCTATCCATGGCATCATGATAATCATCTCCTAGATGAATATGATCCATCACCTCAATACAATCAGGGAATCCCAATGTAACATCAACAGCTCCCAGAAGGTAGATGATGCAGGAGCATCTGGGTTCACTAGCAATCCTATGCCACCAAAAATATGTTTTATTTTCTAAGTGTTTGTCTTTGTTTCCATTACAGTGTTGGTTTTTGTATTTCAAGAGTAAATTCAAATTTTTTGGGCCAAATTGAGGACATCATATTGTTAAAGACCCAATTGGGTATCCCTAGTTTCATTTTGGTGAAGATTGAACAAAAAATGGCTAAGTTATAACTAGGCGGTGAATTCTTGTCTACAATTTCTTCAATTTGCAAACTACTTAGTTTGCCAACCCAAGAGTTACCTGATTTAATAGTTTGCCAACTAGTCATAAAAGGAAGTTCACATTTTGAAAATTCTATTGAAGGGAAGCTTTGTCGTGAAAATTCCTAGTTCACAAACTCTTCAGTTCACCAATAGCTTAGTTCGCTGATGGCTATTTCACTGATGAGGTCATAAGGGAAGTCTTTTATTCTCAGTGAAGTGGAGAATTTGAGAACTCTGTCGGTATAATCTATAATTTGCCAAATTTACGATTCATCGATAGTTTACTTTCCTATAAAAGTCTCCAAGGTGGAGCTTGAAGTTCATTGCATTGTCGACAAATTCTTTGGCTTGCAAACCTTTAGGTACACTAAAGGTCCACTTTACCAATAACTATTTTAGATTGAAGATATGGCCAAGGGAAGGAAAGTTGAACTTAAAGTTCCTTAGTTCAAAGAGAATAAATCATCAAAAATGGGAAAAGTATAACTATCAACTAGTTCGTGGTCTTTGAAAATTGGTGATAAGACAATAAAAGGATGGAAAAGATCTATCTTTCTGATAAAGGGCTTGGTGGCTAAGGGTGTTGTACCGAAATCTTTCATTTTCAAGATGGCTATTTGCTGATAGGAGTTGATTGCTTAATTAGAAAACTTTATAGTTTGCAAATTAGTTTGTGATTCCTAGAATTTGTCAATATGCCAACAAAAGGTTGAGGAATTTAAACTTTTCTACTAGCTAAAGGCTTATACCGGCAAATATTGTAGTTTCTGAAGTATCCATTTGCCAATGGCCTGTACCAGTGAACTTTTGAGTTCGTAAAGTGAAGCTTTATCCGATAACCTTTTCATAAGTGTTGTGTCAGGGAAAGTTTCAGTTTGAAGACTTGAAGGAATGTCGATAGAGGACTCTATGGTTTGTGGAAGGAGAAATTTTTCAATAACTATCTTAAAGCTCAAAGTTTTAATCCTTTGTTGAATGTACATAGTGTCAACTATTTTACACATTGTAGATGTTGAGACAACGATTTCATTCTACAACTATTCAACTGTTTGGTGACAGTTAAACTATTTGCTAGTGGTTATGTAGCAGTTTTAAAACCATCGACTGGGTAGTTTTCTAATGGGGTGCATAAATGAAAACTTGGTGCATAGTGGCAGGTTCGATTCAATTTTCCTAATAAATATAGATGTTGCAAATCAATCTGTAAAGATGCAGATGTTTTGATTTAGAAGCATGATTGTAGAACTTGAATTTGTACTCCTTTAATTCATTGTTGCCGCTGAATAAATAATACAAGTTCTTGTGGGTGTGGTGTTGTCTTTTGTGTTGATTTTATTTTTCTACTTAATTTGGTAGTCTTATAAGACCCCTGAATTTAGACCTGCACCAAGTGGCATCAGAGCAAGTTTCCTAAGGAGGCTGTGGACGTGTCAAAGAAGAGATTCTAATATTTTTGTTGTGGGCAAAGGAGAGTGAGTGTAGACCTGCAACTGTAGAGAATCTGAAGAAGACATGGCACAAAGAGGACGTAGTAGAAGAGGACCACGAGGAGATATGGCGATTACATAAATGTTGAGAGGAATAACTGCATGATTAGATGCTTAGAGACGGCACAACAAAGAGGAGTACGTGTTGAATATGTGAGTGAGGATGAAGAAGAAGTTGAAGTGACAGAAGATGATGCAAATGAAGGAGACAAACCAAAAAGGCATTTTTTGAGGGCAATGTCCAAAATAAGTAGTAAGCCTCGTTTAGATCCTCCTAGTTATAATAGTAGTTTAAATGCAGAAGAATTCATCGACTGGATATTGAAGATGGAGAAATATTTTTACTTTGAATCAATTGAAGACCCTAAGAAAGTGAAGTTTTCTTGCACGAAGTTGAAGGGTCATGCTTCCTTATGGTGGGAACATGTTCAGACAGAAAGACAAAGAAAGGGGAAAGAAGAAATCCAAACCTGGGAAAGAATGATAACTAATTTGAAGGCCAAGTTTCTACTTGCAAACTATCAAATTAATTTGTTCAAGAAATTATAGAATCTAAAGCAAAAGGAGAAGAATGTACAAGAATATACTGAAGAATTCTATAGATTGAATATTTGGGCTGGTCATGTTGATGATGATGCTAAGAAGGTTTCTAGATATATAAATGGGTTGCATTACTCCATTCAAGATGAATTAATCATGGTGTGAATCATAAGTGTTGAGGAAGCCTACCTATATGCCCTAAAGGCTGAAGATAAGCTTTCCAGAAAGAAAAATAATTCTAGAAGTAGGGGTAAATTTTCACGTGGGAGAGGATAGTCTATTAGTGGAAGAGGATACCAAAATAAATAAGTAGAGGCCAGTTCATCACAAACAAATACCCATGAAAGTACAGGAAGAGGAGATTCCTCAAGAGGAAGGGGTAATTATTTTAGAGGAAGAGGATCTTTTGATAGAGGAAAAGGATCTTTTGGCAAAGGCAGAGGAAGAGGACTCAGTGGTATTTTTTTTCAATGTGGAGAGATTGGACATAGGGCATTTGAATGTCCTTAGATAAATAGTGGAAAAGAAAAAGATGCAAGAGTGAATATGGCAAAAGCAGAATGCAAAAATATGGCTTCACCGAAGTATGGAGAAGATCCTAAGGATGGACGATCCTTGATGTTGAGAAGGATTTTGTTAAATCTAGAGAAGGAGAAATTCAAACTTGTTCAGAGGAGGAACTTGTTTCAAACCAAATGTAAGTCAGGTGGTAAATGTTGTAAGATGGTATTAGACAATGGTAGAAAAGACAATATTCTATCTAAAGAAATGGTTAATAAATTGAAGTTGAAGTGGCTAAAGCATCCTAGCCCTTACAAAGTTTCTTGGTTGCAAAAGGAGCATCAATTGGTAGTAAGTGATCAATGCCTAGTTAATTTTCAAATTGGTAGTTATAAGGATGAAATTATGTGTGATATAATGTCGATAGATGCATGCCATATTTTGTTGGGTAGACCATGGTAGTTTGATAGACAAGTTGTTCATGATGGGAGAACAAATACATATAAGATAAAGAAGGATGGGAAGGTGTATACTTTGAATCCTATGAAGGATAAGGAAAATGAAGTAGAAAATGATCCCAGGGTTTCTTTTGTTTCTGGAAAAAAAATTCCTAAAAGAATTGAAGAAAGGAGGGTCGTGTTTTAATTTTATTCCCAAGCCTGAAGTAATTATGATAGAAGAAAAACAAGAAGAGCTACCTATGAAAATTCAAGAGATGATGGAAGAATACTTAGATATATGAAGGAGTTGCCAGATGGATTACCACCTGTGAGAAATATTGGTCATTGTATGGATTTGATCCTTGGTGCAAGTTTACCAAACAAGGCACTGTATGGGATGATACTTATGGAGAATGAGGAGATAAATAGGCAAGTTCAAGAATTGTTGGATAAGGGGCTGATTGGGGAAAGTCTCAATCCATGCGTTGTACCAGTAGTGTTGACACCAAAGAAGGATGGATAATGGTGAATGTGTATAGATCTAAGGGCTATTAACAAAATAACAATTAAATATAGATTCTCATTGCCATGAATGGATGATATGATGGATTGCCTTAGTGGAGCAAAATATTTCACAAAGATTGATTTGAAAAGTAGGTACCATCAAATTAGAATTAGAGAAGGGGATGAGTGGAAAACTGCCTTCAAGACAAAATATGGATTGTATGAATGGTTGGTGATGCCTTTTGGATTAACAAATGCTCGCAGCACTTTCATGATGCTAATGAATGAAGTACACTGAAGCTATTTATTGGTAATTTTGTTATTGTTTATCTTGATGATATTTTAATTTTTAGTAAGACATAGGAAGAACATTTGCTACATGTTAGGGTAGTATTGCAGAGGTTAAGAGAAGACAAATTGCTAGTAAATTTGAGGTGTGGTTTCATGAAGGAGGAGTTAGTTTATTTAGGATTTGTAGTTTCTGGTGATGGTCTAAAAATGGATCCAGAAAAGGTCAAGGCAATTGTGGATTGGCCTTCACCTTGTAGTATGTTTGGAGCCAGAATTTTTCATGGCTTGGAAAGCTTCTATAGGAAGTTAATTTAAAATTTTAGTGGGATTTGTGCACCTATTAATGAGACAATAAAGGGTAATGGGAAGGATTTTGTGTGGACAATAGTAACTGAGAAGAGTTTTAGAATTTTGAAGAGCAAGGTGGTTGAAAAACCAATTTTAGCACTCCTTGATTTTGGGAAAAATTTTCAAGTGGACTGTGATGCAAGTGGGATAGTGATTGGAGGTGTCCTTAGTTAAGAGGGGAAACCAATTGCATACTTCAGTGAGAAGTTGAATGAAACAAAGAAGAAATATTTTGTGTATGATTAAGAATCTTATGCAATTGTATAGGCACTCAAGAAGTGGAGAAATTATTTGCTACCAAAGGAATTTGTGTTTTATACTGATCATCGTGCTTTGCAGTACATTAATAGCCAAGGTAAGTTGAATTAGAGACATATAAAGTGGGTTGAATTTCTACAAAGTTATTCTTTTGTTTTGAAACATAGGAGTGGAAAGTCTAATCGAGTAGCTAATGCATTGAGTAGGAGATGTCTATTGTTGAATGATCTAAGAGTAAATGTGGTTGGTTTTGATTCTATGAGAGAATTGTATAAGGATTATGTTGATTTCAAGGAAGCGTGGGATGCTTTGTATGAATCCATTAGAGAAGGATAGAATACCATGGCTAGAATATTTTATTCAGGAAGGTTTCTTGTTCAAAGGGAAATAATTGTGTATACCTCAAGGGTCAATGAGGGATAATTTGTTGAAAGAAAAGCATAGTGGTGGTTTAGGTGGACACTTTGGTGTGGATAAAACATTGGCACAATTGAGTGAAGGTTATTTCTAGCTTGCTACAGCTACAAATGTGAAGAAGTTGGTGCAAGGTTACAGATTTTGTCAATATGCTAAAGGAGTCAAGCTGAATACTAGTTTATATCAACCATTGCCTATGTTGAGAAATTGTCATTGAAGTCTATGTGTTGGTAACATGAGCTAAATAGAGAGATTGATGGATATTGAAGAGCATGACCATGTATGGTGTTGTCATTGATGGCAACCCATTATAGAGATGTAGCAGTGTTGTTTCGAAGAAGACTAAAGTAACAATTGTTCTACAAAGTTGTCTAAGTCTCAAAGTACTATCTTTAGTGTTCAGGGAACCAGTTCTTGGGTTTGCATTTCCCCGCAATGAAAAATATTGTCATGCGGTTCTAAGGTAATTTTGGTACATGTTGAAGGAGTCTAAATCCAAAGTTTCAAGGCTTGAAGTCTTTTGTAGTTGAAGATAGATTTGACAGAGGATCAAACTTTGTAATGACAGTATAATGGCAGTATTAGTGGTATGTTGGAATGCTCCGCAGTCCATCGCATAAGAATATTTTTCTATGTGGTTTTGATAATAAGCTTATAGATATTAGAGATATATGTTCTCTAAGTGGCAATCATTTTGGTGGTCCGTGCACTCAGTTGTGAGCTAACCATTGGCTCATTCTATTGTTGCTTCACTAGTGGTACCGACCCAAAGGTTTTGAGGTTGTGCAGAGTTTAATTATGGATGGAGCATATTTATGGGAGTAATTATACTTTGTCCCAACCTATGTCAATGTGTTACATTCTTTGGATCTCTCTATAAAAAGTATAAGTTTGAGAGATGAAATATCAAGGGGTCACATGGTACATCCAGTATGCCAACCTATTTCATGTTTTGGATGATTGCGGTATATATACAAGATTGATTTCTTGTGTGGAGCAGGAAGTAGCACCAAACAAATAAGTGTGTGTGTGTGTGTGTGCATAATCTAATCCAAATAAGGGTAAGATAATATTGTGGTGAAGATGAAGTGTGTTAAGTCAATATTCTAAGCTTCAGTGGAACTATATCTTTAGTATAAGTCAGATGCATTACTAATAGTTCATATTTGGTAGTGAGCCACCCCTACTTCTATGTCTTTCTATTCAGGAGAGGGAGTCCTTTAGCAGTGAGCCACTTATAGGAAGCATTTCTCTTTTGGACAGTGACTCCTCCATTTGTAACAAACTTGTAACCAATTATATTATAATATATTGTGAGCTAATCCTCACTGTGGTTTTTCCCTCTTTAGGTTTTCCACGTAAAAATATGGTGTTCATGTTAGCAAGAGACACTACTAGGCATGATAAGTGTTGTCATTGATGGAAACTAAGTCTCAACTACACATCCACATTGCTTAATTTACCCATACTAGAAATTAGATTGAAGATTTGTCTAAGTCCGAGAAGTCAACAACAGAGTGTGTGACAAGGTCTAGAATCTTGGTCCAGATCTCTCTGTGGAAAGTTATAATCTACTGCGGATCTGAGGTAGTCATAAGAATTTTCAAGACAATCTAAATCTAGAGTTTTGGCCTCCAGTGATAAAGGATTTGAAAGTTATTAGCTTCTAAGTATCGGGTTAACAGTTTGATAGAGCAGTCAAAAGAAGAATAGGCTGAGCTTGTAAATGATCTTGGTTCTGGATGTATGGAATTTGTTGATGGGGCAATTAGTGATAACCAATGATAGTGGCCGACCTAATTGATGATTTGTGAGTGCAAGTTTTGGTCTGCGTCTCAAGTTATGTATGGATCTAACCGACAGAGCAGAGTATTTAATAAAAGTTCCAAGTGTTCTTGAAGCCAACTAGAAAGTAATTAAAGATCAAGATGCAAATATATATAGCCAAGGAATATGAATGATTTTGGTGTGTGTGTGTTGTGACTATGGTGTAATTGCAAAAAGAGTAGAGATTAAAAGTTTAGATGTTAGCAGAGCAGTAAGAGGAGCTAAGTAAGGATGAAGTGTGTCAAGTCAATTTTCTATGCTTAATCAGAACTAAACTCTAGCATTGATACATGCTAAATATCAGTTCAAATTCATTGTAATCTTCTTCCTGTAGGCAGTGAGCCTTCTTTTGAGCAGTGAGCCCGAATGCATGTGCATTCCGTATTGTAATACTTTTAACAAAGTATAATCTTTGTGGGTTAACCCCCACCGTGGTTTTTCCCTTAATCGGGTTTCCACGTCAAAAATCTTAGTGTCAAGTGTGTTATTGATTGATACTGAAATGTTTATATCATTAATTTGATTATAAGTTGTAAAGAAAGATTAAAGGTAGAAAGGTTTAAATTGTGTGAAAACTGATTCACGCCCCCCTCAGTTGTCTGGACCTAATCCAACAATTGGTATCAGAGTAAGGTTCCTTTGAAAAAGTTTAACACCTTAAGGAAGATCTAGGAAGGTAGTAAAATGGATGAATATAACCTTCAAGGGCAACTTAATCTTTCTCTAGAAGATCTTGAGTAGTCCAGGGCAGAAGTCCAAGAGCTTCAAGATAACCTCAAAAAGGCTAACGATTTCATTAAGATTTTAAATGGAAGATTGAGCAAAGCCAATGCAAAAGGAAAGGAGCAACCTCTTCAACTAGGAAATCATTATGAAGATAAAGCCCTAGAAGAGAAGACAAAGGAATGTGAAAATTTGGTGAAAGAAGAAGTTGTCCTAAAACATGAGATGGAATCTGAGGTGATGAGACTAACCAAGGAAATTGAAGATATGAAGAAATCTAAAGAAGAAATGAATCAAAATCTGAAAGAGAGAACTGAAGAATGTTGCAGATTGGATGGACTAGCTGGTCTCCTGGAATCTAATCTACAAGAAAGAAGAAATAATGAGAGAGAACTTGAGAGACAAATTATCACTCTCAGACATGACCTAGAAATTGCAAATGAGTATAAGGAAAAGTTCAAGATAAGCTCAGATAAACTTCAAGCACTAATTGAAGGACAAAAAAAGGATGATAACAAGCATGATCCTGGATATAAGAAAGGTGAAAGCTCCAGATCTAAACAAAGAAATCTTCAACCAAGGAATGGGAGAAACAAAACTAGAAAACCTCTGGTAAGACAGCCTAATGCACAAAGATATCCATCATTCAATGGAAATTGTTTCAGTTGCAATAAATTTGGTCATAGAGCTACTCAGTACAGAAGTAAAGTAAATCAAAATGATCCATCATTCTCCGGTCAATGCTTCAAGTGCAAGAGGTATGGTCATAGATCAAATGAATGCAGAAGTATGATAATGAATAATGCTAACAATAGAGGAATTGGCAATTCTTTCAATGGTTACTATTTTTCTTGCAATGGGTTTGGACACATGGCTAATCAGTGCAAATCAAGAGGAAAACAAGTTTATAAGAAAGGAAATGTTGTGTGCTTTAATTGCAATAAATCTAGTCATATTGCAAGATTTTGCAGTAGGAACAATGGAAGAAGAGGTCTGGTAAACAAAAAACTGGATGAGTAGAGACAAGACAAAGGCAAAAGAAAAATTTATGTGAATGAGATTCAGAGTGAAATGAACAAGACTTGGGTAAAGAAAGATATCATAAACAATTGTGATGGGTCCACATCGGAATCCGGTGCTGATAATTCCTCCGAGAATTAAGTCAGGAACTCTGGCTCAGGGGGAGCTACATTGAACATCAAATTCCCCCAGTTAGTAAGTAGGTGCCTGAATCTGGCACAATAAAAGAGGATAATTTGAATTGGTTCAAAACCTTTGGAAGGATTTACAGAAGAAAAGATGTTGATATGAAAACTTGCGGAGTGATTCATGAAGAACTATCAAAAATAGAGTAACCAGATAAAGTTAGGGCAATGCATTTATTACAATGCCAAATTAGGTTTTGCAAAGGATAAAAGGTCACTTGGTCACACATTTGAACCACTTTTCATTCAAAGGAAACAAGAAGAAGAGCATCTAAGCTGCAAATCTAGAGATTGAAGCACAAAGAGCAAATTCAACTGGCAATTGATCAACCCTAACCCCGCTGAAGAAAAAGGTAGTTCTCTATAAATCTTTGAATCTAAAATCTGTTGAGATGGCTACTCCTCATGTTGTTGACATTACTGAAAGGCCTCGATGCAAATTTAAGAAGCATCCTCACAAATCAATAGAAGTCAACCCATTAGGTGTTTTTTCAAGTGTTCTGTATGGTGTGCTATATGTTGAAGACATTAGGATTTATATTCATGCAAACATAGATGAATTTGGAGATTCAAGGTATGTAGACTTGTTTGAGAAACAACTTAGCGATGAAAATCACAAACTTAAACCTGAGTATAAGACACTACAAGATAAACACTTTATTCAGATTATGGGCTTTCCAACTTTTGACGAAGATGAATGGGTCTAGTATGTTTTGAGCTAGATGCATGATGAATTCATTTGGCTATTAAAACCATTCAAAATTACCAAGGATGTTATTAGAATTGTGATTGGGTTGAACTCAACTGATGGATTACCCATGTTAAAATCTGTGAAAAAACAAATTGTTACTGATGCAACTGGTGTCAAATTCGATAGGAGGGCTATGACTATAAATGACATTATAGAACTGGAGGTGAAGTTTGCTTCCATGGTGATTGGCTACAAGGTATATCACTCCAGTAGGGAGAACTCTGTCTCCAAAACTACCATATATGTAGCATATCAAATGTTAAAGGAGAATGTAGATTATGACCTTTGTGAGCTGTTACAGAACCAGTTGATTGAAAACTTGAAGAAAATCAAAAAGGACAAGAAAAACACTTTTAAATATGGTACATTGGTTCTGTGCTTGTTTTTCTACTATATGAATGAAGTGCCTAGAGTTAAGGGTGTACACTGGACTAAGGATGAGCCAGTTGCCATTCAGATCAAAGATCATCTTCGCAATATTGGTGATTTCAAAGCTCAAAAAATTGCAATATGGGGCTACTTCAAGAATTTTCAAAGTATGATACATTTAAGGGAAAGAATCCCTAAATCAATTGTTGAGAAGTACAAAATGAAATATGCTTCATGGTTGACACTAATTAGTGCCTAACGAAAGTAGTGGAACCCAGAACTATTTGGATCATGCCCATGGGGTATGAAGTAGATGGAAAAATCTTGAATATGTATGCTCAACATCTTTTAAGCAAGCCTAAAGACACAACGGTGGAAAGATTTAGAACATATGAGGAGCTAAATCTAAAATTGCATATTGAGCTCAGAGAACCTGAAACCAATAGGAAAGTAAGAAAGGAAGTTGGGAAGCTGGCTAAAAATCTGGGCCTAACTAAGGAGTTTGTGAGGAAATTCAGAGAAAGAACTGAAAAGGTTGAGAAAGAGAAATAAGATAAGAAACAAACAAGTGCTCTGGTGGAACCCTCTTCCACTTCAAGAACTACTAGGAGCTTTGTTGCTGCCCCTATTTCTCCCAAGACTACAAAACTGGAAGCAAAATCATCTAAAAAAGGGGAGAAAAGGAAGAAAACATAAGCATCCCAGATCTATGAAAGCACAAGAGAAGAAGAAGAAGATACAGATTCTGGCATTGATATCAAAGAACTATAATCCATAGGCACAAAAGTGGCCAAGATATCCAAGGAGATACCCTCTAGAAGTAAAAGGGAAAGCAAGAGGCAAAATATAGAGGAATATGTAGAGAAGCCTACCCTTTTAGTAGATGACATCATTAAATCAGTTACTGTGGATGGAAACTTGGCTCCAATGATAGAATTCTATGGTGACAATAGTGATGCTGACAGAAGAGTACTTGAGGAAGCAAAGGTAAGATATTTGAATATCTACAACAAGGCTCTTATTGAGATATGTTCATTAATACCAAAAAGTCTTGAGAAAATTTTGGAAATGAGGAAAGAAAATGCAAAAAGCAAGGATCTTGAGATCGGAGAACAAATATTGATACAATTATGCCCCCAAATTACTCCGAAGCAAATGAACTTGATATTCAAAGAAGCCAAGTATGAGTTTCGAAGCAAGAAATGAATGAATAAGATTATGCTAGGGGAGACATATAAGATTGCAAAGGAAACCAAAGAGATTCTTTGGTGTGCTTTGAAAAACACAATCTTCCTATTGTAGAGGAGGTAAATGTAGAGATTGAGTCCTCAGACATGGATGTTGAAGGATTAAAAGGAAATAAGCAACAGACTGAAACTCTAGACTCCTCTACTCCGGAAGAGGAAGTGCAAAAAGAAGAAGAGGAAGTGCTGATAGAAGAAGCAGATGTTGGCTATGATCCTTTGGATCCTCCTACCATTGATGACTCCGGAAAGGGCCAAGAGAAAGAAGAAGAAAAGAAGAAAGAGAAGGAAGAGGAAAAGGTAGAGGGAAAAGAAGATCTAGTAGAAGGAGATGGTGCTAATGCACCAAAACAAGACAATCCGGTTGCTACCACTGACAAAACACAAGGGAAGGAATCTAATATAGCAATTGTGGCAAGAAACACTGCAAATGCAGTATAGAGTTTTCTTAGGAAGGAGATGCTAGAGTTAGATGAACTGGAACTAATACAAGGACCAATCAATTATGACACTCTCTCTGGATCAAATACTGAAGATATCATCATTCACACAGGCCAAGGCAAGGGAGAAATTATTGAAGTCTCACATAGAAGACAATGAGTTGATAAGCCTAACATTTGGAACACTACAGAAGATCATGACCACATATCAGAAAATATATCTAATTCTCCTTCTGGTAATTTGAAAAATCTTTTGTATTCTGTAAATACAAATTTTGAGTCCTTTGAGAAGTCAGCCGAAGTAAAGGTCCAGAAAGAATTTTTGGATAAGAGGTTTAGGGAACTAAAAGGCCTTATAGATAATGATAGAAAAACACTCGACATTGGTATAAAGAGTATTGAAAATGCTCTTAATGATGGTGGTGATGTATATAAGTTTTGTTTATCATGGTCCAAAATAGTAGAGGATATTGAGAAAAAGATAAAGGAGTAGGAGAAAATGTTGCTCAACCTATCTCAAAGTTTTAATCCTTTAACAATATCTCCGGTGAGCCAAGAATGTCAAGCAATTAGCCTGACAAATAAAATAAGGAAGCTTATCAAAGAAAAGAAGAACATTATGGAAATAATGGGTAAGCTCCGGGGACTAATTACCCCTAAGTTGGAAACAATGTCTAATACTTTGTCAGAGGCCCAAAGTATTGCCCGAACAAGTGATCCATCAGATCAAAGGAAAGTAGAAGCATATGCATTTCTTCTAAGGGGACACATTTCAATTTTGAATGGTATGAAGAGAAGTTGGGCCACCGAATTTGTAAAGTTAGAGTACTTTTACAGATATCCTTAAATATATGTAAATATAACATATGGACTATTTGTACATATGCGGTCATATGTACAGAGTTTTTGCATCATTAGTGATTGTGGATCCCACCCTTTGCCATTGATGTCAAAGGGGGAGTGAAGAGCAGTGAAAATGAGGAATCCGGTAAAGGGGGAGCACCAGAAAGTAGTGTGAACAATAGTATGGAGCACAACCAAAGGGGGAGTTATTCTGACACTTAGTCATTTTTCACTAAGTGTTGCCATCAATGCCAAAGGGGGAGATTGTTGGCAAGAGACACTGCTAGGCATGATAAGTGTTGTCAATGATGGAAACTAAGTCTTAAATACACATCCATATTGCTTAATTTACCCATACCGGAAATCAGATTGAAGATTTGTCTAAGTCCAGGAAGTCAAGAATAGAGTGTGTGATAGGGTCCGGTATCTTGGTCCGGAACTCTCTGGTGGAAAGTTATAATCTATTGTGGATCTGAGGTAGTCATAAGCATTGTCAAGATAATCTAAATCTAAGGTTTTGGCCTATGGTGATAAAGGATTCAAAATTTATTAGCTTCTGAGTATTGGGTTAACAGTTTGACAGGGCAGTCAGAAGAAGAACAGGCCGACCTTGTAAATGATCTTGGTTCTGACTGTATGGAAGTTGTTGATGGGGCAAGTAGTGATGACCAGTGATAGTGGCTGACCTAATTGATGATTTGTGAGTGTAAGTTTTGGTCCACATCTCAAGTTATGCATGGATCTAACCGACAGAGCAGAGTATTTAATAAAAGTTCCAAGTGTTCTTGAAGCTGACTGGAAAGTAATTAAAGATCAAGATATAGATATATATAGCCAATGGATATGAATGATTTTGGTGTGTGTGTGTTATGACTATGGTGTAATTATGAAAAGAGCAGAGATCAAAAGTTCAAATGTTAGCAGAGCAGTAAGAGGAGCTGAGTAGGGATGAAGTGTGTCAAGTCAGTTTTCTATGCTTAACCAGAACTGAACTCTAGCATTGATAGATGCTAAATATTAGTTCAAATTCATTGTAATCTTCTTCTTGTAGGCAGTGAGCTCTGGGCAGTGAGCCTAAATATATGTGCATTCCCCATTGTAATACTTTTAACAGAGTATAATCTTTGTGGGTTAACCACCACCATGGTTTTCCCTTAACCGGGTTTCCACGTCAAAAATCTTGGTGTCAAGTGTGTTATTTATGTTTCTGCTCATGTGTTATTGATTGATGCTGAAATATTTATATCATTAATTTGATTATAATTTGTAAAGAAAGATTAAAGGTAGAAAAGTTTAAATTGTGTGACAACTGATTCACCTCCCCTCTCAGTTGCCTGGATCTAATCCAATAGTTCATGTGTTATGTATTTTGATGGTTTCTTTCATGCTTTCCTTTCTTACTACAAATTAAATATGCTTTGTAGAATGAATGTTTAAATGCTTAAGTGGTTTCAAAGAATACTAATTCACCCCCCCTCTCAATTTTCTGGGTGTTCAACAATTAGTATCAGATTCCATTTCCTTGGAAGAAGCTTAACCACTTGAGGAAGATCTTGAAGTGTGAACATATGACAACTAAGAGATATCCTATTCCACCAGAAGAAATTCCTGTTGTTGGATTTACTGAAGAAGACTGCATAGTTGATATGAATGGAGAACTCAAATCTACCCTTGAAGATTTGGAAACAATTCAATATGAAAATAGGGATCTGGAAGAAAATATTAAGGAAGGACATGAATGCATCAAGAAGTTGAGAGAGCAAAACAAGAAATTCAAAGAAAGATAGAAGGAAGTAAATGAACAACTTAATCAATCAAATGAGACAATCACTAGTCTAAAAATGCAAATTGAGAAAGGAAAAAGAATTGAAGAATGCCTAAATGAAAAACTAAAAGGCAAATTTGAAGAATGTTCAAGGCTTGAACAAGAAATTGTGGTCCTAAAGACAGAGTTGGAGAAAGCAAAGAATCAAGAAGACAAATTCAAGAAAAGTTCCATCTTGCTTGATGAAATGATTGCAAATAAAAAGTCTCCTAAGGATAAAGAAGGATTAGAATTTGAAAAGGGTGAAATTTCAAAGGAAAATTAGACCTCAAACATTGCTAAGAAGAAGAAAAATAACCAAAAGAAGATTGAAGACAAGAAGAGTAATAATAGATAGGTTCAAAACTAAAAGAAAATTTTCAGGAGGCCACCTGTTAGACAACCAGTAGCACAAAGGTACTCTGGCTACTGTTACTCTTGCAATGAATTTGGACATAAGGCTATGGAATTTAGAAGCATGATGAATCAGAATGTTCAATCATTTTCCAATCAGTGTTTTACATGTCAAAGAATTGGTCATAGAGCTAGTGAATGCAAAAATTAGATGATGAATGGTTACAATAATGGTATGATGTTTTCATTTTTTAAGGGTTACTATTATGCATACAATGGATTTGGACATAAGGCTAATCAATATAGATCTAAAATGAATGGAAGTAAGCTTGTTTAAAATGGAAGATGTCACAAATGTAATAAATTAGGACACATTGCTAAGTCCTACATAAGTAAGAATGTGAAGGTTGATCTTCTAAAGAAGAATGATCCAGTGAAGAATGTGAATCTAGTAGAGATGAAGAAAGATATGGACAAAGTCTAGAAAAAGAAAGAAGAAAATGAAGTGAAGATTGAGGCTATGCTAGCCTTTGGTGTAGATATTTCCTCCAGAAACTAAGTAGAAAGCTTTGGCTTAGGGGGAGTTTTAACAGACAATCTTTAAGCCCCTACCAAAGATTTGGTGTTGATGCCTTCAACACATGGATATGAGGTGTAAGTTAACACACTTGATCTATTAGAGAAAACACTGGTGGAAAATGTCATGTTGCAGAAGTTTGCGAAACAGTTGAAGGTGACTGTGAATTACAATTAGGGTTTGATAGCTTTATCAAGTTGAGCATTGAATGTGATTTAGGTTATGCCTAAAGGTTTATAAGTAATTTCACTTAACAAAAGATCATTTGCAAACAAACATTTGAAGAGAGAAGAGTAGTGAAAGAACGAGGCGAAGCTATTCAAAATTCTTGCACACGAAGCCCTAATTGGAAGTGATCGAAAGGTATTTATAGACTTCTATATTGCCCTAAGTTTTCAGAAGTATTTTGAAAATTTTTACCCCACAAGTTATAGAGGTTTTGGACCAACCCCATCCAAAGTTCAAACAACATCCTTTTAAATCCATGGAGACGGTTCTGGATGGTGCTTTTTTGAGCATTCCATATGGTGTAATGCATATAGAGGATGTGACGATCTATATCCACACAACAATGGAAAAATATAATCATGCAAAATTGGGAGAAGTGTGGGTAAATGAGTTAATCGATGATGAATTTGATTTGAAGACTAAATTTAAGGGTTTGACAGAGAAGAAGCTGGATGTTTGGAACAATTTCCCTATTTTTTCTATGAGGATGCTTGGGTTAAGTATGTGTTGAGCTGCATTCATGACAAATTTATATGGTTGGATCTACCACACATGATCAACAAGGAATCCATTAGGGTTGTGACAGGGTTATGCTCCACCAAACTAGTTCTAACACTAAAATCTATAAAGAATTATATGGTAATGAAGCTCACCAATGCAAAATTTGACAAGCATGCCCTAACGAGTGAGTGATATTAAAGATTCTACAGTAAAGTATGATGTTATGATGATTGGATACAAGATATACTTCACCAATAGAAAGAACTCAGTCTCTGGAACTGCTATTAGCACAACATATGAGATGGTTAAGAATGGTGTAGATTATGACTTGTGTGAATTGCTGAGAGCACAATTACTAGAAAACCTACAAAAGACCAAGGACTCCAAGTACTCTTTCAAATTTGGTGCTCTGATTATTTGCTTATTTTTTTAATTTCTTAGAGAGATTCTTGGAACAAATAATATTGTGTGGTTGGGCCATATTCCAATTGTAGTGCAAATTAGAGACCACTTAAGAAGATTAGGTAACTCAAAAACCTAGAAAACTACATTATGGGGTTTCTTCAAGACATTCCAAGAAAACATGCAAGCAAGAGAAAAAATCCCAAAAGGTGTTGTTGAGAAGTACAAGAATGACATCATCTTCATGGTTAGCAAAGATGAGTGCTATAT
This sequence comes from Cunninghamia lanceolata, assembly GCA_027924645.1. Lineage (NCBI taxonomy): Eukaryota > Viridiplantae > Streptophyta > Pinopsida > Cupressales > Cupressaceae > Cunninghamia > Cunninghamia lanceolata. The sequence goes on along the minus strand of BSBN01000021.1, from coordinate 15,824,417 downwards.
GGAAGCAGTGGAACCCAGAACAGTCTGGATTTCAGAGATGGGATATGAGGTTGCAAAAGACATAAGCATAGGACTTGTAGACTTAATATTGAGAAAACCAAGAGATATCTTTGTGGATAGATTTAGAAATTATGAAGATAAATCCAGTGAAGTGCATTTGAAGCACAAGGAAAAGGAAATAAAAGAAAATGTTGGGAAAATGAAGACTAAGTTAGAGGAGATGGATTCACCAAACAACCCTATGGAGAAATTCAAAGGCATATTTGTTCCTCTGGAAGGGTCTCCTAGAATAAGAAGGTCAACTAAGACCTCTACCTCTACTCCTATTGCTCCAAAAGTCTCCAAAGCCACACCTTTAGCAAGTTCAAAGAAGAAAGTAGCATCAAGTGCCTCTGTACATCAACAGCCTCCCAAGAAGAGAAGGGTAAAAGAAAAGGCTACAAGAGAAAAATACATCAGTCATAGTGATGATGAAGAAGAGGAAGAGGAAGGACCTAAGTTAGTGTAAAAGAAGAAAAGAATGTCTCAAGTCTCTGGAGAAGAGACTAGTGCAAAGAAGGCAAAGATAGACATTGTTGATTCTAACAATAATGTAGGAGTTGAAAAAGAAAAGGAAGGATACAAAATCTAGATGAGGGAGAAGAAATTAGAATCTAGTAAAGGAAAGAAATCACCAAAAGAAAAGAGGAAAAAGGACAAGTTTTCCCCTCTGGTAATGACACATAGCCCTTTGAAGTTAGAAGCATTGTTTAATGTCATTATTGAGCATGAAATGTTAGAACAAATAGTTGTTTTGTAGACCAATGTGGATGAAGCTAATAAGTCTACAATAGAGGAAGTAATTATCAAATATATTGTTACTTTTGAGGTAAGCATGAGAGTTATTGAAGACCAAATGCTTGAAGAATTGAAGAGTGTACTGTAATCTAGAAGAGAAGAGGAAATAAATGAAGAAGAAAAGTTGAGATCATATGCCTTGGAGAAGACCAACACTCCTCTCATGGATAAAGACAAAGATAGATTAGCTCAAGTATATAACAAGGAGTTTAGAACTAAACAAAGGATAACTACATTAATGAGTAGAGATAAGAATGACCTTGAGAGGCTCATGAATGAAATCATTGAGAAAGTTGCCAGTTTGGAAAAAGTTATAGGCATGATCTCGGACACTAAAAAGCATGCACATGATGATATTCCTAAGAAGGAGATGCACAATAGCAAGATGCTCAACATGAGCATGAAGCAAAAGAAGAGAATGTGTAGAATAATACCCTTCCAAAAATAGAAGAGAATATGGCTACAAAAGGTGTAAATGTTACTAGCAACACTCCTCTCGTAGGAGAAACCATTGATGGAGAAAAAGATATTAAGATGCAGAAGGAGGATGCACATAAAAGGGATAACTTAGATCCTCCATAAGCAGAGAAGAATGCTGAAGCAGAGGTTGTACAAGGCAACCCGAAGAAACTTGAGGAAAAGAAGAATGAAATCTTTCCTCCAAAAATTAAAAAGGATGTAGAGGAAGAGAAAGTTATTCAAGATAGCAGAGAGAAAGAAAAAGAGAAAAAGGATGAAACTTTTGGTGCATTTGGAGATTCTTTGAAGAATCTATTGGATGTGTAGTTTCAATTTCAACCTGTGGTGTCAACATTGTTGCTACAAGTTCCCATACAGCAAGGACAGGATGACATGGATAAAATATCTCCCTTGTATAAACTGCAACATGGTGATGCATTTCATGCCTTTGCTAGAAAGAAGATTATACAAACTCACCAAAAGAGTGCAGAATGTTGGTTTAGGTCCAGACAACTAAGATGGGGGGTGAATCAGTTGTCATACATTTTAACCTTTTCTACCTTTAATCTTCCTTTACAACTTATAATCAAATTAATGATATAAACATTTCAGTATCAAACAATAACACATGAGCAGAAACATAAATGACACACTTGACACCAAGATTTTTGACTTGAAAACCCGATTAAGGGAAAAACCACAGTGGGGGTTAACCCACAAAAATGAATACCCTGTTAAAAGTATTTTACAAATGGGAATGCACATGCATTCAGGCTCACTTCCCAGATCTCACTACTCAAATGGAGGCTCACTTCCTACAGAAAGATTACAAGAGAATAGCACATATTTTGAACTAATAAATAGCATCTACACATGCAAGAGTTTTAGTTCTAGTTAAGTGCAAAAACTGATCTTACATATTTCATATTTGCTCTGCTTTTCTTACTATTCTGCCTTCATTCACACCTTGGATTTCTACTCTTCTCACATACACTATATTCATACACATCACACACAAAAAGTCATCCAATTCCATTGGCTATATATCTCTGCAACATGATCTATAATCATTTTACCAGTCAGCTTCAAGAACATTTAGAACTTTGTTGAGTACTCTTCTCTGTCGGCTAGATCCATACATAATATGAGATGTGGACCAAAAATTGCACTTGCAAATCATCAATCATGTTGGCTATCATCACTGATCATCACCAATTGCCCAATAAAAAACTTATATACATTCAAAATTAAGATCATTGACAAGGTAGACTTGTTCTTCTACTATCTGTTCTGTCAAACTAAAACCCGCTACTTAGAAGCTAATATATTTTGAGTCCTTCATCACTAGAGGACAAAACTTTGGATTTATCTTGACAATGCTTTCAACTCCCTTAGATCCACAGAAAACCATTCCATTCCACCAGAGAGATCCGGACCAAGATACCGGACCCTATTATCTGCTATGTTCCTGACTGCCCGGACTTAGACAAATTTTGATTCTGACTTCTGGTATGAACAAATTGTGTTATGCGGATGATTGGGATGATCTTAGTTGCCATCAATGACAACACATATCAATGAGAAGAAGTGTCTCTTGCCAAAAATCTCCCTCTTTGGCATTGATGGCAACACTTAGTGAAAAATGACTAAGTGTCAGAAAAACTGCCCCTTTGCTTGTGCTCCATACTATTGTTCATACTTCTTTCCAATGCTCCCCCTTTACTGGATTCCTCATTTTTCACTGTTCTTCACTCCCCCTTTGACATCAATGACAAAGGGTGGGGACCGCAAACCAAAATTCTCCAAAAAAATTTCTATGTATAATGCCACATATGTACAAGTAATCATTAAGTTCTATTCACATGAGCTTGAGAATGTCTGCAAAACTATTTTTCAATTGAACAAGCTTAGAGACCCAAGTTCCCTTCATTCCATCCAAAATTGAGATGTGTCCACTCAACAAAAATGCATATGCTTCTACCTTTGTCAGATCCAGAGGATTATTTGTCAAAAGTGCAATCTGAGCTTCTGATAGGGCATTAAACATGGCTTCTAACTTAGGGGCAATCAATCCCCAGAGCTCACACATTCTCTTCATAATGTTACCTTTTTCTTTAACAAGACTCTTTATCTCATCTATCAAGCTGATTACTTGACACTCTTGACTTATAGGAAAAACTGTTAGAGGGTCAAAATTTTGAGCAAGATTTGACAATTTTTGTTCTTGCTCTTTTATCTTTTTCTCAATATCCTCACTAACTTTGGGCCATGATAGACGGAATTTGTACATATCAATTCCATCATTTAGAGAATTTTGAATACTTTTTATGCTAATACCAAGTATTCTTCTATCATTTCCTAACAGGTTCTTTATTTCACCAAATTTCTTATTCAAGAATTCTTTCTGAACTTTTGCCTCCACAGACTTTTCAAAGGACCAAAACTGTGTACTTACAGTATTTACAAGATTCTTTAGGTGGCCGGAGAGGGAATCCGATGGACTCTTTTGGAAGGATGACACTAACTTTTCCAAAATCCTGATTGCAAGCCCTTGTAGCTCATTAACCTCCATGTAAAACTTTAACATTTTTTCTCTAGCCTTTACTTGGGTAAATGATGTTATTTTCATCAATTGAATTAGAGAGAGAGCATCTCGATTGGCTAGATTTTGGAGTAGTTCAGACTCATTGAGCTCAATCATCTCTTTTTCAAGAAGACTTTTCACTGCATCTGCAGTATCTCTTGCAACATTTTTTGAATCATCCTTTTGTTCATCAGATTTTTCTGTATCTAATTTAGGTGCTTCAACATTTGCACCATCTTCTTCTGCTTTATCTTTCTTTTCTTTTTCTTCATCTTTCTCTACTTTACTTTTCTTTGTGTTCTCTGCAGAGGGACTTTTTTCTATTTGTTCATCACTTGCTACCTGATCTAGAGGGCTCTATGAAGTAGTAATATTATCTTTTTTTCTTGATAGATTAGGTGGATTAGGAGTGTCTCCTGCATCAACTACTTTATCCATCATTTTTGTATCCTCCTGATTTACTTGTTCCACTTCCAGAATTGAGGCTGCACCCAACTCAAATTGCTGCTCAATGATGTTCTCTTCTTCACCATCTAGAACTTCTTCTGTGATTATGGGAAAATTGTGCTTTTTCAATGCTTTCAAAAGAATTTCTTGAGTTTCTTTAATGATTTCACTTGTTTCTCCAAGCATGAGTTTGTTCATTCTCTTTTTCCTTCTAAAATCATCTTTGAATTCCTTGAATATCATATTTATTTGACCAGGTGAAATCTGAGGACATAAATTTATTAACTCATGTTCCCTGATCTCCATGTCCTTGCTTTTGGCATTTTCTTTTCTCAACTCCAAAATATTTTCCAGACTTTGTGGCAACTCAGAAGTTATCTCAATCAGTGCCTTGTTGTAGATGTTGAGGTATCTAAGAGTTGCTTCCTCCAACATCCTTTTATCCACATCACTGTATTCATCATAAAATTTTATCATGGGTTTTAGATTATCATCTACAATGACTGACTTTATCACATCTTCCAGGGAGAGTGTGTGCTTCTCAACATATTCCTCATATGCTTCTGTCTTTTGCTTTTTACTAGTCCTTTTGCTTCTGGTGGACTTTTCTTTGGTTACTTTTGTAACTTTTGTTCTAGTGGCATTTAGTTCCTTGATTTCAATGTCAGAATCTATATCTTCTTCTTCTTCTCTTATGCTTTCATAGGTCTGGGATGCTTTTGTTTTCTTCCTTTTCTCCCATTTTCTAGATGATTTTGCGTATGGTTTTGCAGTCTTAGAAGGAATAGGGGTAGTAGCAAAGCTTCTGGTAGTTCTTGAAGTGGAAGAGAGTTCCACTAGAGCACCTATTTGTTTCTTATCTTGTTTCTCTTTCTCAGCCTTTTCAGTTCTTTCTCTGAATTTCTTCATAGCCTCCTTGGTTAGGCCCAGATTTTTAGCTAACTGATCAACTTCTTTTCTTACTTTCCTATTGGTTTTAGGTTCTCTGAGCTCAGTATGCAATTTTAAATCAAGCTCCTCATAAGTTCCAAATATTTCAATTGTTGTGTCTTTAGGCTTGCTTAGAAGATGTTGAGAATACATATTCAAGATTTTTCCATCTACTTCATATCTCAAGGGTATGATCTAAGCAGTTCTAGGTTCCACTGCTTCCATTAGACACTGATCAGTATCAACCATGAAGCATATTTCATTTTTGTACTTCTCAACAATTGATTTAAGGATTCTTTCCCTTAAGTGCATCATACTCTAAAAATTCTTGAAGTAACCCCATATTGCAATTTTTTGAGCCTTGAAATCACCAATGCTGCAAAGATGATCTCTGATTTGAATACAAACTGGCTCATCCTTAGTCTAGTGCACACCTTTTACCCCAGGTACCTCATTCATAAAGTAGAAGAATAGACATAGAATCAATATACCATACTTGAAAGTGTTTTTCTTATCTTTCTTGATTTTGTTTAAGTTTTCAATCAGTTGATTCTATAGTAATTCACACAAGTCATAATCAATATTTTCCTTTAGCATCTTGTATGCAACATATATGGCTATTCTAGAAATTGAATTTTCTTTGCTAGAGTGGTAAATCTTGTACCCAATCACCATGGATGCAAATTTGACATCCAGTTCTATAATATTATTAATGGTCATTGCCCTTCTATCAAACTTGGCACCAGTAGCATCAGTCACTGTCTAGTTTTTCACAACTTTCAGCATGGGCAATCCTCCAGTTGAGTTTAACCTTGTTACAATTCTAATAGCATCCCTAGTAATCTTGAATGGTTTTAACAACCAAATTATTTCATCATGCATCTGACTCAAAACATATCAGACCCATTCATCCTCATCAAATGTTGGAAACCCCATAATTTGAATAAAGTGTTTATCATGTAGTGTCTTATACTCAGGTTTAAGTTCATGATTTTCATCCATGTGTTGTTTCTCAAACAAGTCTACATACCTTGAATCTCCAAATTCATCTATGTTTGCATGAGTATAAAGCCTAATGTCTTCAACATACATCGCACCATACAGAACACTTGAAAAAGCACCTAACGGGTTGACTTTTATTGATTTGTGAGGATGCTTCTTAAATTTGGGTTGAGGTCTTTTAGTAATGTCAACAACATGAGGAGTAGCCATCTCAATGGATTTCAAATTCAAAGCTTTACAATGAAGTACCTTTTTCTTTTGTGGGGTTAGGTTTGCTCAATTGTCGGTTGAATTCACTCTTTGTGTCTCAATCTCTGGATTTGTAGCTTAATGTTCTTCTTCTTGTTTCCTCTGAATGCAAAGTGATTCAAATGAGTGATCAAGTGACCTTTTATCTTTTGCAAAACCTAATTTGGCATTGTAATAAATGTGTTTCCCTAATGATATCCGATTACTCTATTTTTGACAGTTCTTCATGAATCACTCCACAAGATTTCATATTAACATCTTTTCTTTCGAAAATCCTTCCAAAAGTTCTAAACCAATTCAAAATATTTTCTTTTATTGTGTTAGATTCAGGCACCCACTTGCTGACTAGGGGAATTTGACGTTCAATGTAGCTCCCCCTGAGCTAGAGTTCCTGACTTAATTTCTAGGGGAATTGTTAGCACCTGATTCTGGTGCGGACCCATCACAATTGTTTATTGTATCTTTCTTTAGCCAAGTCTTGTTCATTTCAGTCCGTATCTCATTTACATCAATTTTTCTTTTGCCTTTGTCTTGTTTCTGCTCATCCAGTTTTCTGTTTACCGGACCTCTTCTTCCATTGTACCTACTCCTGTAGAATCTTGCTATATGACCAGATTTATTACATTTGAAGCACAAAATATTTCTTTTCTTATAAACTTGATTTCCTCTTAATTTGAATTGATTAGCCATGTGTCCAAACCCATTGCAAACAAAATAGTAACCATTGAAAGAATTTCTAATTCCTCTATTGTTAGCATTTTTCATTATCCTACTTCTGCATTCATTTGATCTGTGAACATACCTCTTACACTTGAAACATTGACCGATGAAGGATGGATCATGTTGAGTTACTCTGCTTCTGCACTGAGTAGCTCTATGACCAAATTTATTGCAATTGAAACAATTTCCATTGAATGATGGATATCTTTGAGCATTAGGATGTCTTACCGAAGGTTTTCTATTTCTCCATTCCTTGGTTGAATTTTTTTTGTCCGGATTCAAAGCTTTTACCTTTCTCATATCTAAGATCATGCTTGTCATCATCCTTATTTTGTTCTTCAATTAGTGCTTCAAGTTTAGATGATCTTATCTTGAACTTTTCCTTATACTCATTTGCAATTTCTAGGTAATGTTTGAGAGTGATAATCTGTCTCTCAAGTTCTCTCTCATTATTTCTACTTTCTTATAGATTAGATTCTAGGAGACCAACTATTACATCCAATCAACAACATTCTTCAGTTCTCTCTTTTAGATTTTGCTTCATTTCTTCTTCAGTTTTATTCCTATCTTCGATTTCCTGGTTAGTCTCATCGCCCCAGTTTCCATTTCATGTTTTAGGATGACAACTTCCTTAGCTAACTTTTCACATTCCTTTGTCTTCTCTTTTAGGGCCTTGTCTTCTAGTTGAAGAGGTTACCCCTTTCCTTTTGCATTGGATTTGCTCAATTTTTCTTTTAAAATCTCAATGAAGTCTTCAACCTTTTTGAGGTTATCTTGCAACTCTTGGACTGCTCAAGATCATCTAGGGAAAGATTAAGTTGCCCTTGAAGGTCATATTCATCCATTTTTACTACCTTCCCAGATCTTCCTTAAGCTATTAAACTTTTCCAAAGGAACCTTGCTCTAATTCCAATTGTTTATTTAGGTCCGGACAACTGAGAGTGGGGGGGTGAATCAATTGTCATACATTTTAACCTTTTCTACCTTTAATCTTCATTTACAACTTATAATCAAATTAATGATATAAAATTTTTAGCATCAAACAATAACACATGAGTAGAAACATAAATGACACACTTGACACCAAGATTTTTGACATGGAAACCTAGTTAAGGGAAAAATCATGGTGGGGGTTAACCCACAAAAATTAATACCCTGTTAAAAGTATTTTACAAATGGGAATGCACATGCATTCAGGCTCATTGTCTAGAGCTCACTACTCAAATGGAGGCTCACTTCCTACAGAAAGATTACAAGAGAATAACACAGATTTTGAACTAATAAATAGAATCTACCCATGCAAGAGTTTGAATTATAGTTAAGTGCAAAAACTGATCTTACACATTTCATCTTTGCTCTGCTCTTATTACTGTTATGCCTTCATTTGCACCTTGGATTTCTACTCTTCTCACATACACTATATTCGCACACACCACACACAAAAAGTCATCCAATTCCATCGGCTATATATATCTGTGACATGATCTATAATCATTTTACCAGTCAGCTTCAAGAACATTTAGAACTTTGTTGAGTACTCTTCTCTATCGGCTAGATCCATACATAATATGAGATGCAGACCAAAAATTGTGCTCAGAAATCATCAATCATGTTGGCTACCATCATTGATCATCACCAATTTCCCAATAAACAACTTCTATACATCCATAATTAAGATCATTCACAAGGTTGTCCTATTCTACTATCTGTTCTGTCAAATTAAAACCTGATACTCAGAAGCTAATATCTTTTGCGTCCTTCATCATCAGAGGACAAAATTTTGGATTTAGAGTGTCTTGACAATTCTTTCAACTCCCGTAGATCTACAGCAAACCATGCCTTTCCACTGGAGAGATCTAGACCAAGATACCAGACCCTATTATCTACTTTATTCCTGACTACCCAGAGATAGACAAATTCTGATTATGGCTTCCGATATGAACAAATTGTGTTATGCGGATGATTGGGATGATCTTAGTTTCCATCAATGACAACACCTATCAATGAGAAGCAGTGTCTCTTGCCAATATGGAATTGATTAATGAAGTAGTAAAGGTACTGCAAGATAGCCTTCTTGATGTAAACATTGATAACTCTTTATCCGGTGTGGAACAACCGAGATTATTAATTGATTCTTTTAAGGAATATTCTACTGGATTAGAGGAGAAGTTGGAAAAGGAAGTAAATCAGAAGATAAATGACAAGAGGTTGGTAGATGTATCCAACAAATGCACTTCACATGGTAAGTTGTAGAGTAACTTAAAAGATATTCTGGGTTGTATAGGAGAAGAAAAATCCCTGTTCCAATTTTTTGACATGGCCTGTTTCCACCAAGAGCATAAAAGACCACATGGACTCAATTGAGTCTTAGATTTCTGATACCTCTAGTGATTATGATCTGATGGGAGATGCAGATGGAACAACAAGGCTAATAATTGAGAATCTACATGGACAGTTCTTTCAGCTATAAGAGAAAAAAGAGAAGACAATAATGAAGTAGTGTAATCTCTAAGATATTGTAAGTGTAAGGCTTACATCTTTGACTAGAATTTTGACTGATGTGGAAAAGATGTTACAATAGAATCCGGTACCTAGTTCTCTGAATAAAGGTGAAGAACTCTATGTGAAGCTTGAGAATGGAGGCGGAGTACTTTTCTTCACCAAGAAGGAGTGGGAAGTAGCAAAGAAGGATCTAGAGGCACACCTTGCAAAATTAAAGGAATCTAATAAAGGAAGTCTAGCCTCCTCAAGCTAAATTATACATTATTGTTCTGTATAAATAGCTTTTCTTATTGCAGTGTACATATGCAGAGTATATTTTTTTTATAACCTTGTGAAAAAGAGTCTCTCACATGTAAATTGTTGAATAAATTTTAAGAATAAGAGTGAAGCAGTAAGGGGGAGTTAGTCTCATGTATATACAGATATATCTTATAAGGGGAGAACTTTACATGTTACCTAAAAGTTTGATATTAAGGGCCCCTTTGCCCTTGATGTCAAAGGGGGAGAAGATTAGAGAAGTTTGAGTAGTGTTTCCATCAATGACAAAGGGGGAGATTGTTGAGAGATTGTTATTAAAGTCTATGTATTGGCAACATGAGCTAAATGGAGAGACTGATGGGTATTGAAGAGCATGACTGTGTATGGTGTTTTCATTGATGGTAACCAATTATAGAGATGCAACAGTGTTGGTCTAGAGAAGACCAAAGTACCAATTATTTTGCAAAGTTGTCTAAGTCCTGGAGTAGTGTCTTCAATGTTCAGGGAACTAGTTCTTGGGTCCACATTGCTTCGCTATGAAAAATCTTGTCATATGGTTCTGAGGTAGCTTTGGTACATGTTGAAGGAGTCTAAATCCAAAGTTTCAAGGCTTGAAGTTCTCCGCAATTGACGATAGATTTAACAGAGTATCGGCCTCTATAATGACAATATAATAGTAGTATTAGTGGTATGTTGGAATGCTTCGTATTCCACTGCAGAAGAATATTTTATGATGTAATTTTGAGAATAAGCTTATAGATATCAGATATATATGTTCTCCCAGTGGCAAGCATTTTGGTGGTTCATGCACTGAGTTGTGAGCTAACAGTTGGCTCATTCTATTGTTACTTCACCAGTGGTGCCAACCGAAAGGTTTTGAGGTTGTTTAGAGTTGAATTATGTATGGAGAAGAAATTTGGGAATAACTATAGGTTGTTCTAACCTATATCAATGTGTTACATGCTTTGGTTCTCTCTACAAAAAGTATAAGTCTGAGTTTTGAGCTGACAAATCAAGGGGTCACATGATACATCTAGTATGCTAACCTATTTGATGTTTTGGTTGATTACAAAATATATACAAAATTGATTTCTTGCATGGAGAAGGAAGAGCATGAAACAACCAAGTGTGTGTGTCTATGTGTGTGAAATTTGATGTAGAGAAGGGTATGATAGGATTGTGGTGAAGATGAAGTGTGTTAAGTCACTATTCTGAGCTTCATTGGAACTTTATCTTCAACATAAGTCAAATACATTACTAACAGTTCTTATTTGGTAGTGATCCACCTCTTCTTCCATGTCTTTCTATTCAAGACAGTGAGTCCTTTGGCAGTGACCCACCTGTAGTGAGCACTTCTCGTTTGGATAGTGAGTCCTTCATTTGTATCAAACTTGTAACCAAATGCATTATAATATATTGTGAGATAATCCTCACTATGATTTTTCCCTCTTTGGGTTTTCCACATAAAAATCTGGTGTTCATGTGTTATGTATTTTGATGGTTTCTTTCATGCTTTCCTTTCTTACTACAAATTAAATATGCTATGTGGAATGAATGTTTAAATGCTTAAGTGGTTTTAGAGAATATTGATTCACCCCCCCTCTCAGTATTCTAGGTGTTCAACAACCTATACCTGAGAGACTACGGGAACACATAAGTATGGATTTTGTTTTGGGATTGCCTCGCACACAGAGACATAATTATTCTTTGTTGTTGTTGACATATTTTCAAAAACGGTTCATTTTATTCCATGTCAAAAGAGTAATGATGCTTCCCATATTGCTACATTATTTTTCAAGGAGGTAGTTAGATTACATGGTTTGCCTAAGAGCATAGTTTTAGATTAGGATGTGAAATTTGTTGGTTATTTTTGGCGTAACTTGTGGAAGAAAATGGGTACACAGTTGGGTTTTAGTTCAACATATCATCCTCAAAGTGATGGTCAAATTGAAGTTGTAAATAGAAGTCTAGGAAATTTATTGAGATATTTGGTAAGGAATAAGCCTAACTAGTGGGACTTGGTTTGGCTCAAATAGAGTTTGCCTATAATAATTCAGTCAATAGGAGTGTAGGGAGAAGTCCTTTTCAAATTGTGTATGGTTACATTCCAAGAGAGGTAGATGAATTGAGGGATAATGTTGATTTGACTTGGAAGAGTGATGTAGCTGAAGATTTTGTAGAGTATATCCATGATTTGCATAGATACGTGTAAGAAGATTTGGAGAAAAGTGCCACCAAATACAAGGAACATGTAGATATTCATAGGAGATAGTAAGAGTTTCAAGTTGGGGATTTGGTTTTGGCACACTTGTGGAAGGAGAGGTTCCCGTAGGGAACATACAATAAATTAGAATGGAAGAAGATTGGACCTTGTAAGGTCTTATGTAAGTTTTCATCCAATGCTTATGAAATAGAATTTCCATTAGGTGTATATAGTTCTTCCATTTTCAATGTGGCAGTGTAACATACACTATTCTAGCTAGGTTTTCTGTATCAATTTTTTTGTGTTTTCTGTATGTTGTTGTTTTAGGGTTTCAAGTGTATGTTTTGCATGTATGTTTTTGCATTTGAACATATGGAATATAAACCATATAAACAAAACCCAAAAAACCTAGAGCATATATCAACAAAAGATAGAAGACTCAGATCATAAAATATGCTAAAACTAATCACTGTGACATACCCATATGGAAATATTCAACTTCATTATATTGTCGTACTTGGATCAACTTATAATGCAACAGGATATCATCAAGAAACACATACAATGGCTAATACTCATCAACATCAATACTGCAACAATTAATGTGACCTCAAATGCCACAAATGAAGAGTATAGATGATGCCAAGAAAGTGGAGATCAATACCCAAGGTACCCATGTCCTAGCACTAGCTCTACGACCTGCCTAGTACTTTGTATCAATAGTAAATAACACTAAAATTGCCATGAATCTCTCTACAATTGACTGATTTAGTTTACAAATGCATAGACAATGAGTATGAAGCAAAAACACAATGAAGTCTCCACAAAATTGCCACAAAGACTCCCAGCTATGATACAGCTTGCTGTAGCAGATGTACGACTTGTCTTGGAATGATTGCAGTAGCTCAAAACTCATCCAAATGCATACAAAATGTCCTTCATAACCCTATTCTCAACTATATTCTAAAAATCCATCAAATGTGATCATTTTCTAGCTCAAATCTTCATCAAAATGAATCAGCTGAATGCCCAAATGAAGCTCCTGATGTGAAGCCTCCAATATTCCTTCCTGACATGGTCTTTCACACACGAAGAAGGTGTCCTTCTAGAGGTTTTCCTCTCATCAAGTTTGGTATAAACCATTAAATCCCTTCAAACTCCAAGGATGTGCAAGAATGTCAAAAAATAAGAGAGTGATTGAATAGTCAAGCATAATGCAAATGAGCTTCACTTTTTCCTTTTATTCTCCTACCTCTTCCAACACCCAAGAGAGGTAATATTATATTATTTATGTTATGTCCTTGACCCCTTATTCCTCCATGAGGGCGCCCACCTCCTAATATTATGACTTTGAGTTGTAACTTAACTTTATAATATAAAGTCACTTTATAACATAAGTCATTTTACCCCTTTAAATATTATAAGTTAAATCTTTAATTTAACTTATATTTTGACAATCAATGCTTTGGGTAACTTGCAACCATCAATCTCGTGCTAGGATCCTCTGCATTTGACTTACTATAATTAGCAATTCACTCCAACCTGGCTTACTATAAATAGTAAGTCTTCAATTAGACCCCCTAACCATTATCATTAGCCTACGGGAGTCTAGTGATAGGCTAATCTCCATCATCTATCTGACTAGGCTAAATGAGGGACATTATAGTTTTCCCTCCCCAAGATTGCTTGTCCTCAAGCAATCTCAGCTCATGATGTTGAAGTATCTGCTCACTCTCCCATGTCGCATCCTCAACTAGAAAATTCTTCCATTTCACTAAGTACGCCTTGATGATCCATTTCCTCATATTCCTCTTCCATGTATCTATGATAGCCTCTAGAACCAGGATTAGCTTCCCCTCCTCATCTAATAGTGGAAGCTCAACTAAAGGAATCACATTGTGGCCAAGTGCTTTCTTTAGTCTGGAAACATGAAATATATTATGCACTTGACTGTCTTCTAGTAACTCAAGCTCATAGGCCACTTCTCCCACTCTTCTTGTAACTCTGAACAGACCATAAAACCTGGGTTTTAATTTCTCTGATCCACTCCTTTTTCTAGAGTGGATTGCCTGTAGGGTTGGAGACTCAAGTAAACCATATCTCCAACCTCAAAGATCCTCTCTACTTGGTACTGATCAGCATAGAGCTTCTGTTGATTTTGTGCCTACTGCATGTTCTCCTTAAGCTCCTTCATTATATCCTAACTCTCCTATAGTAGGTCCTTCGCCCTGGGCACTCTACTGTCACCATATAGAGCCCTGAATAGAGTCATCTTGATTGACATATGATAAGTTGTACTGTAGTAGTACTCCCCCAAGTGCAACCATCTAATCCATGCCTTCTGCTGCCCTGAAATAGATTTCCGTAGATACCCTTCCTCCCATTTATTTACTATCTATGTCTGGTCATTGGTCTGTGGGTGGTAACTAGTGCTGAGAGTTAGTTCAGTGCCACACAGCCTAAACAACTCCTGTCAGAACAAACATAGGAATTTGTTGTCCCTGTCACTCACTATCCCCTTGGGTATCCCATGAGAGATGAATATCTCCCTGAAGAATAAATCAGCCACCTTTACAGTTGTGTACTATTGGCAAGAGACACTGCTATGCATGATAGGTATTGTCATTGATGGAAACTAAGTCCATTCCACACATCCTCAGTGTAGTATCAGATCATACTAAAATTTAGTTCTAAGATTTGTCTAGTCTAGATAGACATGAACAGGGTATATGGTAGAGTTTAGTATTCTGGTCAGCGGATCTCTCCAGTTAATTATTGCATATTGTGAATATGAGGGAGTGTAGAGGAATGTCAGAACAATCCAAATCCAAGATTTCAACCTCCAGTGACAAAATGGATTAAAATTTATGAGCATATGAGTATCGGGTCCTAATATGAGAGAACAACTTAGTGAAGAACAGGCCGACTAGTGTTAGATTCTTTTTTGGATCTAGTAGAAGTATTTTGGAGAGTTGCCTATGGGATATAATGTTAGTAGATGACATGTATGGTGAACTATAGGTGATATTTTTGGTACGCATCAATATTGATGTATGGATTCAGCTGACAGAACATAGTACTTGTATTGTTTGTTAAGTTCTTCATAAGGTTGACAGATAAGTGATTGAGTTTGTTGATGCGGATATATATAACCAATGGATTCAAGTGTTGCGGTATGTAATAGTGATGTGAATATGAAGTAAGTGTGGAAAAGGAAGATAGAAGTATGAAAGAGAAAAGATCTGAGGTCTGAATTATGGCAAAGCAGTAAACAAGGTAGAATAAAGATGAAGTGTGCAAAATCAATATTTTGTGCTTAATCGGAACTAAATTCTTGCATTGGTAGATGCTACTTATCAGTTCAAACAATCTGTAATCCTTTTGTAATCATTCTTGTAGGTAGTGAGCCTTTCTTGAGTAGTGAGCTCTAGGGAGTGAGCCTGAAGGCATGTGCCTTCCCCTTTTGTAATACTTCTAATAGAGTATAATCTTTGTGGGTTAACCCCCACCGTGGTTTTTCCCTTAACCGGGTTTCCATGTCAAAATCTTGGTGTCAAGTGTGTTTTTTATGTTTCTACTCATGTATTATTAATTCTTGCTTTTCATGATTATATCATTAATTTGTTAAGAAGTGGTAGGGAAGAATTAACTACAGCAAGCTTTAAAAGTTTTAAGACAACTGATTCACCCCCCCTCTCAGTTGTCATCCCTAATTCCAACAATTGATATTAGAGCAAGGTTCCTTTGAAAAAGTTTAATAGCTTGAGGAAGCTCTAGGAAGGTAGTAAAATGGATGAATACAACCTCCAAGGGCAACTTAAACTCTCTTTAGAAGATATTGATCAGTCCAAAATAGAAGTCAAAGAGCTACAAGAGAACCTTCAAAATGATGAAGATTTCATTGAGACTTTAAAATAAAAATTGAGCAAATCCAATGAAAAGAGGAAGGAGCAATCCCTTCAACTGGGAAATCATTATGAAGACAACAAGGATAAAGCCCTGGAAAAGAAGACAAAGGAATGTGAGAAGTTAGCTAAGGAAGTTGTTGTACTAAAACATGAGATGGAATCTGGGGTGATGAGGCTAACTAAGGAAATTGAAGATAGGAAGAAAACTAAAGAAGACCTAAATCAAAATCTAAAAGAAAGAACTGAAGAATGTTGTAGATTGGATGGAATAGTTGGCCTCCTAGAGTCTAATTTACAAGAAAGCAAAGACAATGAGAGAGAACTTGAGAGGCAAATTGTCATTCTCAGACATGACCTAGAAGTTGCAAATGAATACAATGAGAAGTTCAAGATAAGCTCAGCTAAACTTGAATCACTACTTGAAAGTCAAAAAGGGGTCGATGACAAGCATGGTCTTCGATATGAGAAAGGTGAAAGCTCTGGATCTGGACAGAAATTTTCAACCAAGGAATGGGAGAAACAGACCTAGAAGACCTCTGGTAAGACAGCCTAATGCTCAAAGATATCCATCATTCAATGGAAATTGTTAAATTGCAATAAATTTGGTCATAGAGCTACTCAATGTAGAAGTAGAGTAAATCAAAATGGTCCATCCTTCTCCGGTCAATGCTTCAAGTGTAAGATATATGGTCATAGATCAAATGAATGTAGAAGTATGATAATGAATAACTCTAGAGGAAATGGCAACTCTTTCAATAGTTACTACTTTACTTCCAATGGATTTGGACACATGGTTAATTAGTGCAGATCAACGAGAAATCAAGTATATAAGCAAATAAATTTTGTGTACTTTAATTGCAATAGATTTGGTCATATTGCAAGATTCTACAGAAGTAGGAATAATGAAAAAAAAAGGTCCGATAAACAAAAAAATCAGATGAGTAGTGACAAGACAAGGGCAAGGGAAAAATTGATGTGAATGAGATTCAAAATGAAATGAGCAAGACATGGGTCAAGAAAAGTGTTATAAACAATAATAATGGGTCCGCACCGAAATCTGGTGTTGACAATTCCTCCGGGAATTAAATCAAGAGCTCTAGCTCAGGGGGAGCTACATTGAAGATCAAATTCCCCCAGCCAGTAAGTAGGTGCTTGAATCTGGCACAATGAATGAATCTTGAGAAGCCTATTACATAACTTTCAAAGAAATTTTTAGAAGAAAAGAAGCTAATGCAACTAATTGCAAAGCAATTGAGGATTGACTGCATGCAGAAATAGTGTAACTAGATTTGTTAGGGAAGAGCATTTATTACAAAGGCAAATTAGGTTTTGTGAAGCATAAAAAGGTGTTCACTCTTCATTTGGATCACTTTGCACTTGAAGAAAGCAAGAAGAATAGTGTCTGAGCTGAGATTACAAGGAATTGAAGTGTGACCGATGAATTTATCCGTCAAC
Organism: Cunninghamia lanceolata; assembly: GCA_027924645.1. Taxonomy (NCBI): domain Eukaryota; kingdom Viridiplantae; phylum Streptophyta; class Pinopsida; order Cupressales; family Cupressaceae; genus Cunninghamia; species Cunninghamia lanceolata. The sequence goes on along the minus strand of BSBN01000021.1, from coordinate 15,806,863 downwards.
CCTAATTTCATGAAAAAGGTATTTATCTGCGAAACTTTGAACTTGTAATTTTTTTGCAATGGCTACACCTTTGGTCACTGATATTACTGAAAGGCCTTGACCCAAATTTAAGAAACATCCACACAAATCTATAGAAGTCAACCAATTAGGTGTATTTTCAAGTGTTCGGTATGGTGTGTTGCATATTGAAGATATTAGGGTTTATATTCATGCAAGCATAGATGAATTCGGGGACTCAAGGTTTGTAGATTTGTTTTAGAGTCATCTAATACATGAAAATCATGATCTCAAACCAGAGTATAAAGCACTGCATGATAAACTTTTTATTTAGATTATGGGGTTTCCAACATTCGATGAAGATGAGTTGGTCCGATATGTTTTGAGTTGGATGCATGATGAATTCATGTGGCTATTAAAACCATTCAAGATTACCAAGGATGTTATCAGAATTGTGACTGGGTTAAATTCAACTGGTGGATTACCCATGTTGAAATCTATGAAAAACCAAACTATTACCGATGCAACCGGTGCAAAGTTTGACAAGAGGACAATGACCATCAATGACATTATAGAATTGGATGTTAAGTTTGCTTCCATGGTGATTGGCTATAAGATTTATCACTCCATTAGGGAGAATTATGTCTCCAGAACAACCATATATGCAGCATATCAAATGTTGAAGGAGAATGCAGATTATGACCTATGTGAGCTGTTACAGAACCAGCTAATTGAGACTTGAATAAAATTAAGAAAGATAAGAAAAATACTTTTAAATATGTTACATTGGTTCTATGTTTGTTCTTCTACTCTATGAATGAAGTACCTGGAGTAAAGGGTGTGCACTGGACTAATGATGAGCCAGTTGCTATTCAGATCATAGATCACCTACGCAACATTGGTGGCTATAAAGTACAAAAAACTGCAATCTGGGTATACTTCAAGAACTTTCAGAGTATGATGCACTCAAGGGAAAGAATCCCTACAACCATTGTTGAGAAGTACAAGAATAAAATATGTTTCATGGTTGACACTGATCAATGCTTAATGGAAGTTGTAGAACCCAAAACTATTTGGATCATGCCTATGGGGTATGAAGTGGATGAGAAAATTTTGAATGTGTATGCTCAACACCTTTTGAGCAAGCCAAAAGACATAATAGTTGAAAGATTTGGGACGTATGAGGAACTAAGTGTAAAACTGCATGATGAGCTCACAAAACCTAAAACCAAAAGGAAAGTAAGAAAAGAAGTTGAGCAGTTGGCTAAGAATCTAGGCCTCACAAAAGAAGATGTGAGATAATTCAGGGAAAGAACTGAAAAGGTAGAAAAGGAGAAACATGACAAGAAACAAGGAAGTGCTCCAGTAGAATCCTCCTCCACTCTAAGGACTAGTAGGAGCTCTACTACTATCCCTGTTCCCCCAAAGCCTACCAATCCTAAGAAACTGGAAGACATATCATCCAGTAAAGGAACAAAAAGAAAGGAAACAAAGGCCACACGAATGTATATGAGAAAAAAAGATGATGAGACGGAGACAGATGAAGAAGTTAAAGAAATAAGATCTAAGAAAGCCGAGACTTGAAAGAGTTCTGAGGAACAGCCTTCTAGAAGCAAAAAGGCAAGTAATAAGCAAGGAACTGGTAAGGTTGCTATGACAGTTGATGAAATTGTAAAAATAATTACTATTCATATAAATCTAAGGCCCATCAGAGAATATTATGATAATTTTGATAAATCAAATAAGAAAATCTTGGAGGATGCCACCATCTTGTACTTGAATAAATTTAATAGAGCTCTACTGGAAATTTTGCAAGAAATTCCTAAAAGTTGAAGGAATATACTAGAAAAGAAGAAGGAAGCTGCCAACACCAAAGACCTAGAACTCAGAGAATAGGTCCTCTCCACCTTGTGTCTAGTAATGACCAGAAGGGAAGCAAATAAAATCTTCAAAGAAGTAAAGGAGGAATTTAGAAGCAAGATCCGGATGAACAAGCTAATGCTTGGTAAAACTAAGGAAGTTGAAAAAGAAACAGAGGAAACTTTGAGGAAGGCCCTAGACAAAGATAAATATTATGTTATTTCAGAGGAATAAGTTGAAGAAGGGAATCCTTCAGTTCTGGAACAACAAACTTTAGAAGAAGAAACTGGAAAGGGAAATGATCCTCCGGAACAAACCTATATGGAGATACTAAGTCCTACTCTAGATGACTGTGAGAAGAAGAAGGATCAGAAGTCAGAAGAGGTTGAAGGCGAAAAGGATACTTAGGATCAAAGAGATGGAGTTAACACAAAAATAAACATGGAAATATAAATTCACACTAAAGTGGGCTCACAACAAAAGGAAGAAGAAGAAGTCAAGGGTAAGGAAGATAAAGCAGAAGAAGATGGTGCAAATATTGATGCCTTCAAACAAAATAGTTCTGATACTGAAACTAAAAAAACTCAAGGAAAGGAAGATGGCCCTGAAATTATGGCAAGAGACACTACAGATGTAGTGAAGAATTTCCTAAGTAAAGAAATGCTAGAGTTTGATGAACCAAAACTGATTCAAGGACCAATCAACCTGGATACTCTCTCTGGTCCAAATGATGAAAATAGCATCTTTCATACAAGCTAAGGCAAGTGAAAAGATATTGAAATCCCACATAGAGGACAGTGAGTTGTTAGGCCTTACATCCAGTATATTGGAAAATATAATTCCAACTTTCTAGAAGAATCCATCTGATTCTCCCTCCGGAAATCTGAAGAACCTTGTAAATTCTGTGAGTACACACTATGAGTCTTTTGAGAAGTCTGTAGGGATTAAAATCTGGAATGAATTTTTGAATAAGAGATTTAGTGAGCTAAAGGACCTAATAGGAAAAGATAGAAAGATACTTGATATGAGTATAAAAAGTATTCAAAATGCTCTCAATGGCAGAGGTGATGTATACAAATTTTGTCTATCTTGGCCCAAAGTTATTGAGGATATTGAGAAAAAAAATAAAGGAACGGGAACAAAATTTGTTGAATTTATCTTAAAATTTTGATCCTCTAATATAGTTTCTCCAGTAAGTTAGGAGTGTCAAGAAATCAACTTGACTAATGAAATAAAGAAACTTGTTAAAGAAAAGAGCAATATTATGGAGAGAATGTGTGAGCTCCGAGGATTGATTGCCCCCAAGTTAGAAACAATGTTTACTGCTTTATCAGAAGCACAAGTTGCAGTCTGGACAAATGATCCTTTATATCTGAGAAAAGCATAAACACATGTACTCCTACTAAGAGAACAAAGCTCAATTTTGGATGGCATGAAAAGTAGTTGGGCCTCTAAACTTGTTGTTAGCGTGAATAGGGTTACTTTGTTTTCTAGCTCTTTCTTAGCTTGTTATCCACTTTAGCTCTTTTCACACTAGGTTAAGCTTACTTAGGGACTTTTTCACTTTATCCCACATCGGTTGTGTATTGAGTCTCTTGGGTGGAATATCTCATATATATCCACCTCTTGCTCTCATATGAGCATCCCATTCTATTGTAATGCTTTGCATTCTCTTGAGTTGAATACAGTTTATTTAGCTCATATCTGATTTCTATTTTGCTTTCTCTCAATCACTTGCATGTTTGGGTAAAAATCTAACATGGTATCAGAGCGGTTGTGAGTTGTGGGTTAGCATTTTTTTAGAAATCTGAGAGTGTAGAGTTGTTTTTCGAAGCACATGAGTATGCTCTTCTCTTGCATCTTCGGATGATCTGGAGAAACAGAAAAGTGTAGAGAAAACTCTAGTTTGTGAGTTGTGGGTTTCGAAGCACATGAGTATGATCTTCTCTCACATCTTCTGATGATCTGGAGAAACAGAAAAGTGTGGAGAAAACTCTAATTTATGGGGGGGTTCATATTTTGACTTGCCAGTTGCAAGTTTTTTTATAGCTTCCTCAAGACTCTTTGAGCTAAAATCTAACAATCAGCTTGCATTTTATTTATTCTGATCAATCTTGTAGGTTGTAGCATGCCTTTGTTTGTCTTAGGTAGCTGATTTAGTCTTTGCATGTTATTTTTTGGTTCTAAACACATTTTTTTCATTAGAGTCACATTTTTTGTAGATCACAGAGAAAAATGCCTTCTGGGTTTTGTTCGCAGCACCGAAAAACTATCTGGGTATCTGTTATTTTTTGCATATAGCTTATATATTTTGTAGAAATGACGTCAAAAAGCTACAGTAAAACCCCTCTCCATTGGCGTTTTGGAAATTGGACTTCAACTTCCAAAGGCTGTAACTCGAGCTCCCGACCTCATATTTGCGAGCTTGTTTTTTTGATTTTGGCTAATTTTTCGTGCTCTACATGATGGTGCAATCATTTTTTGATTTCAGTGTACAGATTTTTTAGTAATCTCATATTCTCACACGTGACATTACACAGTTCTCATTTTTGGGAACTTCGGAGGATCATAACTTTCACATACGACCTCGTATCGAGGTGATTATATTTTTTGAAAGTGCATGATTTTTCGAGTAGATCGTAGTGGTACTATTTATTTATCTGAGTATTGTGCCAAAGTTGTATTTTTAGCATATGCTCTTTGTGAGGATTTGTAAAAGCATTGAAGTTAAGTCCACTCAGCGTTCTCTTGCTAGTGGCTATTGTAAATGCACTAATATAAAGTGCCAAATCATATTTTCTTGGGGGGGTTCTTTGATTGAGTGGAAAAGGGGGTGTCTTATGTGCTCTCTTTGAGTCACATCTTTTATGGGGTTCATCATGGATATCGGTTATTTCCATCCTTCTGTTGTTAAGTTAACCTCAGAGAACTATTTGTCTTGAAAACAAGGGATAAAGAATCATTGCCTTGAGCAAGATCTATTGCCCCATCTCTTTGGACTCGTTCCTGAGCCAAGTGACTATGAACAGAAGAATGCATGGTTTAGCAATAATGACATAGTCTATGGACTACTATGTATTACTATTTCTGAGGATATTCTACATCACATAGAGCACACTGAGTGCCCTTTTACTGCTTGGACCATCATCCAGCAGTTGTATGGAGACTTTGGATCTTCATCTGAGAGATGTTTCCTTGGATGACCAGGCTCTGGTGGATGATACTAAGTCTTCTTTCACCCTATCTTGTGTGACATACATTGATACCCCATCTTCAGATACAACACTTGTTGCTTCATTAGATTCCAGAGAGGCTTCTTCGAGGGCTTCTAGTGATTCTTTGTAGCAGGATCATATTTGTCTTCGGTATTCACTTCATTGGGACCAATTTCTACCAGACATCTCTTATTTGTTTATGGAGTCCCACATTACAGATTTGGGAGACACTATTGATTTCATTCATCTTCTCTTTGATGGAGTTGATTCTTCTTCAGATGTTTTGAGGGCACATTCAGACCCTCTTGTTCCTTCTTTGCCTACATTTGCTTCTACAGTGATAGTTTCTGCAGATACTCATGAGTCCACACATCCGACTCAGTCATCATTCATGTTGACATCCTCTGCAGAAGTACCAGATTCTCATTGGTCCAGTTGTCTTACCAATGGTGAGCACCATACATCCATGGTTATTGTACCTGAATCTTCTATGGTACCTGATCCATATCAGTATTTGTCACAGTTTGGCATTGGCTTAGAGATCATTGGGCAACATTTGGAGAAGGCTTCCTTGTCTTTAGAGAAGATATCATCTTCTAAGATTGTTCTTCATCCTCCTATTCAGTCACAGTTTGGTAGTGGATTGGAGACATTTGAACAGTTTTAAGAGCATCACTGTTGTCTTTGGATCATGTGCAAAGTTCAAAGACATTTATCCTTCCTCCTTCATATTCCTTTCAGGAATGGGAAGAAATCCTGCATACATTATTGGTCTTGTTTCTTCCTAAGGGGAGGAACATTGTTCGACGATCATGGATCATCTTCAACATTCATTTTTGGGCATCTACCATCAGTGCAGGACACTCTACATTGGGGGGCTACTTGGCCTCTCTTCTTTTCCTCTCATGGGGGAGTTTTTTCCCACTAGGTTTTCTCCTTCCTTTTCTATTTGAGGGGTTTCTTTGTACATGGGTACCTAACATCACCTTGTTGCCGGGACCCATCTTTGCATTTTGTCAACATTTCCCCCTAAGTTGCACTTAAGGGGGGGTGTTAGTGTGAATAGGGTTACTTTGTTTTCTAGCTCTTTCTTAGCTTGTTATCCACTTTAGCTCTTTTCACACTAGGTTAAGCTTACTTAGGGACTTTTTCACTTTATCCCACATTGGTTGTATATTGAGTCTCTTGGGTGGAATATCATATATATACCCACCTCTTGCTCTCATATGAGCATCCCATTCTATTGTAATACTTTGCATTCTCTTGAGTTGAATACAGTTTATTTAGCTCATATCTGATTTCTATTTTGCTTTCTCTCAATCACTTGCATGCTTGGGTAGAAATCTAACACTGGTGTAGTTGAAAAATAGTTTTGTAGATATCCTCAAGTTCATGTAAATATAATGCATGGATTATTTGTACATATGCGAACCTTATATATAGATTTCTTATGAAAGTTTTGGCTTGTGGATCCCACCCTCTGCCATTGATGTCAAAGGGGGAGTGAGAGATAGTAAAAAATGAAAGAAAATAAAGAATCCATCAAAGGGGGAGCAGTGGAAGAATATATAAGTGTACACAGTAGGGGGAGTCAATCCGGATAGTCATTTTTCACTAAGTGTTGCCATCAATGCCAAAGGGGGAGATTGTTGAAAAGAGACACTGTTATGCATGACAAGTATTGTCATTGATGGCAACTAAGCCCATTCCACACATCCGTAGTGCAGTATCAGATCATACTAGAAGTCAATTCCAAGATTTATCCAGTCCGGAAAGACAGGAACAGGGTATATGGCAAAGTTCAGTGTTTTGGTCAGCGGATCTCTCTAGTTAATTATTGCATGTTGTAAATCTGAGGGAGTGTGGAGGAATGTTAGAACAGTCCAAATCAAGATTTCAGCGTCCGATGACAAAGGGATTAAAATTTATGGGCATCTGAGTACTGGGTCCTAATATGATAGAACAGTTCACTGAAGAACAGGCCGACTAGTGTTAGATTCTTTTGCGGATCTAGTAGAAGTATTTTGGAGAGTTACATATGGGATATAATGTTAGTGGCTGACATGTATGGTGACCTGTAAGTGATATTTTTGGTATGCATCAATATTGATGTATGGATTCAGTTGACATAATAGAGTACTTGTATTGTTTGTTAAGTTCTTCATAAGGCCAACGGATAAGTGATTGAGTTTGTTGATGTGGATATACATAACCAATGGATTTGAGTGTTGTGGTATGTGATAGTGATGTGAATATGAAGTAAGTGTTGAAAAGGTAGATAGAAGTGTGAAAGAGAAAAGATCTGAGGTCTGAATTATGGCAGAGCAATAAACAAGGTAGAATAAAGATGAAGTGTGCAAAATTAGTATTCTGTGCTTAACCAAAACTGAATTCTTGCATTGGCAGATGCTACTTATTAGTTTAAACAATATGTAATCCTTTTGTAATCATTCTTGTAGGTACTGAGGCTCTCTTGAGCAGTGTGCCTGAAGGCATGTGCCTTGCCCTTTTGTAATACTTTTAACAGAGTATAATCTTTGTGGGTTAACCCCCACCGTGGTTTCTCCCTTAACTAGGTTTCCACGTGAAAATCTTGGTGTCAAGTGTGTTGTTTATGTTTCTTCTCATGTATTATTAATTCTTTCTTTTCATGATTATGTCATTAATCTGTTAAGAAGTGGTAAAGAAGAATTAACTGCAACAAGCTTTAAAATTTTTAAGACAACTGATTCACCCCTCCTCTGAGTTGTCAGCTCTAATTCCAACATGTATGTCACTGAAATGCCAAAGAAGTGTGCAAATTTGGTCAGTCTTTTGACCACCATATAGATTCAATCCTTCCCCTAAAGCTTAGGCAGACTTGTGATAAAATCCATGGAAATGTATTCCCTTTTTTGACAGGAATCGACAGCGGCTATAACAAACATGTTGGATAAGTATGTTTATTATTGTTTTACTGACACATGGGACATTGAAGAACATACTTAAGAACTTTATTCTTAAGTCCTTTCCATGTAAATCTCTCTTGAATATGCCTGTATGTCTTGAAAAACCTGGGATGGCCAGCCATTGCTACACCATGGAAAGTCCTCAGAATCTTATTCTTAAACTAGGAGTTAAGCACTAAAAATATTCTGTCCTTATATATAATCAAATCATTCACCATAGTATACCTATCATCCTTTATAGTGCCCTCAATGACTCCTACTACCCAAGAGTCCTTAGCATATTCTACTCAAATTGTCTCCCTCTAATTAGTAGATATCTCTCCAAAAAAACACAAGTGGGGTCATCTAGACAGTGCATCTGCAACCACATTTTTCTTACTCTTGACATATTCAATGTCAAAATCATAGGCCTGGAGCCTACTAAACCACTTCTGCTATATGTCATTCAAGTCCTTTTGGTTCATGAAGTATTTGATGCTATTATAATCTATTTTTATTATAAACTTCCCTCCAACCAGATATGGTCTGAACTTGGCCAATGCATGCATAAAGGCCAACATCTCTCAGTCATATACCGAGTAGCTCTTCTCCACACCCCTAAGATTTCTACTCTCAAATGCAATAGCGAGTTTCTCCTATATTAAGACTACCCCTATCCCCTCTCCTGAGGCATCACACTCTAACTCAAAAAGTTTAGAGAAGTCAGGGATTGCCAGCACAGGGCAGGTAGACATCAAGTGTTTGAAGTGATCAAAGCACTGCTGAGTTGTATCTATCCACACAAAGGCTCCTTTCTTAGTTAAATATGTCAATGGTGCTACTGTCTGTGAGAAGCCTTTAACAAACCTCTTGTAAAAACCACACAACTTGAAAAACCCCTTAAGTTGAGTGAGGTTTGTTGGTGGAGGCCAATCAACTATTGCCTTTATTTCTTCTAGGTCAACTTTGACACCATCTGCACTAATGATGTGACCTAGATATAGAAGCTCTGTCATGCCAAAGTCACACTTGAACTCTTTGGCATAGAGGGAATCACTCTCAAGGATTCTTAGAACCTCCTCCAAATGTCTCATGTGCTCCTCCCAACTCCTATTGAAGATCAATAAAGAAAATCAATACAAACTTCCTCAGCTGTTGTCTAAAAATCTGATTCATGTAACTCTAGAAGGTAGTAGGGGCATTAAGCAATCCAAATGACATCACTAAGAATTCAAAGTGGCCATAAGCTTTTTTTCTATATCTTCTTTCCTCATCCATATCTGATGGTATCTTGACCGTAGATCTATCTTGGAGAAATAACAAGCCCCATGAAGTTCATCTATCAACTCATCTATGCAGGGAATCAGATACTTATTCTTTATGGTCTTTTTATTTAAGGCCATGTAGTCGATACACATCCTGATGGTCCCATCTTTCTTTTTGACCAACACAACTGCTAAAGCAAAGGGACTCTTGCTGGGTTGGATGTCTCCCATCTCTACTAGTTCCTTAATTGTTTTTCTATCTCATCCTTGAGCCTCTTAGGATGACGATAGGGTGTAATCATCATGGGCTTAGTCCCATCCTTGAGCTTGATCACATGATTATGCCTCTATCAGGTGGCACTCCTGGAGGTATGCTACCAAACACTTTGTTGTTCTTGGTCAATAGCTTCTGTATGTCAGGATGATAGCTATTTTTTGGCTGCTATGGAGACTCTGGCATAATAAGACATTTTTCTACCCAATCTACATGGTCATGACACAACATCCTCTCCATCCTCTTGAGGGAAACTACTCGGGGTCCTCCATCTAATACTGCTCTAAGAACTATTTTCTTTCCATTAGATTGAAACTTCATTTCCATTTTATTCAGGTTCATAGTGAACTCCCCAAGTGTCATCAACCAATGCATACCCAATACAACATCTATGTCTCCTATGCCAGTGACATAAAAATCATCTAAGAGCTCATACTTTCCCATCTGAATGCTCAAACTAGAAATCTTCCAGTTGCATATGAGTTTGAAGCCATCAGCTACCATTACCTTGAAGCCTTCAAACTCTTCCACCTTAAGTCCCCGTCAAGCCACCAACCCCTCATCAATGAAATTGTGTATAGCACCTGTGTCTATCAGGGTGATGATGTGCTAACCTCCAAGGACTCCTCTCACTCTGAATGAACCAACTTTCTGGAAGCTAGAAAGTTGTGCCAATGCTCCATCATTGTCACTGCTATGATGCGAGGCACTCTCATCCCTACTATCCTCCTTATCTAATGATTGGTCTGATGCCTCTGAATGTGACTCCTTTGCTGAATAGTACTTAACTTTTCTTTTGCCTTATTAGCACATTTGTGTGTAGGGTACCAAGGCTCCTTGCAATGAAAGAAAAGTTTCTTCTGTCAGTACTCATTCAACTAGTCATCATGAAGCTGGTTTATTTTTTTGGGTTGGCTAATGTCCTTATGACAGGGCTTCCTATCCTTTTCCTTGTCCCTCCTATATTGGAATCCCTTTGACTAAAATTTATTCCTCCATATAGAAGACTCCATGTCACGGACCTTTTTCATGGCCTCCTATAGTGATGATGGGTCTAAACCCTTAACCCAACCATGCAAGGGATTTGTCAATCGATGAATAGCATTACCAACCTATGCTCTGAAATATCTAAGACCATGACAGATAGGTCCTAAAACTTTGAAATGTAGGAATCTACTGAGCCCACCTGTCTGAGTTCTACCAACTCCTTAAACTACATCTCTGGATCCTTCTTGTCAAATCTATCTATCAATCTGGCAGTGAACTTGACATAAGAAGTGATCTGATCGTGGCCCAAGGTTACCTTACTATTACTTCACCATTTATGAGCACTACCCTCTAAATGTAAGGCTGCATATGTGATAGCATCAGCTTCGAGCATGGGGCTGATCTATAAGTAGTTGTCCAACTTTTGGACCCATGCTCTAGCAGTGGTTTTGCCTGAACCATCAAAATAAGGTAGGGTTATTTTGCTAACTTTCTTCTAGAGCTCCTAATTATGTTGTTTATTTCCCCCGTGGGGTTTGTGTTTCATCCTGAGATCGAAATACTCTATGAAAGTCATCTCAGCTCTAAATTCATCACTAGATGCCCGCCAGTCTCTCAGAATCTCATCCTGAAACTCAATCTGTGTAGCCTCCTATTTAGGAACATTGTTCCTAGGTGCAAATATATGTATACTAGGTTTGTCACATGATGTCCACTAGGAAGCTCTCATGTTAGTGATCCATTATTCACCATCATCAGCCCTATATATGTTCCTATCTCTAGCATGCCTGTCACCATTGCGCCTATCACCTCCATTATTAGCTATGTTCCTGTCCCCAAAGTTATTCTGATTCCTTCCATTATTGTTATTGTTTTATTGTCCCTATTGTTCCTAGCATCACAAGGTATCAACTAGGTAAGAATCTGAGCCAATTATATTTGTGACTCTCGCATCATCTCATTCATCTAAGTAAAAATATTCTCTATATCCTGATGTCCCCTAGCCAATGAGCTCAGAATATCTCACAAACTAGGTTCTTCATTCTCTTTGTCACTCATCTCCTCAACCGACACCTCAACCTCACCTAAAAAGGGATCTATCTACAGTACTTCAAGTTCTAGCTGTCACCTATTTTTTCTAAGGTATTATCTGCTAGTACCTGGATGCATGCCTCAGTATCCTCTCTGCATGTTCAATCTAACCACACAAGATGGCAAGATACTACTGATACCACTGTAACATACACTGTTTCAACTAGGTTTTTTGTATCAATTTTTTTATGTTTTCTATATGCTGTTGTTTTAGGGTTTCAAGTGTATGTTTTGCATGTATGTTTTTGCATTTAAACATATGGAATATAAAGCATATAAACAAAACCTAGAAAAACTAAAGCATATATCAACAAAAGATCAAAGACCTGGATCATAAAATATGCTAAAACTAATTACTGTGACATACCCATATGGAAATCTTCAACTTCATTATATTGTCGTACTTGTATCAACTTACGATGCAACAAGATATCATCAAGAAACACATACAATGGCTGATACTCATCAACATCAATGTGACCACAAACACCACAAATGAAGAGTATAGATGACACCAAGAAAGTGGAGATTAATACCCAAGGTACCCACATCCTAGCACTAGTCGTATGACCTACCTGGTACTCTGTATCAACAACAAATAACACTAAAATCCCCACGAATCTCTCTGCAATTGACTGATTTAGTTTACAAATGCATAGACAATGAGTATGAAGCGAAAACACAATGAAGTCTCCACAAAATTGCCACAAAGACTCCTAGCTATGGTACAACCTGCTGTAGTAGATGTATGACCTGTCTTGGAATGACTACATCAGCTCAAAACTCATCCAAATGCATACAAAATGTCCTCCATAACCCTGTTCTTAGTTACATTCTAAAAATCCATCAAATGTGATCATTTTCCAGCTCAAATCTTCATCAAAATGAATCAATTGAATTCCCAAATGAAGCTCCTAATGTGAAGCCTCCAATATTCCTTCCTGATGTGGTCTTTCAGATGCAGAGAAGGTGTCCTTCCAAAGGTTTTCATCTCAGCAAGTCTTGTATAAACCCTCAAAGCCCTTCAAACTCCAAGGATGCATGAGAATGTCAAAAAACAAGAGAGTGATTGAATAATACAAGCATAATGCAAATGCGCTCACTTTTGCCTTTTATTCTCCTACCTCTTCAAATGCCCAAGAGAGGTAATATTATATTATTTTATGTTATGTCGTTGACCCCTTATTCCTCCATGAGGGTGCCTACCTCCTAATGTTATGACTTTGAGTTGTAACTTAACTTTATAATATAAAGTCACTTTATAACATAAGTCATTTTACCCCTTTAGATATTATAAGTAAATCTTTAATTTAACTTATATTTCGACAATCAATGCTTCGGGTAACTTGCAACCATCAATCTTGTGCTAGGATACTATGCATCTGACTTACTATAATTAGCAAGTCATTCCAGCCTAGATTACTATAAATAGTAAGTCTCCAATTAGACCCCCTAACCATTGTCACTAGCCTATGGGAGTCCGATGATAGGCTAATCTCCATCATCTATCTGACTAGGATAAATGGGGGACATTACAGGAAGATTTGTATTCATATTATGAAGGGGAGTCAAGCATACAAGAGATATTCAATTTAGATGTTTAGCATAAATGTGAATGGATAGATCAGTTGCCTGAAAAGCAGTTTGAATAGGTTGATCAAGTGATTGATTCTCATGTGGCTAAACAAACAAGAGGAAAATAATACATGGAGTATCTTGTCTGGTGGAAGGGTAAACTAGTTGATGAAGCCTCTTAGATGCAAGCTTTTGAATTAGTTAAGTATGGGATTTCTATTCCCGACTTGCCAAAATGTTCTTGAGTTGCAGCCTCAAGTAACATTTCTCTTACCCAGTGTGTCTGATGCAAGAGCATCCGAGTTCACTGGCAATCTTGTGTCACCAAAAATATGTTTTATTTTATTAGTGTTTGGCTTTGTTTTCTTTGCAGTGTTGGTTTTTATATTTCAAGAGCAAATTTAGATTTGTTGGACCAAATTGAGGATATCATCTTATTAAATAACCAATTGGGTATCCCCAGTTTCATTTTGGTGAAGATTGGACAAAAATTGGCTAAGTTATAGCTAGTTAGCAAATTCTTGTCAATGATTTCTTGTCAGCGATTTCTTCAGTTCATGAACTATTTAGTTTACGGACCTAGCAATTACCTAATTTAACAGTTTTTTGACTAGTCATAAAAGGAATTTCACATTTTGAAAAGTCTATTGAAGGGAAGCTTTGTCAAGAAAATTACTAGTTCATGAACTACTCTTCCATTCGCCAATGGCTTAGTTCCCTAATGGATAATTTTACCGACTAAGTCATAAGGGAAGTCTTTTATTATCAAAGAAGTGGAGAATTTGAGAACTTTGTTGATAAAATCTCTAGTTTGTCAACTTTATGATTCGTTGATAGTTCAGTTGCCTATAAAAGTCTCCAAGGTTGGAGCTCGAAGTTAGTTGCATTATTGGCAAACTCTTTAGTTTGTGAACCTTTAGGTTCACCAACGGTCCACTTTATCGATAACCATTTTGTTGATTAAAGATATGGCCAAGCGAAGGAAATTGAAATTAAAGTTACTTAGTTCAGAGAGAGAAGAAATCACCAATAGAAGGAAAAGTATAAGTATTGGCTAGTTTGTGGTCTCTAAAAATTGCTAATAAGTCAATAAAAGGATGGAAAAGATCCATTTTGCCGATAAAAGTCTTGGTGGCTAAGGGTGTTGTACTGAAGCCTTTCATTTTTGAGATGGCTATTTGCTGATAGGAGTTGATCACTTAATCGATAGAATTTATACTTTGCAAAGTAGTTCGTGATTCCTAGAATTTGCCGATATGCAGACAAAAGGTTGAGGAAGTTAAACTTTTTCGATAACTAAAGGCTTATACTGAAAAATATTATATTTTGTTAAGTATCCATTCATTGATGGCCTATGATGACAAACTTTCAAGTTTGTAAAGTGACACTTTTGCCGATAACCTTTTCATAAGTTTTGTGTTGAGGAAAGTTCAAGTTTCAGGACTTGAAGGAATGCCGATAGAGGACTCATGATTTGTGGAAGGAGCATTTCACCAACAACTATCTTAGAGCCTTAAGTTTGTATCCTTTGTCAAATGTACACAATGTCAACTATTTTACACATTATGGATGTTGAGATAATGGTTTCATTCTACAACCATTCAATTGTTTGGTTATAGTTGAACTATTTAGTGACTGTTATGTAGCAGTTTTACAACCATCGACTGGGTAGTTTTCTAATGGGGTGTATAAATGAAAACCTAGTGCATAGTGGTGGTTTTGATTTGATTTTCTTGATGAATATAGATGTTGCAGATCACTCTATAAAGATGCAGATGTTTGATTTAGAAGCATGAATGTAGAACTTGAATTTGTACTCTTATAATTCATTATTGTTGCTGAATAAATAATACAATTTATTGTGGGTGTGGTGTTGTCTTTTGTGTTGATTTCATTTTGCTAGTTAATTTAGTAGTCTGATAAGACCCTTGAATTTAGACTTGAGTCAGTAGTGTAAAACCATGATCTCCAAACCAAGAAGATAAAACCATCACTGTTAAATGATCACATAAAACCATGTATTCAAGTTATCCATGACATTGTGATAAGCATGCTACAAGTCCTAATAACTAACTACCCATGCACTCGAATCATCTATCCTCTCATCCTAATGCAACATACCAATGTACAAATGACCACAAACAAGGCCAACTAACAAAGTCTACATAAACATTGAATTGATCTCGTGGATAAAGATAGTCCACATTCAAGTCATCCCACGATAGCCAAGGGGTAGCTAATCCACAAAACTACATAACTCAAAGATCCAAAACAAATATAACATGCAAACTCATCATCACATTAGTAACTTGCAAATTGAGATATGAAAGAAGATAACCTATAGAGTTCAAGACTCAAACACCAAATCAATGCTAGATTCAATTTGTCAAACAAGTCCACAAACAAGTAACCATAGTCAAGGAACCAATCAAGAATCTAGGAGATAAGAGTAACTTTCTAAAACTACACCAAAACACCACCTGTAAACATGAATCAAACATCATAGCCCATACCTGACAATTGCATACATGACCATGTTGTGCCAATACATAAACATACTTGCATATCATGACACCATAATCATCATCATCACTATACTTGTACTCAAATCCCACTAAAATGAGACTCCTAGTCTAATGCGTGTATCAACCATGTCTTCAAACCAAAAGACAACTTGTGTACATGTCTCCATCAAAGTCTAAACTCTGAAAACACCTGTAAAGTTGTACCTAGAAGCACCAAATCTAACAACTTTATATACCATGATGATGATCTCATAAGAACGTGTACTCTCACAAGTTTGTGCCCAAAAATCCATCCGGATGCTTTCACATTTGCACCTTGAATCTTAGGCTCCCACAAGTGATAAAAAAGTACTAATCTCTCTCTAAATATGAAACTAAAAATCTACATGATCCAAACTATAGTACATGACAAGAGCTCTCCAAGGCCTATCTAAAATCTAAAATCTAATTTTGCATGTAAAAGTTATGAGCATAAAACTATCTCAGAGCATTGCCTAGCTTTAGGAACTAAATTATGACATAAACAACAAAATATAATAACCAAACCTATACCACTACATCGTGCTCAGAGAGTCCTTTCTGATGCCTATAAGAAGTAAAAAATCCAACACTATGGGTGAAAGTTATGCCTCCTCGAAAAAAAGACCCTCTGAGGGCTAAAGGGGACCCTGATGGGATCTTGTCCATACAATCCATACCAGTGACATAAGCGTAGATGTCATCATTGCAAGGTGGTTTTGACTAGGTGTACTATTGGTCTAGCATCACAAGGTGACGTGGTGAACTCCAGGTGAGTTTTAAATTTTCAAGAAACTCCAAAGTCAAATGTTAATGGACCCAAAACATGTCTTAAACAGGGTTAATTTGTTTGTTTTAATCCTGCAAGGCTATCCTAGGCTTGTTGGTCCAGCAGTCAGGACCAGGGGCCTTAGGGTTCACCAGCCAAGACCTTGTTAGTTGGTAGTTGACTAAGCCCGGTGGGGGCCGACCTTGTTGGTTGGGGCTGACACCTCGTACCTATTGTTGCAAGTATGTGCCTAACTGGTGTTGTCATTGATGTCAACATATCTTTGTTGTCATTGGTGTCAACTTTGCCCTTATCTTATTGATTGATTGATGCTATTGATTCTGATGATGAGGATATTGAGAAAATTAGCCCCTCTGGCAGAAATAGTGAGTTACAATAGACACAATGTGTTGTATATAGAAGACAAATCCAGAAGATTGCTCCACATTTCCTATATATTTAATATCTTTGTTTGTAGATTGGAAGTTATTTAGAGGTATGAAGAATTAAGTGAGTTATGCTCACCAGGGTAAAACTACTCTTTCTGGATAATCACTGGTGACAAGGAGAATGTATTATGCTCTGCATTCCTCTGCATTGAAGAATTTTGATCTGCAGTTCTAGAGTTATGTCTAAGATCATGATATGTGCCTACAACTCCAATGGTTTGTGATTTGGTGGTCCGCAAGCAATCTTTCTTTTATGACAGTAGATGACAATTAAGTTCAAGTGCTCTAGAATGAAGAATCTTATGGATAATGTGGTTAGAGGTTGTGTGGATGTTCCTGATGATTACAATGTGCTTGTGGATGTCTCTCAATCATGTTCCTACCTTTGGATTTGTCCGTGGAGAAAAATTTAGATCGTGATTGAAGACTGTTCCCAAAAGACATAAAGAGAACACCAGTCTTGGCTGACTTGGTTGTTTTCACAAATTGCGGAGATGAATTGAAGATTGTGTAAGCATATCATGGTGTGGAAGATTTTATTTGAGTCCTAGCTAAGGCATAGTGTGATCTGGATACATCTTTACATCTTTTCCATAGCTAAATTTATATTAGGTCCAGACCTATTTAGTATATGTTTGTAATGCCAACGTTGGAGATTGTTCCAATTGTTGATGAATGTAATGCCGACCTTGGAGATTGTTCCAATTGTTGATGAATGTAATACTAACCTTGATGTACATTCTAAGGTTGATGAATGATATATATACTTGTAATGAAGTCATGAAAAATATGTCCTTGTGTGGAGATGAAAAGTTAAGCAAAGAAGAGTAGAGAAGATGAGTCATACAATACTTCAATGGAATTAAACTCAAGCATGGAATAGATGCTACCATATTAGTTCACAAACTCTTGGCAGTGAGCCACCCCTCGGCAGTGAGCCACCCCTCGGCAGTGAGCCACCCCTTAGTAGTGAGCCACCCTTTGGCAGTGAGCCACCACATAGCAGTGAGCCTAAACATTTCGGCAGTGAGCCTTTGATTTTCAGTATTGCTATAACTCATTTATCTTGTGGGCTAACACCCACCATGGTTTTTCCCTTATAGGTTTTCCCACATAAAAATCTGATGTCTCTTGTGTTGATCTTACAATTGTGTTTAAGTTGCTTCCTTCATGCTTTCATGGTTTAAATCCTAACAACAATGAATAAGTGTTTGAGGTATTAAGGTGCAGAAATAGTTAAAGTTTTTAAGACCACTGATTCACCCCCCTTCTCAGTTGTCTGGTGCATTTCAACAATTAGTATTAGAGCCAAGTTCCTCGGAAGAAAGCTTGACCGCTTGAGGTAGATCCAGATTGCTTACAAGAAGGGAAGTCTGCAATTTGATGGAACGAACTATTCTACCTAGAAGATCTGCATGAAGACCCATCTCCTATGCCTTGGATATAGCATTTGGAAAACAACTAAAGATAAGTACGATGTGCCAAAAAATGGTTCTCAAGCCGAAGATGAAATCAAAAAATATGAGTTGAATATAAGAGCCAGGGATGCTCTGTTGAGTGCCCTAACTGACACCGATATGACAAAGGTCATGGAGTTTGAAATTGCTAATGAAATTTGGGAGAAACTAAAAAATCTATATGAAGGGGACGAATCTGTGAAGAGTGCCAAGTTGCAGAGTTTGAAAGTGAATTATGAAAGTTTGAAGATGAGAGAAGATGACAACATAGCATCCTTCATGCAAAAAGTTGATGAACTTGTAAATGCCATTAAAATTATGGGAGGAACCATTGATGAAACTGAAGTTGAGAACAAAGTTCTTAGATCATTGCCTAAAGCATAGTATCACAAAGTAGCTGCAATTGAAGAAATAATGATTGTGACAAAGACCACCAAGGATCAGTTGCTTGGAAAGCTTTGTGCCTTTGAAATGAGAGAGCTTAGTGATACACTTCCAAAAACAGAGACTGCTTTCAAGGCCAGCAATTCAGAGAAGATCTCCAGAGCTAAAAAGTACAAGGTAGAACCTAATTATGAATTTGATGACATTGAAGCCAATTTTGTTGATAGTCTGCCCAGGGGTACCAGTAAGTTCAAAGGAAAATTACCTTTTAAATGTTTTACTTGTGGTAAAGATGGTCACTATGCTTCTAGGTTTCCTGTGAGAGTTCTAAAGAAGTTTGAAAACAAACCTAGAAACCCAAAGAAATGTTATTATGTTAGAGATATTGATGATCAAGGAGTAACAGATGATGAATCAGATGATGCTAGTACTACTGGTAATGAATGCTTCTTCATTGCTATTAAAGAAGAACATATGTCTACTAATCCTGCTAGTTGTCTGAAGGAAGAAAAACTAGTGGAGGAAAGTGCATTGGATGTTCAAGTTGATAAAGACAAAGATGAATGGGTTATTGATAGTGGATGCTCACATCACATAACTGGAGACAAAAGTAAGTTTGTAAGTTTAGAAAGTTATGATGGAGGACTAGTTAGGTTTGGAGTGTTGCAAGTATGTGCCTAATCGGTGTTGTCATTGATGTCAACATATCATTGTTGTCATTGATGTCAATTGTATCCTTATATTTTGATCGATTAGAAGTCTTATATGTTGAGGACATTGAGAAAATTAGCCTCTTTGGAAGGATCATAAAGCAAACGGTGAATCACAGTGAAGATAGTGAGTTTCATGTAGAAGAACAACTCAGTATTGTGCTCCACATTTCTTGTAGATTGAAGATCTTTGTCTATGGATTGGAAGTTATTTAGAGGCATGTATGTAAATGGAAAATGCTAAGTTTGAGCCTTCGGTCTAAAGGATTGAGTGAGAATTGTTCACCAGAGTAAAACCTACTTTTTCTACTTATTCACTGGTGACAGGGAGAAAGTATTTTGTTTTCCATTCCTCTGAAATAAGATATTTTACTCTACAATTTTAGAGGGAAGTTTGGGATGATGATAAGTGCCTACAACACAAATGGTTCATGATTCGGTGGTCTGCAAGCTATCTTTCTTTTATGACAATTGAAGACAGTGAAGTCCAAGTGCTCCAGTATGAAGAATCTCACGGATAAAGTGGTTAGAATTTGTATGGTTGCTCTTGATGATTACAACGTGCTTGTGGTTGCCTCCTAATCATGTTCCTGCCTTTGCTTTGGTTCATGTTAAGGAATAGAGATTGTGTTTGAAGATTATTCCCAGATAACATAGCGGGTAACCAGTCTTAACCGACTTGGTTAATTCTAGTGATTGCAAAGATTTAAGGAAGATTGTAGGTGAATGTTGTGGTGTGGAAGATCATGTTTGAGTCCTAGCTAAGGCATCACATGATCCGCATACATTTTTATTATTGATCCTTAGCTTAATTTTGTATTAGGTCAAGACCTGGTACAGTCATGGTAGGAGGGTTCACAGAATGAACTATCCAGACCATGCAGCAAGAGTAAACACAATGGAAATGACACAAGAATATCAAACAAATGTAGATTCAGTCATTCCATGTATCAAAGAATTCAGATACAATCTAGCTGGCAACATGCAGGCTTACAACTTGGCTTCACATGCCTAATTACATACATGCGCAAGATAAATCTTTGAATCTCCTCCACACAAAACTAAACTATAGATCTTTCTAATGTGAATAGCTACCTTCCTAAGGATCTATTACATCAATATATATCATCTCTGGACCAATAGATTCCTCCGTGTCAGCCACAAGAGATTTAGAATCTCGATGAAGAGGTGTAACGTGTGTTCTTGGATAGGTCAGACCTACTGTCTTGAAAATCCTTCTCCAACGGATACAATGAAGTGTAGACCTATGAGGAAGGTCGGCCATGAACCAAGGAACATCGTAGAATGAATCACAAGGATCTGCAAGTCAACCAATGCTCCCAATCCTTCTCCTTCAGCTGATTGCTCATGACTGTCAGAAATCTCTATACTGAGAAAATAGAGGATCTTCTGATAGTGATAACTTTCTAGTAACTAATCCAAATGCTCTACAGACTTAGAGTGATGTTGATGAACATGTCCAGATGCTAAATCCAAATCTGTAATGCTTGAGCTTCTTCTGAGATGGAATACTACCTGGACTAAAATGAAAGAATGAAAAGAAACAAATAAACTGAAATACAAATGTTTTTGGTTGATGCAAGATTACTTTGGGACCGGGGATGCTCATGCATCAAACATTCGAGGTTAGTGAAAAGTAAGTCTCTCACTTTGCTGGGGCTGGGGGAGAACCAAGATGATCCACCTTAGCCTGATAAATCCATGATGAATCTTCTTTCAGTCTGCCTTTCCACTTCACAAGATATTCTTTATATTGTCTTCCTCTGGTGCTGCGTCCAACTCTGCTATCCAAAATGTCTTCAATTTGTTTTGGTGCTTGTTGTGGTAACTGCTTCTTCAAGTCTTCTTCCATGCTGTCACTGAACTCTGCTTTATGATACTGATAAAGATCTGCAATGTTGAAAATAGATGAAATACCCAAGGTCTTTGGTAATTCCACTTCATATGCATTTCCTGAATCAAATTTCTTGAGTATCTTACAAGGTCCAAACTTCTTCATCTTCAACTTGTTATATGTCCCAACTAGAAATCTTTCTTTTCTCAAATACATCATGACTTCATCTCCCATTTCAAATTATTTGTGTCTTCTCTTCTCATCTGCCTTATCCTTATACTTGATGTTCATGTCTTCCAAATGCTTCTTCACTTGGTTATGCACTATCTTCATATTATCTACAAATTCTTCTGCTTCTGCACTTCTCTTTTCTTTTGTACTAATGTCTCTCAATTCAGCCACTCCTCTAGGGTTTACTCTGGTAACAATCTCTAAAGGTGTTTTTCCAGTACTTCTGTTGACTAAATTATTGTATGCAAACTTGGCTTGTGAAAGAATTAAATCCCAACTTCAGGTTTTCTCTCCAATCAAACATCTCAACAAGTTTCCCAAACTCCTATTCACTACCTCTATCTATCCATCTGTCTGTGGATGAAAAGTTGAGATAAACTTCAAATCTATCTTCATCTTCTTCCAAAGTGTTTTCCAAAAGTATCCAACAAACTTTGTATCTCTGTCTGAAACTATGCTCTTAGGTACTCCATGCAATCTCACAATCTCCTTGAAAAATAGATCAGCCAGATGCACTACATCAGTTGTCTTCTTACATGGTATGAAATGAGTCATATTTGAAAATCTATCAACCACTATGAATATTGAATCATGTCCTCTCTATGTCTTAGGTAATCCCATTACAAAATCCATGCTTATGTCTTCCCAAGATCTCTCTAGTACTGTCAAAGGTTTATACAATCTAGTGTTCTGACTACTCACTTTTGCAACTTGACAAACTCTACAACTTTGCACAAATCTCCAAACATCCTTATGAATCTAAGGCCAAAAGTAATTTTCACTTACCAAAGCCACTGTCATATCAATGCCAAAATGTCCTGCCAATCCACCACTATGCTTTTCCTTGGTCAAGTTATCCCTCATTGAACTTCTAGGTATGCATAACTGACTTCCTTTGAACAACATATCTTCCTAAATGAAATAATCCAACCACTTACTTCTATCTATCACAACCGGTTCCTTACATGCTTTCCAAGGTTCTGCAAAATTAGTGTCTCCCTCATACAAGTTCTTCGATCCATCAAAACCCAACACTTTGACTCTCATTTCTGTCAACAAGTTTCTTCTCCTACTCATGGCATCAACAACTTTATTTGATTTTCTACTCCTATGCTTCAACACAAAAGTATAACCCTGCATGAATTCTACCCATCTCATATGTCTCTAATTCAACTTACCTTGACTATTCAAGTATTGTAAATCTTGATGATCTGTATAAAACACAAACTCCTTAGGCAACAGATAATGTCTCCATTTCTTCAAGGTTTGAATTATGGCATAGAACTCTTGATCATAAATTGAATATCTTCTCCTTGCATCATTCAACTTCTCACTGAAATTAGCTACTGGTCTACTTTCTTGACTTAACACTACTCCAATTGCATTCTCACTAGCATCACAATCAACTTGAAATACCTTATTGAAATCCAGTAATGCCAAAATAGGTTGCTCTGTCACTTTCTGTCTCAACAACTCAAAACTCTTATCTGCTCCAAATGTCCACTTGAAATCTTTTCTGTCACCTCTCATTGTCTCTGTCATAGGGTTACAAACTGAACTAATTTTTTTAATGAACTTCCGGTAGAAACTAGCCAAACCATGAAATGATCTAACCTCTCCAATGCTCTCTGGTGTAGGCCATTCAACAATTGCTTTCACTTTCTCAGGGTCCATCTTCAATGCTTCCGAAAAAATTACAAATCCCAAATATACCAACTCTTCTTTCATAAAACTATATTTGTTGATGTTTATCAGCAATTTCTCTTCTCTCGGTCTCTGAAAAACTTGTCTAATATGCCACAAATGTTCTTCTTTTGTCTTACTAAAAATAAGAATATCATCCAAATACACAATCACAAACTTACCCAAGAATTTCTTCAGAACTTCATTCATCAACCTCATGAAAGTACTCAGTGCATTTGTCAAACCACAAGGCATCACTAACCACTCATACAATCCTTCATTTGTTTTGAAAGCAGTCTTCCATTCATCACCTTCTCTGATTCTTATTTGATGGTATCCACTCTTCAAATCTATCTTTGTGAGATAGCTTACTCCACTCAAACAATCCATAATATCATCCATTCTAGGTAAAGGAAATCTATACTTAACTATGATCTTGTTTATTGCTCTAGAATTAGTACACATTCTCCATTCTCCATTCTCCATCTTTCTTTGGTGCTAACACTACAGGTACTACACATGGACTCAAGCTTTCTCTGATCAAACCTTGCCTCAACAACTCTTGTATCTGTTTATTCCATTCTTCATTCTCTACCGGTGTCATCCAGTGTGCTGCTTTGTTAGGCAAACTTGCTCCCGGTATAAGATCCATGTGATGACTAATACTTCTTATAGGTGGTAATCCTTCAGGTACATTATCTACTATGATGTCTTCATACTCTGTCAGTAACTCTCTTGTCTTCTTTGACTGTTCTTCTTCCTCTTTCTTCAATTCATCAGCCTTCTTTGGAATCAAGGCAAAACACATATTCTCATGCTTCAAACCATCCAAAAATTTCCTTCCATCTACCAAACAGATTCTAGTATTTCCACATACTTCGCTCTTAGGGTCATCCTCCAAAGGAATCAAAGTAATTCTCTTACCATTTGTTATTATGGTATATGTATTCTTTCTCCCATCATGCATTGCTTTTCTACCATACTGCCAAGGTCTGCCCAACAAGATATGACAAACATCCATAGGCATAATATCACACAAGACTTCATCATGATATGATCCAATATGAAATTTCACCAAACATTGTTCACTCACCAGTACCTTATGATCATCCTGAATCCATGCTATTTGATAGGGCTTAGGGTGTATCAATCTTTCCAACTTTAGCTTAGTCACCATTTCCTCTGAAACTAGGTTATCTAAACTACCACTATCAATCACAACTTTACAACACTTACCTCTAGATTTGCATCTGGTTCTAAACAGACTTTTCCTCTGTGATGGTTTCTCATTTGTCTTAGTTTGAAATAGTGTTCTCCTCATCACCAATGATTCTCCTTTCTCTAGATTGCCAACTGAACAAGGTGATTCAACAGGTTCTTCTTCAACAGAGGCTGCTCTTCCACTGTTATCTACTTTCTTGCTTGTACTACCCTGATTACATTCAAATGCTCTATGTCCTTCACCTCCACACTTGAAACAAGTATCCTTGAATGTCCTCTTATCAAATCCTCTTCCTTCTCTTCTATATCCTTCATTCCAGTATGCACTAGGGTTTCCTCTCCGGTAGAAATTTCTGTCATCTCTCTGGTAAACATTGTTATCTCTATCATCCTTCTTCAATGGGTTGTCAAACTTGTTCTGCTCTAAATAAGATCTGTCTCCTCTAAAAAATGTCCTACCTCTCAGAAATTTACCTCCTCTGCCTCTCTATTTCTGATCATGTCTCTTATTCATCTTCTCTTCAAATTTCAATGCAAATTGATATGCTTCTTCCAAAGATGTCATCCTTACCAAGCTTAGTTCTTCTTGAATGTTCAATCTCAGTCCATTAATGTATCTAGCCACTTCTCCTTGCTTTCTTCATTGTGTCCTGCCCTTATGATCATTTTATGGAATTCTTCAGTGTATTCTTTCATAGATCTCTCCTTTTGTCTCAAGTTTTGCAATCTCTTCAACAACTCCAACTCATAGTCAGCAGGTATGAATTGATTCTTCAACTTTGTTACCATCTAGTCCCACTTTGTAATCTTTTCTTTTCCTCTCCTATTTTTTTCCAACTGAACTTCCTTCCACCATATAGTAGCATGTCCTTTCAACTTTGTCTTTGCAAATTTTATCTTCTCCGGATCTTCAATTTCCTCATATTCAAAGTATTCTTCCATGTCATTTATCTAATCAATCAACTCTTCTGGATTCAAATTACCAGTATAGTTTGGCACATCAACTCTAGGTCTTTTCCCAATCTTTGACATAGCTCGTAACATCTTCATCTGATCTGATTCTTCTTCTTCATGACCTTCTAGGGTTTCACCACTTTGTTCAATAGATTAAAATTCTTCTTCATCATCACTTTGAACATTAGGTCTAGGTGTCAATCCTCTTCACCTATCTTCTTCAAGAGAATCCAAATGAATTCTCATTGTTCTCATCAGTTCCATCATCTCATCCATTCTATTGGCCATTGTACCAACAGGAGGAACTCCCCACGGTGACATCTTCCTAAGATCAAGTGCAAATTGCCTCAAGTCGGTGTTCAGGCTACTAGTGACAACTGCCTCTCAACTGGTGATCGGTTGCACACAAGTAACTTGCCTCAGATCGGCGATCTGCTTACAACAAGATCTTACGGAATCCCCTTCGCCAATTCACTCCAAAGAATCAAACTTTCACTCTGATACCACTTGGTGCAGTCACGGTAGGAGGGTTCACAGAATGAACTATCTAGACCATGCAGCAAGAGTAAACACAATAGAAATGACACAAGAATATAGAACAAATATAGATTCAGTCATTCCATATATCAAAGAATTCAGATACAATCTAGTTGGCAACATGCAGGCTTACAACTTGTCTTGACAGGCCTAATTACATACATGTGCAAGATAAAGCTTTGAAGCTCCTCTGCACAAAACTAAACTATAGATCTTTCTAATGTGAATAGTTGCCTTCCTAAGGATCTATTACATCAATATATATCATCTCCAGACCAATAGATTCCTCCACATCGGCCACAAGAGATCTAGAATCCTAATGAAGAGGTGTAACGTGCGTTCTTGGATAGGTCGGACCTACCATCTCAAAAATCCTTCTCCAATAGATACAATGAAGTGTAGACCTATGAGGAAGGTTGTCCATGAACCAAGGAACATCATAGAATGAATCACAAGGATCCACAAGTCAGCCAATGCTCCCAATTCTTCTCCTTCAGCTGATTGCTCATGACTGTTAGAAAGCTTTGTACTGAGAAAATAAAGGATCTTCTAATAGCGATAACTTTCTGGTAACTGATCCAAATGTTTGCGGACTTAAAGTGATGTTGATGAACATGTCTAGATGCTAAATCCAGATCCGCAATGCTTGAGCTACTTCTGAGATGGAATACTGATCAAGGTGCTGAAACTGCTTACTAGTTGAACTACATGGACGGAAATGAAAGAATGAAAAGAAACAAATAAACTGAAATGCAAATGTTTTCGATTGATGCAAGATTACTCTAGGACCAGGGATGCTCCTACATCAAGACCTATTTTGTAATTGTTTGTAATGCTGACCATGGAGATTACTCCAACGGTTGATGAATGTAATGTCGACCTTGATGAACATTCCAAGGTTGATGAATGGTATATATACTTGTAATTTGGTTGGAGAAATGATGTCCTCGAGAAAAGATGCAAAGTTGAGTGAAGTGTAGAAGGAAGAGTAGAGAAGAGGAAGAATATTGCACTTCAATGGAACTGAACCCAAGCATGAAGTAGATGCTATTATCTTAGTTCAAATCCTTTGGCAATGAGCCACCCCTCAATAGTGAGCCTTTTTCTAGGCAGTGAACCCTATTGGTAGCAAGCCTCTGATTTTTGGTATTGCTATAACTTATATATTTTATGGACTAACATCCATCATGGTTTTTCCCTTAACAAGGTTTTCCACATAAAAATCTAGTGTCTCTTGTGTATGATCTTGCAAATGTGTTTACATTTCCAAGTTTATGCTTTCATGGCTAATCGTATCAAATAGTGAACAAGCCTGTGATGATTTAAGGTGTAGAAATATTTAAAGTTTCAAGACAACTGATTCACCCCCCTCTTAGTTGTCTAGCTCATTTCAACAATTGGTATCAAAGCCAGTTCCTCAGATTTAAGCTTAACTGCTTGAGGTAGATCCAAGATTTCTGGCAAGAAGGATAGTCCATGGTTTGATGGAAGAAATTATTCCCTCTAGAAGATCTGCATGTAAACCCATCTCATCTGCTTAGGTTATGATGTATGGAAGATGACCAAATCAAAATATAAAGTACCAAAGGGTGGTCGTACAACAAAAGAATAGATCAAGGAGTATGAAGTAAATATCAAAGCCAAAGATGCCCTATTGAGTGCTCTATCTAATATAGACATGACTAAGGTCGCTGAGCTAGAGACTGCTCATGAAATCTGGGACAAATTAGAGAAGTTGTATGAAGGAGATGAAGCTGTGAAAAGTGCCAAGTTACAAATCTTGAAATCAAAATATGAAAGTATCAAAATGAGTGAAGATGAGAACATTTCATCTTATATACAAAAGATTGATGAACTTGTAAGTGGCATCAAAAATGCGGGAGGTAAGATTGAGGAGTCTGAAGTTGTGAATAAAATTCTGAGATCATTGCCTAAAGCCTATTGTCATAAGGTAGTTGCAATTGAAGAATTTAAAGAAGTGCATCTAATTACAAAAGATCAGTTGGTTGGGAAGCTAACAACTTTTGAGATGAGGGAACTTAGTGATTCACTCCCTAAGATAGAAACTTATTTCAAGGCCAACACTTCTCAAAGACCTTCCAGACTTGATAAGTACAAGGTGGAACTAGATTTTGAACTTGAAGAAATGGAGGCAAACTTTGTCAGCACTCTACCCAAAGGTACTGGTAAGTTCAAAGGCAAATTACCTTTCAAATGTTTCACTTGTGGTAAAATTGGTCATTATGCATTTAGATGTTCTGAGAGAGTTCCCAATAGGTTTGAGAATAGACCTAGGATTCCAAAGAAATGTTATTATGTCAAAGATTTTGATGATGAAGGAGTAACAGATGATGAATCAAATAATGGTAGTACTACTGGAAATGAATGTTCATTGCTATTAAAGAAGAACCTATATCTACTAATCCTGCTAGCTGTGTAATGAAAGAAAAACTAGTGGAGGAAAGTGCTTTGGCTATTCAAGTTGTGAAAGATAAGGATGAATGGGTAATTTGATAGTGGATGCTCCCATCACATGACCGGTGACAAAAGTAAGTTCATAAGTTTGGAAAGATATGATGGAGGACTAGTTATGTTCAGTGATGATACAACTGGTAAGATTTGTGGAAAATGATCTATTTCTTTTTATGGCAAGCATAACACTAATGATGTCTTCTATGTGAAAGGATTAAGACACAATCTCTTGAGTGTTGGTGAGATGTGTGGTAAAGGTTATGATCTTAGATTCAAGGACAATGGGTGTAAAATCTTGGAAAGTTCTGGAACAATAATAGCAACTAGTAAGAAGACAAAAGGTAACATATATCATTTGAAAGGTACTAATGAACAATGTTTGTTGGCTCAAAATGATGAAAGATAGTTATGGCATAGAAGGTTGTGTCATATCAATTTTGACAATATTGTGAAGATAAGTTCCACTCAGGCTGTTAGAGATTTACCCAAACTTGTGAAGCCTGCTGACACATTATGCAAGGAGTGCCAATTTGGAAAACAAACAAGAACAAGTTTCAAGAGCAAGGACCAATCTATTGATGGACTGCTAGAATTAGTTCATACATATCTATGTGGACCTACTAGAATAATAAGTCTGCAAGGAGACATGTATTTCATGTTGTTAATTGATGATTGTTCTAGAATGACTTGGGTTACCTTCTTAAAGGAAAAAGGAGAAGCCCTAGAAAAGTTCAAAGCATTCAAGGCTATGGTTGAGAATGAGACAGATTTGAAGATTAAGTGTTTGAGGTCTGATAGAGGTGGAGAGATTACATCAAATGAGTTCAATTTCTTCTATGAGGAACAAGGGATAAAGAGACAATTATTTGCACCCAGGACTCAACAACAAAATGGAGTAGTTGAAAGGAAGAACATGACAGTTCAAGAAGCTGCTAGAACAATGATGAAGGAGGCTGACCTTCCAGTAATATACTAGAGAGAGGTAATTCACACTGCTATGTACATCCTTAACAGAGTCCAAGTAAAAGGTAACAGTTCTAGGACTCCTTATGAATTGTGGCATGGTAAAGTTCCTACTGTAAAATATTTCAATTTTTTTGGTAGCAAGTGCTATATCAGAATAGATGAAGATCTAGGAAAGTTTGATGCAAGATGTGATGGAGGTATCTTCCTTGGATACTCTACCAAGAGAAAGGCGTATCGGTGCTACAATAACATGTTGAAGAAGATCATTGAGAGTGCAAATGTCAAAGTTGATGAAAGCAAAGAAAAAGCTTCAAGTGGATATGAATTAGATAAACCAGATGTCCCTACTAGTAAAGAAGTGGTGTAGAAAGAAGAAAATTTAGATGATGAAGAAGAAAAAGCTCTGGAAATCATCATTAAGACATCTAAGTATGTAAAGTTAAATCATTTTGAAGATCAAATCATAGGAGATAAAAGTAAAAGAGTTCAAACCAGAAGAAGAGCTACTGAAGAACAAGTCAATTATTGTCTGATTTCTCAAGTAGAACCTAAAAATGTGAATGAGGCATGTAATGATGAGAATTGGGTAAATGCTATGAAAGAAGAATTGATGCAAATAGAAAAGAATTAGACTTGGGATCTTAACCCTAGATCGGCAGACAAAAATGTGATTGGCACAAAGTGGGTCTTTAGAAATAAATTGAATGAGAATGGTGGAGTTGTAAGAAACAAAGAAAGGTTGGTCTACAAGGGATACTCTCAGGTTGAAGGCATAGATTTTGAAGAAACCTTTGTACCTGTGGCAAGAATTGAATCAATGAGAATTTTTCTAGCATTTGCAGCCTATAAGGATTTCAAAGTATATCAGATGGATGTCAAGTCAGCATTCTTGAATGGAGATTTAGAAGAAGAGGTCTACATTGAACAACCAGGAGAATTTCAATCATCAGATCAGGGTGACATGGTGTGCAAATTAAAGAAAGCATTGTATAGATTGAAACAAGCCCCCAGAGCCTGGTATGCAAGATTGGATAAGCATTTGTTACAATTAGGGTTTTGCAAAGGTACTGTGAATAGTAATCTCTACTTCAAGATCAATGGTGAGAAAATCTTAATTGTTGTAGTCTTTGTTGATAACATTATCTTTGGAGGAAATGAAGGTATGTGCATGAAATTTGCTAGTGATATACAAAATGAATTTGAAATGTCTATGTTTGGTGAGATGAACTTCTTCTTAGGTCTACAAATTAATAAATCTGATAAAGGCATCTTCATATCTCAGTCTAAGTATTTAAAAGAGTTGTTGAAGAAGTTTGGGATGGAGGACTCCAAACCAGTAAGCACTCCCATGGTGACTGGTTGTAAACTAAGCAAAAATGATGATTCACCATTGGCAGATCAAAAAAGATATAGATCCATGATTGGAGGATTACTTTATCTAACTCAAACCAGACCTGATATAATACATACAGTTTGTCTTGTGGTAATATTTCGAGCAGAACCTAAAGAGTCACATGTGATGGAAGTCAAAAGGATATTGAGATACTTGAAGGGCACATCGAAGCATGGCTTGTGGTATCCAAAGGACAATGATTTCACCCTCAGAGCATACACAGATGTTGATTGGACTGGAGATATGGATGACATGAAAAGTACATGTGGAGGTGCATTCTTCTTGCGAAGAAGATTAGTTTCATGGTTGAGCAAGAAGCAAGACTCAATCTCCTTATCCACTACAAAAGTAGACTACATTGCAGTAGCATGCAGTTGTACTCAAGTGTTATGGATGAAGTAGACATTGAAGGACATCAGATTTGTGTATGAAGATCCAATTGCAATCTTTTGTGATAACATAAGTGCCATAAACATATCCAAGAATCTGGTGATGCATTCAAGGACAAAACACATATCCATAAGATGTCATTTCTTGAGAGAAAAAGTGACAGAGAATGAAGTCATGCTGGAATATGTATCTACAAAGGATCAAATTGCAAATATTTTCACCAAGCCTCTGCCTAAGGATAGTTTTGAGTATCTCAGAGAAAAATTAGGGGTCATCACCCCTCCTGCTCTGAACTAAGGTGCATAGAAGTACATCAATCTGGTGGTACTTGCAGTCTTATTCCTTCAATCAGATTGATGATTTGATAGCTACATCTCAAGGGGAGTAGCTTATGAGATCAATAATAAATTGTAGAATTGTTGACAGGGTGAGTAATAAGGAAAAAGTAAAGACACAAGAAAAGTATGGTTCTATTAGTGCAGCAAAATGCAAGTATGTGCCCTTTGCCATTGATGTTAAAGGGGGGGAGAATTCATGTGAAAAACTTAGGAAGGAAAGAGTTTAGATGTGTAAAGATAAAGGGGGAGAATCTTGTCTTGATGGTAATTACAGTTTTTCACCTCATATGTTGCCATCAATGACAAAGGGGAGATTGTTGCAATTATGTGCCTAATCGGTGTTGTCATTAATGTCAACATATCATTGTTGTCGTTGATGTCAACATATCATTGTTGTTATTGATTTCAATAGTTTCCTTATCTTTTAATTGATTAGAAGTCTTATATGTTGAGGACATTGAGAAAATTAGCCTCTCTAGAAGGATCAGAAAGCAAACGGTGAATCACAATGAAGATAGTGAGTTTCATGTAGAAGAACAACTCAGTATTGTGCTTTGCATTTCTTGTAGATTGAAGATCTTTGTTTGCGGATTGGAAGTTATTTAGAGGCATGTCTGTAGATGGAAAATCCTAAGTTTGAGCCTCCGGTCTAAAGGATTGAGTGAGAATTGTTCACCAGAGTAAAACCTTCTTTTTCTACTTATTCACTGGTGACAGGGAGAAAGTATTTTGCTCCATATTCCTCCTCAATAATGTTGGTCATGATGTTAGTCATTCACAAACATAGAATAAAAGTTACACAACAACCTTTACTCATCTTGAAAGATACGATGAATTCAGAGAATTCATGATCCCAAGTCTCCGTTGATTAGGTCTTAATCTACTGACGTTACTCAGTGGTTGATGTGTGTTGCTGTTTTCCATTCAGGGGCCTTACGTGTTTCTGCAAAGTTCATCATCATTATCTTCAAATATCCTGCTCTGGATGTTTGCTCTGCATAAATCTCCAACAATTTTACCTCTGCACTGTGAATTTAGTCAAATAAGGAGCCTACAGGCTGATATTTGCATGATTTCTATCATTATTTATGATTCTTTGCATGATATTTTCAATAATACATGCACTTAACTCAAATATGCTAATGATTTTTAGTTACCTACGGGATTTCAGCATATTTCTCTGTTTTGCTTGTTATTTATCATGATTTGCAGTTATGGTGATGAATTTATGAAATTGAAAAAAGAAAAAGGGTTAAAGAATGAGATTCCCAAAACTACTTGACTTAGATCACTGATCCACATACAAGCTCCCATACATGCAATGAAAAGAAGGAAACTAGAATCATACTTCACCAGGACATTCCACAAATCCGCATGATCTAGTGCAAATCTTCAAAGGAAAAGTTGACAACAACATGTAATGAAATGAAAGCGCTTCCAGTTGAACACAGCATTCACCAGTACATATCCAGAAATCAACAAGAAGATTACGTAAAATTTACAATCAGGATGTAATCTGAAACTTCATATCCATTCAGTATGCTCAAGAACAGGTACATTTACAGTGATCTGA
Source organism: Cunninghamia lanceolata (assembly GCA_027924645.1). Taxonomy (NCBI): domain Eukaryota; kingdom Viridiplantae; phylum Streptophyta; class Pinopsida; order Cupressales; family Cupressaceae; genus Cunninghamia; species Cunninghamia lanceolata. The sequence continues at coordinate 15,773,746 of BSBN01000021.1, read as the reverse complement.
AGAAAGAACCTTGACATTTCAACAATTCTATCCTCATTAGTCTCAGTAATCCGATCTCCTAATTGATTCTACAGTAATTAGCCTTAATGCGCCAGATGCGTCTGTGTATTTTTATCTATCTATCCTTAATGTCTCAAGCTATGGCCTTTATATAGAGCAAATGCCAGAAAACGGTTACAATGATCCAAGGATCAGGATCCTCTCATAACAAACAACGGTCCAGATGAAAAGCACATGCTTCGTCAGTTGGTAAATGTACAGCTGGCACAGAATATTCCAGCATCTTCAACTTGATTCGGTCTCCAGCTGGCGAACAGCATATTTGACAATATCCTCCTCACTTCTGGTTCATGTTGCCCCCATGTGCAACCATACAATGCTCAGCTTCAGCAGCAGCTCTAACAGCATCATGACTTCAATGCTCAGCTTCAGCAGCAGCATCATGATTTCCTCCAAAATGTGCAGCTATAGGCAATTGAGCTTCATACCTGTGGAACATATGCACTAAATGCAAAAACAGCATCAAAACAATCAGGTCAACCATCGTTGACCAAAAAATCAGGCAGTCGGGCTTTCAAATTTCTAATCGCTTCATGTTTTCCCGCCCATTTCCATGTGTATCGGGTTCAAATATGATCATGTATGTCAAAATATACAAGGAAATAACCGCTTTTAACAAATTACTTCAAATCTGGCCTTGCAAGCTCTGTTTGTATGTTTCGGGTCATCATCATATTTGCATCGGCGTGACCACATATGATCGGGGTGACAAAATTAGACCTGGCTGATGGCAACAGTTATACCAACGCCAAAAATCATGATGATGACCAATCCTATGTCTTCTATCTAGCTGCAGGATATCATGAAATATGATGTTCCTCCCTTCCGACTGCTCTGATGAAAAGCACATCAGGATGTTTCGCTTCTGCATATTGGGGAAAGAAAGACATCATCGTCATCATCATGTCGAAGGCAAATAGGAGGATTTGGAATATGATCCTGCTGCTGAGGAAAGGAATATGATGATGACGTCATCGTCATATTCGGGCTGCATTAAAATGCAAAAGATGACGTCACCATCATGTTTCGTTAAGATCAGGGGATAAATGTAATATCGGGTCACCTTAGGAGGATGATCGGGTGATGAATGTAATATGACCCCTTTGCGGCCAAGGTAACCCTCTCGAAAAATCAGGATGATGATGATGATCATCATCATATCCGCACTAGGTGATTTAAAATATGATCCTGCTAAATGTCCAGATGACGTCATCAGGATATCCGGGGCCTTTGTTAATCTTAGAACATGACGTCATCGTCATATTGGCGAACAGGATCATGCCTTGGAAAATATCCTGCCGAAGGAGAAATGTGATGGTGATGTCATCCTGATATTTGCTTCTTCGTTTATCAGGTCGGGATGACATCATCAGGATATTTGCAAAAGGTTATATTTCTCGGCAGGAGGATATTACGAAATGTCGGGTAGACAAACAAGATCATGATGATCTTGACAACATGACTTAGGAATGGAATATCACCCTCCCCTTGAAAGATAAGGTGATCATCATGATCACGCAAAAGGAGATCAGGAGGATATTACGAAATGTGATCCTGCCTTGAAAGATCAGGATGATGATGATCACCAGGACTTTGACGTGCGCATGCAAATTATGCAGATGGCAGATTTTCTAAGTAGGGTGATATTATAATATTAGCATGATATTATAATATCAGGTGATGTCAAAATATCATGATGCTCACAATGTTTCCAAGGTCGCTTGACGGGTAAAACACACTATCACTTAAGATTGACGTCCGGATATTGGGACTGCATGATTTTTATCGGGTGATAGACCAAGATCATGATGATGACCTTTCGCGATACAAAAGACCGCTCGACGGGGAAAACTTACTATGACTTAAAGTTGACGTCTGGATATTTCGACCTCAGGATATTATCGGGCCGTTTCAAATATGATGATGATGTTCTTCATACATCAAAACTGAGTTTATAACATATGACCCTCTTCTTGCGAATATCAGGTTTGACCAAGACTTTGACTGCTTATAACTCTCTCATATGGACGAATTTTCGAGTGATGTAAAAGGCAAACCTGCATGGAATTTCAAGCTCTTTCTAAATATGAGGTCATAGAAACAAAATATGAACTTTGACAAACTGACCTCATGATGATGACCAACCTCATCCTGACCTTCATGATGATGATGCACCTGACCTATTTTTACCAAACCGCTAGAAAGCAGACAACACAAACCAGAACAAAAGTTGGGTCCCTGTTTTGCCAAGTCAAAATGGGGCGTGTTGTGTAACCACACAACAACTTGCCACCAAAGAAAACAACAAAATTCAAATGATTCAAGTGATATGATCACATTTATCTATAGTGTTCTAATTCTGTCTATGTGTCAGCATCATAATCCTCTGAATGATAAAATTTCATTATGGTGATAAAGCTAACAAAGGATCATGTGTGTGCATATGATTAATTATCCTCATCTTGAAAGTAAGTTGAAAACATAAGTAACTGGTGTTAAACTACATAGTTGGAGATCATCCCTCATAGCCAACCTGGATAGAGCCTTGCTGCCAGCAGGCGTCCATAGCCCCGGCAAGGTTATCTATACAATCTCCCTAAGTAGAGCCCCACTGCCAGCAGGCGTCCATAGCCCCGGTAGAGTTACTTAGATGGCCTAATTTTATTTCTTTTCTGATTTTCCTTTAAAAATTTATATTTGATATCATCATGTCAGCTCATTTGTACAAGGTGTAGTCACTTGCAGCTTTAGGTTGGAGATTGTATTGGTAGCAAGGGAGTCCCTTTAGATTTTTCACTTAACACCTATACTCATATCTTCAACAAGCCCAAGGCTGTTAGGTGTTTCATTGTGTTTGATTCACTTTGGCCAAGAAAAAGCACCCTGATGAAAAGACATCATAAACCTGATCATGAACACTTCTTAGAATGAATCATAACCTATATTTAAATGTGATCTCATCATCTGAATCCCAACAATTTAATTATTTTCTTAGGGTGATGAAGTGCATCATCCTGACTTACCAGAACAAGGTCCCAACCAACAAAACAACAACAACAACAAACAAACTGTACAAACAACTATACAAATATACAATATGATACATATGACTGTCATGAAGTCATTCAGGCCTGGAAATAATGTTTGAGGAATTGTCCATTGACTGGCAACGGGACATCCTCACCTGTCAGGTTCTTAAGCCTATAAGTGCTATCTCCTAGAATTTCATAAATCTGAAAGGGACCTATCCATAATCTATCAAACTTACCATGATCACCTTTCTTTTCATGGGCTTTATCCCACATCAGGACTAAATCTGATATCCTGAAAGCTTTAATTCTGGCTCTCTTGTCAAACCAGCATTTGACAACAGCCTGATGTTTTGCAAATTGGTCAATCACTTGACTTCATTTTTCTTCCAGATGCATCAACTGAAGCAACCTGACTTCCTGTTTATTATCTATGCCTAGATAGTCTTGGGCAAATTGCAGAGTAGGAATTTTCAAGTTTACAGGGAGGATAGGATCTACCCCATATACTAGTTGGAAGGGTGAGTTTCCTAATGCAATTTTCATTCTAGTTCTGTCTACCCATAAGGCATATTTCAGAAATGAGTTCCATTCCCTGGGATTTTTCTCTATCAATTTTCTTATGATACTCAGTAAATTCTTGTTGGTGGATTCTGCTAATCCATTTCCCTGGGGATAGTAGTTGGATGAGAACTTAAGTATGATCCCATGATCAAAAACCCAACTTGACAATTTGGTGGAAATGAAGGCAGAACCATTATCACTTACCAATGCATAAGGAATTCCATACCTGGTGACAATGTTGCTTTCCAAAAATTTAATGACATCATCAGCAGTACAAGTTTTGCTGCTGATAGCCTCAGTCCATCTGGTACAATAATCAGTAATCGTTAGGACATACCTCTGGCCTGAAGAAGACGGAGGATTGATCGGTCCTATGAAATCCATGCCCCACTGTGCAAATGGGCGCTCTTCCATCACTGGCTGCAATGGTTGTGCAGCATATTTTTCTCTGTTGGCAGCAACCTGGAAAACATGACAACATTTAACATGATCAACTGTGTCCTTAAAAATTGTAGGCCAGTAATATCCTGCTCTGAGGATTGCATGTGTTGTGGCTAATGCTGATCCGTGTGCAGTACCAAACTTGTCATGTAACTCTGTTAAAACTTTATTTGCTTCTGGTTTCTCTAAGCATCTCAGGTATATTCCTTCATAATTCTTCTTGAACAAGGTTCCTCCCTTCATCATATACCTCTAAGATCTTATCTTTAAGGCTCTTCTCTGTGAGGCTTGCATTCTTGAAGGACATCTTCCCATGATCAGGATGTGCCTGATGTCTGAATACCATTCCCCATTGTCTTTCTCATTGATCACATACTGCTGACTGATGATGTTTGGATCAGTTTCAGATATCATCTGGCTCAGAGCTTGTCCTCTTACTAGCTTCATTGGTGTGATCTCCATGTCATATTCTTGTAATACAGTAATCCATTTGGCTCCTTTTTCACCAGGCTCACTCTGCATCAGCAGCATCTTTACTACTGCATCTGGTACCACAGCAATCACTTTGCTTCTCAGTATATAATGTCTGAACTTTTTTACTGCTCTGACTAATGCAAGTGCCTATCTTTCAACATCTACATATCTCAACTCAGCATCCCTAAAAGGACAGCTCATGAAAGCAATTGGTTTCTCTTCTTTCTCTTCATTTCTTTGAGTTAACACTGCTGCAGAAGTATGTTCTGAGGCAAATGAGTAGATGTAGAAATCTCTTGTATAATCTGGACTAATGAGGACAGGAGCATCTGAAATGGCCTTCTTTATATCTTCAAAGGCAGCCTTGGCTTCTGGTGTCCACTCAATTTGTGTATCTTTTTTCAACACGGCATTTAGTGGTCTGACAATCTCAGCAAAGCCTGTGATGAACTTCCTCACAAAATTTATCTTACCAAAATAAGATTTAAGTTCCTTTTTGCTTCCTGGAAGTTGTAACTTCATAATAGATTCCACCCTGTCAGGATCAATGATAATTCCATCTTCTGTGATTAGGTGGCCTAGTAATTTTCCTGTTGTGACTCCAAATATGCACTTCTTAGGATTCAAAGATATTCCATATTCTTCACATTTCTTCAGTACACTTCTGAGGTCAGCAACATGATCTCCTCTTTCCTTGGAGAATACTGTCAGGTCATCCATGTAGATGACTATACATTTTCCTATTAAGCCTCTGAAGGCTATGTCCATTACTCGCTGGAATGTAGCTCCAGCATTTATGAGTCCAAATGGCATACGTCTATATGCAAATATCCCCCACTTTGTGGTGAAGGCAGTTTTTAATCTGTCAATTTTATCAACCATCACTTGGTTGTATCCTGAAAAACCATCCAAGAAGGACATCATCTTGGCTCCATTCACAATTTGTAGAACTTCATCCAAAGAGGGCAAAGGATAATTATCCTTCTCTGATGCTCTGTTCAGGTTCCTGAAATCTACACATAATCTGATGTCTCCATTCTTCTTTCTGACTGGCACAAGATTCGCCACCCAAGTGGAGTGCCTTATAGGAAATATTATCCGGGCATTTAACAATTTCTTGACTTCTTCAAGGATGATTGGTTCAAGCAAAGCATTGACTGGCCTCTGCTTCTGTCTGAAAGGTTTTGCATCTGGCTTGAGAGGTATAGTATGAGTTATGACAGAAGTGTCATATGTCTTTAGCTCATCATAAGTCCATGCAATTACATGTATGTAATCCTTAAGGGCCTGAGTTATTCCTTCTAACTCTTCTGGTGTACAAACTTTACCCAATAAAACATTTCTCTTGTCATCAGCTTGTCCAATATTCACCTGTGAATATTGACCTCCATCTGCCTTAGGCAGATCTTTATGTTTAAGCATATTATCTAGATCAAAGGCTCTTTCTAATTCAATCATACCTTTGGGAATTCTGTTGCTAGGCAACTCTAATATCTCATCTTCTTCCCAGACATGATCTTCCATATCATTCTCATCTATAATCTGAGCTTCAAATATGTCTCTGTTTGATATGAAGTCCAGGATGTGCTGATCATCATCAAACACCTGGAGATTAGTCACATTGTCAGGTACTGAAGGTACTGACACCAATTCTACTGAAAATCTCTTCAGACCAGATATAGACAGCGGTTCCAACGTACTGGCGGCCTGGGCAAGTGCATCTGCCCTCTGGTTCTGTTCTCTTGGTACGTGAACGATATTAAAGGCATCAAAGTCTTCAATCAGGTCCCACACACGATGCCTGTAATTTGATAGCTTTCTGTAATTACAAGAGTAAATTCCTCTTACTTGTCTCACAACCAGCTCTGAATCTCCAAAGACATGTAAGATCTTCACTTTCTTCTTATGGGCAAACAACATTCCATGAATCAGAGCTTCATACTCTGCGACATTATTGGTGTAGGGGAACTGTAGTCTGTAAGCTGCTAAGTAGGATTTCCCTGATGGATCAATAAGGTCAATTCCTACCCCAGCACCTTGCTTGGATTTGGATCCATCAAACCTCAGGATCCAAGGCTTATCTTCAGCAGGACATTTGTCTTCAGCAGGATATTTACTTGAACTTCCTTTCTTCTTTGCAGCTCTGGCTGCTGCTTCGCCTGATATCCACTTTAACTTGGGGATGTCATCCTCAAGTCTCTTCTTTCCTTTATTTGGTGAGCCTGATGGCTTTTCTGTTTTCTCTTCCATCTCAGCAGGAGGATGATGTTCAGCACATACAGCTGCATGCTTCTTCAAAATATGTAAGCATAGTGAGCAAGTTGTTTCTGAGTGAGGTGCCTCATGCAGCCTACACCAACCTCTAATTAAAACCTCCTGGGGAGATTTACGCTATTGTGTCATCTTTTCTATTTCTTTTACCAGAAATTCTTTGAACTTCGTCAGGTCACTGCCTTTATCTTCATCAGACAACTCATAATCTGATTCCATGAAGCAATCACTACCAGGAGTGATCTTTTCTTTTCTCATATCATTTATCGGATCCGACACCAGGACCTCTTCTTCTCTCCGGATATGATCTTCATCATGATCCGTCGACTCTTCTGTTCCTGCAAAAGACAAATAAGAATTAATATCATCATCATCATCAGATGTAGCACTCACCTCAGAATATGATGATGATGCTTCACTATACGTTTGCTCTAGTATCATCATGTCTAAGCATGGTTCAAAAGTCTTTTCTGAGTGTGCTTCGCCGTGTAATCTGCACCATCCATCAATCAAAATATCATTAGCAGATATATTCAATAATTGGCAACGTTTTACCTGAGTAGATAAATGCATCTCAAAATCTCTGAAGCGATCTATTTCATTCTCATTATCTGGATTATTATCAAACTCCAGACTCGGCATGTCCTCATGATAATCATCATCATGATGATGATGAACATCCAGCATCAGGATCTCTTCTATTTTAACAGTCTGTGGCCTAATGTGATAAACTCCAGGTTCTACGTTTACATACATGATCTCATTTGTTTTGTTATATTCCGTGATCATATGTCTCATCCTAGGCTCAGCATCAATCCTGATCTGATTAGGTATACCTTTCCATGGTAACCACATGTGACTGAAGTCTGTGGACATATATCCGTTAAGCGTTTTAGACCAGTCTCGGCTAAGCAACATCCCATATGTATCAGGTATGTCCACTACCTGAATGTCAATGTAATACTGGATCCGAGGATCAGATGCTAGCTGCATGTGAATGTGAGTGAGTTCTCCCACTACACTTACTTCTGTCTTGTCCAGTTGAGTGACCTTCTTTAAGGATTTAGCAGGATGCAGTCCTAATGCGTTGCATATTGACAAAGGCATAACATTCGTTGAGGCTCCTGAATCAACTAAACAGTTGTGCAAGTTCTTGCCGAACATTCTTATGGTGAGGAGAAATGGAGGTGATTCAGTTTTATCTCTATACAAGGTCATGTGGGAGGTTTCAGCAGCTTGGACTGTAGCTGACACTTTGGGCTTGATAAAGTTATCTTTAGCAGCATGATCTTTGCCATGGGATTGACTTGAAAGATGATTATCCTCTTTAGGAGCAGCATCATCTAGTGACTTCATGAATGCCCTTTTGATGGCAGGAGTTTTCAGTAACTCAGATAGGGACAGGCTGATCTTGATTTTCTTCATTTCATCAGCCAAATAGCTGACTAACTTGTCAGACTCCTGAGGTGCATTTATGACTTTTGTTACTGTGTTTTGAGGAGACAAGTATTGAGCATTCACCTTAGGGAATCTAGGGTTATTGCTAGCCTTAGGATCAGGAGGTGTGTTGAAGTTGTTTGGAGGTAGAGATGATGTCAATGGACCAGCAGGTCTGTTGGCATTGGTCCTCAGGTTATAATTGTGCTTACCAGGATATTGCTGCTGGTATGCATGTACTTCCTCATGCTCTCTTGCAGGTTCATTTTCATCCTCAAAGGGGAAGACATAGTTTGTTTCAAAAGTTAAGGCAGATTCTTCACATGTCTGATTATAATCCTGATGAGGTTGATTTGTGTACGTTTCTAACACAAAAGCTGAGTCATATCCACAAGGAACTATTTCATTTCCTTCTGCCTGAGGTGGATTTCCAGAAGTATTAGACACTTCAGTCTGAAAGATGCTGGCAGCAATCCTAAATTGTGGACAATCTAATTCTGCATGTGCATTTGTATTGTGAATCCTGCACCAATTGGTAAGGGCTGCTTCAGCAAGATTGACTCTAGTAGTCTGTTTGGCTTCACCAGGAGGCTGATTGTCTAGGGGTGATGGTAATGAACCGTTATTTGGCCTAGAGTTCCACACTCTGGGCTGTCTAGGAGGATTATTATTGTTTCCACCATTATTGTTGAAGTTATTGTTGTTATATCCTCTGTCAGGGTAGTTTGGTCTGTCATTGGAATAACTCCTATTCTAACCTGACTGCGAATAAAACCCTTGATTTCTCAAATGTGTTACTTCTGTGGTGAGTTTTCTAAGTTGAGAAGAAATTTCTTTGATTTCCTCCTTCTCCTCTTGAGCTTTGGCCACTACATTTTCAGTCTGAGGCTTGACAAAAGAAGATCCATGGTTATTGTTGGATAGATCTGTACCCTGAGGTGTCTGAGCATGTGCAGGATATTGTGGCAATTGGCTATTTCCATTAGGAGGAGGCATAATACTCAATGGAGGTACTTGCAAAGGTGCAGGCATGACTGCTAGGGGCATCAATGATCCATTTGGATATTGTGCAGGATATTGTGAAGGATAAGCTGCAGGATATTGTGCTGGATATTGTGATTGCATGCCAGGCAAAGTAGGGAATGCTATATTTGGAGTAGGAGCAGGTATCAACTACTGATTTACCTTGATAGCTTCTTGAAAAGCTCCTGTCAAAGTAGTGATCTCAGGATGTGTTCTCCTGATGAACATGGAAGTTAATGGATCCAGGGCTGAATAATATATACTCCTGGTAGCAGCATCAGTCACCACATATGGGGCAACTAGCTTGGACAACATTTTCTGGAACCTAGCATTGAAATTAGCAATAGGCTCATTCTCAAATCTTTTGATTGTGGCAAACATGTGGTAATTCATGGATGGATCAATAGGGACTTTGAACCTGTCAACAAAGGCTTTCTCTAAGACAGCCCACGAACCGACAAAAGCTTGGCCAAGACTGATGAACCAATTATAAGCCTCTTCCCCTAGGGAAAAAGGAAATAATCTGCACACCACGTCCTGATGTTCTATTCTGGCTCTGCAGCACGCTTCTTTAAATGTCCTGATATGATCATCAGCATCTTGATAAGGATGATACCTTGGACAAAGTTTGTCCGGATTCTTTGGTAACTCATGATATGCAGTAAAAGTCAAGGGTGACTCCGCTGCAAAGAACGACATTGCAGCCTGAGGGGGTTGAACTGGTGGTGCAGTTGGCTGAGGTTGAACTAAAGGTATACCCTGGGTTTGAACAGGAGGTGTCACGGATATACCGGAAGGTATTTGCAAACCGACAGGGGTTACAGGAGGAGGTCCCGGTGAAGTTCTGGACGTACTAGACCCTGGAGTATGGTGAATGTCCACAGTCCTAGGTCTGAAATCTCTAACAGGCAATTCTTCAAAAACTTCACTAGGTCTAGACCTGGTATTTATCCTGTAAGCCAGGATTTCTCGATTTGGAGGCAAATTGGCTGAAACTTTGCAAATATTGGCTGGATTCCACCGGATGAGGTGATATTTGCGGTTAAATAGTAAATCAGACTGGATATTTACGAAATATTTGTGAAGATACTGCAAATATGATAGGATATTGGGATATCCTGACCCGTAGCACAAGATCTCAAGTGTTTAAGGCTCAAATTCTCAAAGCTTGAACAAATTTACGCATCTGTAGCCGATATTAGTGAATTCAAAGAGATCTACTATAAAGCTTGCAATATTTATGTGAGATTTGGAAATCTTTACATAGCATGTGCATATACAATCTTGTCACAGCAAATATTTATGAAATTTACTGAAATTCACGAGTGATCTGAGGATACCTTACTCTTATATGTCATCAAACCTAAAAATACTGATGATGTTGCGTTATCTTCCGGTCGAGCCCTCCTTCTAGCGCCAATTTATGTTGGTCATGATGTTAGTCATTCACAAACATAGAATAAAAGTTACACAACAACCTTTACTCATCTTGAAAGATACGATGAATTCAGAGAATTCATGATCCCAAGTCTCCGTTGATTAGGTCTTAATCTACTGACGTTACTCAGTGGTTGATGTGTGTTGCTGTTTTCCATTCAGGGGCCTTACGTGTTTCTGCAAAGTTCATCATCATTATCTTCAAATATCCTGCTCTGGATGTTTGCTCTGCATAAATCTCCAACAATTTTACCTCTGCACTGTGAATTTAGTCAAATAAGGTGCCTACAGGCTGATATTTGCATGATTTCTATCATTATTTATGATTCTTTGCATTATATTTTCAATAATACATGCACTTAACTCAAATATGCTAATGATTTTCAGTTACCTACGGGATTTCAGCATATTTCTCTGTTCTGCTTGTTATTTATCATGATTTGCAGTTATGGTGATGAATTTATGAAATTGAAAAAAGAAAAAGGGTTAAAGAATGAGATTCCCAAAACTACTTGACTTAGATCACTGATCCACATACAAGCTCCCATACATGCAATGAAAAGAAGGAAACTAGAATCATACTTCACCAGGACATTCCACAAATCCGCATGATCTAGTGCAAATCTTCAAAGGAAAAGTTGACAACAACATGTAATGAAATGAAAGCGCTTCCAGTTGAACACAGCATTCACCAGTACATATCCAGAAATCAACAAGAAGATTACATAAAATTTACAATCAGGATGTAATCTGAAACTTCATATCCATTCAGTATGCTCAAGAACAGGTACATTTACAGTGATCTGAAGAAAGAACCTTGACATTTCAACAATTCTATCCTCATTAGTCTCAGTAATCCGATCTCCTAATTGATTCTACAGTAATTAGCCTTAATGCGCCAGATGCGTCTGTGTATTTTTATCTATCTATCCTTAATGTCTCAGGCTATGGCCTTTATATAGAGCAAATGCCAGAAAACGGTTACAATGATCCAAGGATCAGGATCCTCTCATAGCAAACAACGGTCCAGATGAAAAGCACATGCTTCGTCAGTTGGTAAATGTACAGCTGGCACAGAATATTCCAGCATCTTCAACTTGATTCGGTCTCCAGCTGGCGAACAACATATTTGACAATATCCTCCTCACTTCTGGTTCATGTTGCCCCCATGTGCAACCATACAATGCTCAGCTTCAGCAGCAGCTCTAACAGCATCATGACTTCAATGCTCAGCTTCAGCAGCAGCATCATGATTTCCTCCAAAATGTGCAGCTACAGGCAATTGAGCTTCATACCTGTGGAACATATGCACTAAATGCAAAAACAGCATCAAAACAATCAGGTCAACCATCGTTGACCAAAAAATCAGGCAGTCGGGCTTTCAAATTTCTAATCGCTTCATGTTTTCCCACCCATTTCCATGTGTATCGGGTTCAAATATGATCATGTATGTCAAAATATACAAGGAAATAACCGCTTTTAACAAATTACTTCAAATCTAGCCTTGCATGCTCTGTTTGTATGTTTCGGGTCATCATCATATTTGCATCGGCGTGACCACATATGATCGGGGTGACAAAATTAGACCTGGCCGATGGCAACAGTTATACCAACGCCAAAAATCATGATGATGACCAATCCTATGTCTTCTATCTAGCTGCAGGATATCATGAAATATGATGTTCCTCCCTTCCGACTGCTCTGATGAAAAGCACATCAGGATGTTTCGCTTCTGCATATTAGGGAAAGAAAGACATCATCGTCATCATCATGTCGAAGGCAAATAGGAGGATTTGGAATATGATCCTGCTGCTGAGGAAAGGAATATGATGATGACGTCATCGTCATATTCAGGCTGCATTAAAATGCAAAAGATGACGTCACCGTCATGTTTCGTTAAGATCAGGGGATAAATGTAATATCGGGTCACCTTAGGAGGATGATCGGGTGATGAATGTAATATGACCCCTTTGCGGCCAAGGTAACCCTCTCGAAAAATCAGGATGATGATGATGATCATCATCATATCCGGACTAGGTGATTTAAAATATGATCCTGCTGAATGTCCAGATGACGTCATCAGGATATCCGGGGCCTTTGTTAATCTTAGAACATGACGTCATCGTCATATTGGCGAACAGGATCATGCCTTGGAAAATATCCTGCCGAAGGAGAAATGTGATGGTGATGTCATCCTGATATTTGCTTCTTCGTTTATCAGGTCGGGATGACATCATCAGGATATTTGCAAAAGGTTATATTTCTCGGCAGGAGGATATTACGAAATGTCGGGTAGACAAACAAGATCATGATGATCTTGACAACATGACTTAGGAATGGAATATCACCCTCCCCTTGAAAGATAAGGTGATCATCATGATCACGCAAAAGGAGATCAGGAGGATATTACGAAATGTGATCCTGCCTTGAAAGATCAGGATGATGATGATCACCAGGACTTTGACGTGCGCATGCAAATTATGCAGATGGCAGATTTTCTAAGTAGGGTGATATTATAATATCAGCATGATATTATAATATCGGGTGATGTCAAAATATCATGATGCTCGCAATGTTTCCAAGGTCGCTTGACTGGTAAAACACACTATCACTTAAGATTGACGTCCGGATATTGGGACTGCATGATTTTTATCGGGTGATAGACCAAGATCATGATGATGACCTTTCGCGATACAAAAGACTGCTCGACGGGGAAAACTTACTATGACTTAAAGTTGACGTCCGGATATTTCGACCTCAGGATATTATCGGGCCGTTTCAAATATGATGATGATGTTCTTCATACATCAAAACTGAGTTTATAACATATTACCCTCTTCTTGCGAATATCAGGTTTGACCAAGACTTTGACTGCTCATAACTCTCTCATATGGACGAATTTTTGAGTGATGTAAAAGGCAAACCTGCATGGAATTTCAAGCTCTTTCTAAATATGAGGTCATAGAAACAAAATATGAACTTTGACAAACTGACCTCATGATGATGACCAACCTCATCCTGACCTTCATGATGATGATGCACCTGACCTATTTTTACCAAACCGCCAGAAAGCAGACAACACAAACCAGAACAAAAGTTGGGTCCCTATTTTGCCAAGTCAAAATGGGGCGTGTTGTGTAACCACACAACAAATAAGATATTTTTCTCTGCGGTTTTAGAGGGAAGTTTGGGATGATGGTAAGTGCCTACAAGGTAAATGGTTCATGATTTGGTGGTCTACAAGCTATCTTTCTTTTATGACAATTGAAGACAGTGAAGTCCAAGTGCTCTGGTATGAAGAATCTCATGGATAAAGTGGTTAGAGTTTGTGCAGTTGCTCTTGATGATTACAATGTGCTTGTGGTTGCCTCTTGGTCATGTTCCTACCTTTTTTTTAGTCCGTGTTAAGGAATAGAGATTATGTTTGAAGATTATTCTGAGATAACGTAGGGTGTAACCAGTCTTAACCGACTTGGTTAATTCCAGTGATTGTAGAGATTTAAGGAAGACTGTAGAAGAATGTCATGGCATGGAAGATTGTGTTTGAGTCCCAAATAAGGTGTGGCGTGATTTGCATACATTTTTATTATTGTTCTTTAGCTTAATTTTGTATTAGGTCAAGACCTATTTTGTAATTGTTTGTAATGCCAACCTTGGAGATTACTCCTATGGTTGATGAATGTAATGCCAACCTTGATGAACATTCCAAGGTTGATGAATGGTATATATACTTGTAATTTGGTTGGAGAAATGATGTCCTTGAGAAAGGATGAGAAGTTGAGTGAAGTGTAGAAGGCAAAGCATAGCAGAGGAAGAATATTACACTTCAATGGAACTAAACTTAGGCATGAAGTAGATGCTATTATCTTAGTTCAAATCCTTTTGCAGTGAGCCACCCCTCAATAGTGAGCCACCCCTTGGCAGTGAGCCTTTTTCTGGGCAATGAGCCCTATTGGTAGTGAGCCTCTGATTTTCGGTATTGCTATAACTTAAATATTTTGTGGACTAACATCCACCATGGTTTTTCCCTTAAAAGGGTTTTCCACATAAAAATTTGGTGTCTCTTGTGTATGATCTTGCAAATGTGTTTATGTTTCCAAGTTTATGCTTTCACGGTTAATCGTATCAAACAGTGAACAAGTCTGTGATGTTTTAAGGTGTAAAAATATTTAAAGTTTTGAGACAACTAATTCATCCCTCCCTCTCGGTTGTCTAGCTCATTTCAACATGCAGATCATACATCTAGTAAGATCTATGGAGAAGGATCTATTTCTTTTGATGGCAAGCATAATACTAATGATGTCTTATATGTGAAATGATTGAAGCACAATCTTTTGAGTGTTGGTCAGATGTGTGGCAAAGGTTATGATATGAGATTCAAGGACAATGGATGCAAGATCATGGAATGCTCCAGAACAGCTATTTCAACTGGCAAGAAAACTAGAGGTAATGTGTATCATTTGAAAGGAACTAATGACTATTGTTTGCTAGCTCAGACTGATGAGAGTTGGTTGTGGCATAGAAGAATGTGTCATATCAATTTTGATAACATTGTGAAGATAAGCTCTATCTAGGCTGTAAGAGATCTGCCCAACCTTGTGAAGCCTACTAATACTATGTGCAAAGAATGCCAAGTCAGGAAGCAAACAAAACATGTTTCAAGAGCAAAGACCAAACTATTGATGGACTCCTGGAGTTAGTGCATACAGATCTATGTGGACCCACAAGAATAAGAAGTCTACAAGGAGACAGGTACTTTATGTTGCTTATTGATGACTATTCTAGAATGACTTGAGTTACTTTTTTAAAGGAGGAGATAGAAGCTCTAGATAAGTTCAAGGCATTCAAGGCAATGGTAGAAAATGAGCTAGACATAAAAATCAAATGTTTGAGATCCGATAGAGGAGGTGAGTTCACATCAAATGAATTCAACATTTTCTCTGAAGAACAAGGAATAAAGAGACAATTATCTACACCCAGGACTCCTCAGCAAAATGGGGTTGTTGAGAGGAAGAACATAATAGTTCAAGAGGCTAGTAGAAAAATGATGAAGAAGGCTGACCTACCAGAAGCATACTGGAGAGAAGCTATACTTACTGTTGTATACATCCTAAATAAAGTTCAAGTCAAAGGTAACATCACCAAACTCCTTATGAATTGTGGTATGGAAAAGTTCCTACAGTAAAGTACTTCAAGGTCTTTGGTAGAAAATGTTATATCAAAAGAGAAGAAGACCTAGGCAAGTTTGATGCTAGGTGTGATGAAGGAATCTTCTTGGGTTACTCCACCAAAAGTAAGCCCTACCAGTTCTACAATAAGAGATTGAAGAAAATCATTAAGAGTGCAAATGTTAAGGTTGATGAAAACAAGGAAAGGATATCAGACCTAAATGGGTATGAATCAGATGAACCCGTTGTTACAACAAGTAAAGAAGTAGTGCAACAAGAAGATAGTTCAAAAGAAGAAGAAATGGCTCTAGAAACCATGGAAAAGACTCCCAGGTATGTAAAGCTAAATCATTATGAAGATCAATTAAATTACTATCTGATTCTAAAGTTAAACCTATAACTATGAATGAAGCATGCAATGATGAAAATTGGGTAAAGGCTATGAAGGAAGAACTGATGCAGATAGAAAAGAATCAAACTTGGGATCTTGTTCCTAGACCAGTAGATAAAAATGTAATTGGCACCAAATGGGTCTTTAGAAACAAGATGAATGAAAATGGAGTTGTAAGGAACAAAGCAAGATTGGTATGCAAAGGATACTCTCAAGTTGAAGGAATAGATTTTGAAGAAATTTATGCACTTGTCGCAAGGATTGAAGCAATCAGAATGTTTTTGGCATTTGCAGCCTACAAAGATTTCAAAGTATATCAAATGGATGTGAAGTGTGCATTCTTGAATGGAGAGTTGGAAGAAGAAGTTTACATTGTACAACAGGAAGGATTCTAGTTATCAGATCAGGGTGACATGTTGTACAAATTGAAGAAAGCATTGTATGGACTAAAACAAGCCCCCAGAGCTTGGTATGCAAGGTTAGATAAGTATTTGTTGAAATTAGGGTTCATTAAAGGCACTACTGATAGCAATATCTGCTTTAAAGTTGATGAGCAAATCCTAAAGTCTTTGTTGATGATATCATCTTTGGAGGCAATGAAGGTATGTGCATGAATTTTGCTGGGGAAATGCAAAAAGAATTTGAAATGTCCATGTTTGGTGAGATTAATTTCTTTTTAGGTCTGCACAAATTAATCAATCAAATAAAGGTATCTTCATTTCTCAATCTAAGTATGTGAAAGAGTTGTTGAAGAAGTTTGGAATGGAGGACTCTAAACTGGTGTGCACTCCCATGGTGACTAGTTGCAAATTAAGAAAAACTGATGATTCACCTAAGGCAGATCAAAAAAGGTACAAATCTATGATTGGAGGACTACTTTATCTAACTCAAACTAGACCTAACATAACGCATGCAGTTTGTCTTGTGGCAAGATTTCAAGTAGACCCTAAAGAGTCACATGTGATGGCAATCAAGAGAATTTTGAGATATTTGAAAGGCACACCGGATTATGGTCTATGGTATCCAAAAGACAATAATTACACTCTTAGTGCATATACAAATGTTGATTAGGCCAGAGATGTGGATGACAGGAAAAGTACAAGTGGAGGTGCATTCTTCTTGGGTAATAGATTGGTCTCATAGTTGAGCAAGAAGCAAGACTCAATCTCTTTCTCTACTGCAGAAGCAAAGTCCATTATAGCAGCATGTAGTTGCACTTAGGTATTGTGGATGAAGTAGACATTGAAGGACATCAAAGTTGTCTATGAAGATCCAATTGCAATCTTTTTTGACAATACAAGTACTATAAACATTTCAAAGAATCCAGTGATGCACTCAAGGACAAAGAACATATCTATAAGGTATCACTTTTTGAGAGAAAAGATGATAGAGAATGAAGTCAAGTTGGAGTATGTATCTACAAAGGATCAGATTGCAGACATTTTCACTAAACCTCTGCCTAAGGATATTTTTGAGTATCTCAAAGATAAGTTAGGGGTTATCACCCCTCCTGTTCTGAAATAAGATGCATGTGAATGCATCAGTTCAGTTATGTACAGAGCCTCATTTCTTAAACTAGATTGATGATTTAAGGGCTACTTCTCAGGGGGAGTAGTCAAGTGATGAGTAAAGAGAAAAGATCAGAGCAAAAGAATGCAAGTATGTGCCCTTTGCCATTGATGTCAAAGGGGGAGAGAGAAATCATGTGAAAAACTTAGAAAAAGAATGTTGATGTGTAAAGAGAAAGGGGGATTTAATCTTGTCTTGATGGTCTTTACATTTTTTCATATCATATGTTGCCATCAATGACAAAGGGGGAGATTGTTGCAAGTATGTGCCTAACCGGTGTTATCATTGATGTCAACATATCTTTGTTGCCATTGGTGTCAAATGTGCCCTTATATTATTGATTGATTGATGCTATTAATTCTGATGATGAGGATATTGAGAAAATTAGCCCCTCTGGCAGAAATAGTGAGTTACAATGGAAACAGTGTGTTGTATACAGAAGAACAGTCCAAAAGATTGCTCTGCATTTCCTATATATTAAATATCTTTGTCTACAGATTGGAAGTTATTTAGAGGCATGTCTAAAGATGCTACATTCCAAGTTTGAGCCTCCGGTATGAAGAATTAAGTGAGTTATGCTCAGTAGGGTAAAACTGCTCGTTCTGGATATTCACTGGTGATAGGGAGAATGTATTATCCTCCACATTACTCTGCATTGAAGAATTTTGATCTTTATTTCTAGAGTTATGTCTGAGATGATGATATGTGCCTACAACTCCAATGGTTGATGATTTGGTGGTCCGCAAGCGATCTTTCTTTTATGACAGTAGATGACAGTTAAGTTCAAGTGCTCCAGAATGAAGAATCATAGGGATAATGTGGTTAGAGGTTGTGTAGATGTTCCTGATAATTATAATGTGCTTGTGGATGTCTCTTAATTGTGTTCCTACCTTTGGATTGCTCCACGGAGAGAAATTTGGATCGTGATTGAAGACTGTTCCCAGAAGACTTATGAACATCAATCTTGGTCGACTTGGTTGTTTTCATAAATTGTGGAGATGAAATGAAGATTGTGTAAGCATATCATGGCATGGAAGATTGCATTTGAGTCCCAGCTAAGGCATGGTGTGATCTGCATACATCTTTACATCTTTTCCTTAGCTAAATTTGTATTAGGTCCAGACCTATTTAGTATATGTTTGTAATGTCGACCTTGGAGATTGTTCCAATGGTTGATGAATGTAATGCCGACCTTGATGTACATTCCAAGGTTGATGAATGATATATATACTTGTAATGAAGTCATGAAAAACATGTCCTTGTGTGAAGATGAAAAGTTAAGCAAAGAAGAGTATAGCAAAAGAGTCATACATCACTTCAATGGAACTAAACTCAAGCATGGAATAGATTCTACCATATCAGTTTACAAACTCTTGGTAGTGAGCCACCCCTTGGTAGTGAGCCACCCTTTGGCAATGAGCCACCACTTGGCAATGAGCCACCACTTGGTAGTGAGCCTAAACATTTGGGCAATGAGCCCTAAGGCAGAGAGCCTCTAATTTTTGATATTACTATAACTCATTTATCTTATGGGCTACCACCCACCATGGTTTCTCACTTATAGGATTTTCCACGTAAAAATTTGGTGTCTTTTATGTTGATCTTACAATTGTGTTTAAGTTTCTTCCTTCATGCTTTCATGGTTTAAATCCTAACAACAATGAATAAGTGATTGAGGTATTAAGGTGTAGAAATAGTTAAAGTTTTTGAGACAACTAATTCACCTCCCCTCCTCTCAGTTGTCTGGTGCATTTCAACACTGATAAGGTGGTACCCTACCACTGTCGCATGGTATGGGGGTTTTGCGGACCCCCTCTACTAAAATTAAAAAAAATCTTTTCAAAAATTTCACTATAGTTTTATGAAAAATAATTTCAAACTATAGAAAAAAAAATTATTTGTGTAGGGATTAATATGTTTTTTTATTTTTAATTTTTTTCGTACCTGCAGACTAATGACGGCCATACAACTGTACCTGTCAAACCAAGGGAGGGTAAATTTTTTCCCTCGGGTCACAATGGCAAAATTAGGGCAAATTATATGTTTTTCTTCACCTCTTGGGCCTACTGAATCCACTGGTGAGGTCTATTTTTTCCTATGAGGTTATCTGTGAAATTTCATTCTCAAAAATCTCATTAAAGCACATCCATGGAATCCACTTCAACTATGATTTTTCAACACCTAGATCTACAAAATACACAACCAATTTGCAACACCCAAATCCCCAAATTTGTAAAACAACACCTACACAAAACCCTCTTATCCTGTAATGGCTCAAATCCTTTTCAAGCATTGCCATGGCATCAACTTTGCATCAAATCTACACACATAAGGGTTATAACAAACTAGGGAGCTCACTCCTCCCACAACCATGAACATTCCTCTAATACCAAATGTTGGGAATTAACAGGTTGACCAAACCAATTCCACATAACCCAAAAGAAGAAATTGATGCATGCAAGTAAGAGATTTACCATAATGCAAAGATCAATAGACAAACACAAGATATACCCTGGGAAAACCCTCAAGAGGGAAAAACCTAGCCTCTAAAAGCATCCACACTCAAATGTATTATTCAACAATAAGATATTACAATACACTCACATGAGTCTCCATGAACACCTCTGAAACATCAAGCTCCTCCAATGCATTCCCAAGCATATATAACCACACATCCCATGCCATGCTTCACAAAATGAACTGACAAGAGAAACTCAATACAATGATAGCCTCTCACGCATCTTGTTATGATATTTCATGGAAACAAATGTAAAAATCAAAAAAATAGAAGACCACTTCGAGGGGGTGACCTCCAATAATCAAAAAATAATATGTGAATTCAATAATAGATGATATTATGGTTTGAGAGAGTCTCTCTCTCATTATTTATATGCATAACTATCTAGGAACACACCCCTTCATCCTAACTAAGTTATCTTAAGGAATAATTAAGACTAATAAATGCATCTATTAAGGTAGCATGCCACATGTGCTTATCCTTATTCTAATTAGGAATATAGCATACTGGGATCCTCACACAACCTACAACAAAGAAAACCAACAACCAACAAGTCAACCCCAACTACTAACCATGTGCTTTCTTTTATAGAATCAAGCTCACACAAATACAAGATGTAGTATGGAAAAAACCATGTGTTCCAAAACCATGGATACACAAAACTATTGACCTCTCATTTAATATTTGTAACTAAGTTTTTACTTTATGCCTAATATTAAATAATTTATTAAATAAATAAATAATTATTCTATGTGTCCCACACACATAAAATACTTAACCCAATGTTACATACAACATTTATAAGTGTCACTCAAATAAATATCGAGTATGTGTAGGATCCGGGTATGTGTAGGATCATGATCGGCCAAACAATACCTCTAAGCGGCAATGAAAATGCTAAAAAAATATACTTAGATAACTTCATGAGAAAATTTGAATAGGTTACCTACATAATTTGAAAAATATGTAGTAATAAAATTTGTAGGAAATTGAATGTAGTTTATGGACTACTATTTAAAAAAAAAAACTTATTTGGTGAAAATTGGATATTTCAATGAGGCACTACTTAAATTTTTGAAAAAAAATAAAAAGTAGGTGTCATTCTGGCCAACCTAAGTATGAGAAAATATATATATATATTTTAATTTTTAGATACAATTAAAGGACACATGCCTCGATGTGACGCATATTTTTATGATTTTTTTTTGTAAATAAATAATTAGTTATGAATTTTTACTACAACTTTTTAAAAATATTAAAAAGTAATTTTCCAGCCCTGAGCCTAACTTGGTCAAAAAAAATATGAAATTCAATTTTTTTTAGACTTGTAGCTAATGAAGTGTAGAGTGTGACGCAACTTTCGGATTTAAAAAATGTCAAACGGTTTGAAAGTTATGAATGTTTTTCAATCAATGTGTCTCTCAGGAATTCAGACATAGTGTAGGTAGAAAATTATTAATAATTACCTATTAAAATTATAATCAGACATATATTATATTTTGAGAATCTTGACAGTGTCCCGAATATACCCTTTTGATTTTATCAAATTTGGATCAAAAAAATTCCATCAGCATCAAGGGTGAAGTCAAGGAAAATCTGTAAAAACATATGAATTCTTCATTCACGTTGAAAAACCAGGTTTGGATTCCCAAGCCTAAATTTTGGGGGGAAATCTTTTTAAATCAAAATAGAAGAAATGGATATCCATTATGGAAAAATGCTTAAAAAAACATTTTTCCATAACAGATATCTGTTTTGGAGAAACCGATATCCATTTTGAAAAAATGTTTAAAAAATGCATTTTTCCAAAATGGATATCCATTTTGGAAACATATATCCATTTTGAGAAAACTTTCCAAGCCTAAAAAAATGTTTCATGAATTTGGCTAACACTTTCACGTGATGTTTTCTCCATTGCCACTATTTGGCCCATCATGATCCTGCACATACCCTATCTAATGTGGCTAAACACATCAATTAAGATGCACCATAAATAAATATTTAGTAAATGTATATAAATAAAATATATCAATGTTATGCAAGGTGTACAACACACCTATTTCCTAACAACAATGACCATGTGAGAGAATGGAGCTCCCTCCATGATGATGATCAGACACACATCTACAACCTTGTTTCGACCTTGCAAACACATGAAGTAGGATGAGTTGACAACTACCTTGAATCCATTCCATGATGGCACAAAACAACATCCCAACACAAGGTAAAACACACGCAAGAGATGGATTAACTAAGAGGTATAATCCCTCAACCAATTGGAATGACCACCAGATGATTTCATGTAAAGACATGCTTCCCAAAAAAAGAGGGAATAATTTCCAAACTAGGACACTTGTAAACAAAGTGCTGACATTGGGAGACTTAGTATAGCAAGGGGAATGAATTTTGTATACAAATTTTCTTTAGGAAAAGTTAAGAAGTGCTCATTGTCCAAGGCTGCATAGACATCCAAGAAATTCATAGGACTACAATGCACCAAGATGAATCCAACAAGCTAGGGAGACTACAACGTGTACCTCTAGTGTCCATTTCTAGTGCTAGTATCCAGTTCTAAATTGCTAGTGTCCAAGTCTAGCGCTATAGTCCTTTCAAAATGTCTAAATAAAAAATTTCGTCAGGACAACTACTCAAGAATTTGACCAAGGTTCCTACAAGAACTCTATTGCCTAGGAATCCATCCCTAGGCCTCCTACAAAATGAAAAAAGATAGAACAAGCTCCATGAGACAATTCTAATGTCTCTAAACTTGTTGATCTTCGAACAACACAAAACTTACACTCTCAAATAAGAGAGTAGGTTGACAAGTGGAACATTCTCAATACAAGATAGAATGCCACTACACCTAACCAAACACACTTGGCTCATGTGGACATACCCACACACAAAGGATATGGCAGAGAATTCAGGGGTACAACACACCCTACACAACTATCGACAACCAACTCAAGATGATTCTACACGCCAATTGATCATAACCAACTAGACTAAGCAGTTAGCTAAATTACAACTTATTAAATAAGGAATTTAGCAAACAACATCCACATAAGAAAATATGGTAAAAGCATTACAAAACGCTATGCCCATTTGACACCAATGTTAACATGTACTAAAAACACTAATATGATCCTTGCCACCTATATGAGCGAAATGTGGTCCAACACTAATACATCCAATATCATCAATTACAACCTTTAATAACTTGAGGCTAACATACACAATTATCATGATTTCAACATTTTACACATGCTAACACTTTCACAAAATGAGGTGTAGAAAAATACAAGATGATATCAATTATTTATTACATTTAAAGGGTATCATCGTAAACATGGATGGATCATAATCCACATCATGAAATAATAAAAAGCCTAATCATAAGCTTATGACAATGGTCTCAAAGACTCACCTTACAAATATTACCAATATAAACAATAAAAAGTGATACAAGAACAAATATATGAAATAGTCTAGCATGCTCTCCAAGAGCATCCACCAAGTTGGTAGATCTCCAACGGTGGTGCTCTCAGGACCACTCCACTGTCCTAGGGGATGGTTGAATTGGGTACAAACACATTCACACAATCAAGGAGTACATGACAACACTCATGCCATTCAAAGCATACACAAATACATGTGACATCTCATTGCAATACATTTATGATTGCTACTCTCACTTCAATACAAATACAAACTAAAAGACAAGTTAGATACTAGCCACTGTTAGAGTGAATAATTTATCTATTCACTATAGCTTAAGTGCACTTAGGTTGATTAGGTTAGACAACATATTGTCTAATTGAATGTGTAACATTTTAGAGGTTAGAGGCTACCTAGTTCTTTAGTAAACCCCATGTGCATACCTTTGGAGGTTGGAAGACTTTCCATTTCACCTCAAAAGGCACTTTGTAGTCATCCATCACTTGTCACACAAGATTGTTGGTTTTCACATTCCAAGTGGTCCAAAGGTTGACACCTTATATGACACTTGTCTACTTGTTTGTGCCACATCGTGGGGCGCTTGTCAATTCACATGGAAGGTGGATTGCCTCTTCCATGCCTATATAATAAAGCATTCTCATGTAAATTTGTAAGTGAGATCAATATAAGTTTATGTTCAAATTATGTTCATCAATATCATTGATTTCTTATTTCGTATTGTTGATTTCCATATTGTGAAAGTGTAGATCAAGTTGCAAAGTATCCTTGACTATTCCAACAGCCATTATGTGGCACTTGTTAAATTAGCCTTGATGATTCTTATGAAAAAAAATTCTTTTACACACACACACACACACACATATATAAAAGACCATTTTTAAACATCATTATCAAGTCAACAATACTGAAAAGTAAAATTTAACTAATAAAAATAACTATTTACCATTTTTTGGATGAAATATAAAATTATAAAATTACTATGAACTTTGAAAATAATCTTTCCTTTAGTCATACCAAACCAAATTGAAAGTAAAAGTAATAGCCACACCTCATCCACAATAAAAAGTGTTAAATATTTGTCCTATTTTTATTGGTCAAAATTGACTTTTAACTGTTGAAGTAGATGATGTTTAAAAACCAGCCGTTGAAGTAGATGATGTTAAAAAATAGCCTACGGCTCTACTTAAACATTATCCACTTCAATTGTCAAACAGTCAATAATAATTTTACACCTCATCGACAATAAAAAGTGCTAAACATTTGCCCTATTTTTATTGGCCAAAATTGACTTTTGACTGTTGAAGTGGATAAGCAGAACCTATTCCAATAATGTCACCTCAAACTCACGTTTCTCAAGACTTTCTCGGCTAAGAGTGTTTTGCACGGTATTTGTATTATAGGAAAATTAATAAACAATGCAAAACCGTCCCGATGAAGATAGACATTCCACACAGATTTTTTAGGTACCATTGAATAATTCTGTCTTTACACTTAACGCGTTCTTGTACAAACGCCTTCCCCGTTGTTTCCCAGACGGAGCTCTTCGACGCATTATTTCTACCCATTTGCTCGCCACTTTGCCTTATTAAAACGCAAGCTTACTGTCTTACCAGTAAGATCTGCCTCTCTCTTTTACGTAATCTTGGCTTGTCATTCTGATTAAAACACAAACCCACTTCCATTCACTGTCTTGTTTGTTTCATTTCTTCTTCCATTTTATTTCAATGGCAACAGCTGGGCAGCTTAGCCATGCCTTTGATGAAATTGCAGCTCCATCTACATCTGCATCAGAAAAGGTGCGCTGCGAAGTATTCATTAATCATCGTGGTCCTGACACCAAACACACGCTGGCCTCTTCTATTTACGACACCCTCCATGGCATGGGACTTAAAGTCTTTCTGGATGTAGAAGAGCTTGAATTGGGCGACTCCATAACAGCTGAAATAGAAGAGGCCATGCGTACTTCCTTCCTTCATATTGCCATATTTTCACCCAACTATGCACAATCTCCCTGGTGTTTGGCCGAACTTTCATTTATGCTCAAAACCGGCAGGACAATAATTCCCGTGTTCTACAATGTTGAGCCCAGTGATGTCCGCTACGCGAAAGGACCCTTTGCTGCTGCATTTGCCAAGTATGAAAGGAAGAAAAGATATACCCAGCAAAAGCTTCAAGAGTGGAAACAGGCGCTCTCCAACGTTTCACTCTTTCATGGCCAAGTCCTTAAGGGGGAAGAGTAAGTACCAAGCATTCTGTACCCTTTGGAATCGTTTTTGTTTAGGAAGGATGAGTGTGGAAAGACATAAATTCCATGTTAAAATATTCTTTTAACGTTTTCTTTCTTTTATATAGTTTTGTTCTTTTATACAATTTTATTCTATTTTTAAGTACTTTCTTAAAGTTTTTGGAAAGACTTTAATTGTCTTAGTTTAACGGTATTTTTATATTTTTTTAACTATATTTGTATAGAAGGGGGATAGAAGGTTATTTTTAAAAATTATAAATGTTATTGAGGAATATATAAATGATAAAAAAAAATGTTCATACAAATTTTAATAGAGTTTTATAAGTGATGGAAATAGTAGAGATTTGGAAAATGATGAAAATACTTGATTTATATAAAATTAACTAGAGGTTTCAATTTTAGTTCACATAAAATTTATTAAAAATTTTATTCTAAATCAAGTAGAGATTTAAATTTTAATTCATATAAAATTTATTAAAGATTTTATTCTCTTAAATGTATATGTTAAAGGATTTATTAAATATATAGATAAAATAATAAAATAAATTGATTTTAAAAAATATTATAAATATAAATTTATTTTAAAAAATTATTAAACTAGTTAAGCTCTCTTAAACCTAAATATATATATTAAATGAGAAATACCTTTTTGTGTATCCTATCTCAAGGCACTTTTCTTTTTCCCACACCCTTATCTTTAGTTTTCATTGTATATTTCATTTTTACATCATTTAGAATCTCATAGCCTTGGCTCCTTTGAACTCCTATCGATTCTATCGTTTCTCCTCCTTAGCATGCTTTAACTCCCTTAACATTTGTTACTACTTGCACTCTTCTCTATTTTCTTAACTCCTAAGTGCGAGCCTATAATACTTTTACCTAATAAAAATAAAAATAAAAATAAAAATAAAATATTGTTAGTTAATAAGACTTGAGAATAAGAGAATGGATTTTTATATTTGAAGGATCTATCATACCATTTATAATATATTTGAATTTACACATGAAAATATTATATTAATGAATATTTTAATTATCAAATTTAGATGTACTAGTTATAAATTTTTATAAATATTATCATATTATTTTTTAATTTATAAAATTCATTTTTTTAAATAAATTTTTAGTTCTACAGATTATTTATTATAAATTTGTATTTCTAAAATAATTAAATATATATATAAATAAATTCATATGATTTTTGTTTTTCAACTTGTTTAATTTATTTTTTATATTCCTTAATTTTTATAAAAAGGAGATTACTTTCTTAATTTAATAAAAGTATGTTTACCTTTAAAGTGCCTCATACAAGTGAAGTACTTCATAGGAGAAGTAAAGAACCAAATACAAACTAGTGGGGAAAGATATTCACTATTTATAATGTAGTAATCAACTTTGTGAATATGAATAGAAAAACCAATCTACCACAGGCCAAAGTTGCTATAAGGTTTGGCTTTATTTATATTCAAACGTTTTTTCTTTTAAGTCAAATGTATTTTAAATTTTCCTTTAGGATAATATTTTTAATTTTGGATTTTGATAAGTTTTTTCTTGTCTAAAAATTTTAGTTGTCTTATGGCAATGATATAAATAAAAGATTCAAGTCTTTGTCCACACTTAGTAATTTTTTACTATAATATAAGTAAATGAAGTTATATTATCATTTTTTTAATTTATAAATCTAAAGGAAACGAATGTAATGTAAACATGGTTTTTAATGATATCTTAAAATTTCATGAATACATTGTATTACGAAAAATTGTAAGTTTGAATGTAAGAAACTTATAAAGAAGATCTTGTGTAATTGTGATCATTGGGTGTGTGCTAAGGCTATTCAACCATTTTGATGCATTTTAATACACAAATTCCATCAAAAATATTTCTTACCCCTTGTTCATTTACTCAATATTTTTTATAAGGGTAAAGGTAGGTTTTTTGAAAGAGCCCAAACCTTTTTTACATAATAACAATGATAAATTAATGAAGCACAACCAACAAGGATCAAACAACACTAAGGTTGCAAAATATTAGCAAACAAACAACATAACTTCAAAAAGAACTAAAATAACACACATAAGACAAACTACCCAAGGACAAAAGGAGACAAGTCAAATCAAGGTGGTTTGAAACCAAAACAATCTAGGGAGCAATAGACAATCCCTTTTGTCGTCTCCTTGACCAAATTTCCTTGTTGTTTGTTCTCCCCTTTCTAATTGCCATTATTGAATTATAAAGATATGAATGACAACTAGAGATCCTCTTTGCAGACTCCAACTCTCTTTTTTCTTTATTTGTGTTGGTGACCTATGTGTCTCAACATTACTATCATGAATCTCCCCCAAACCCCTACTTTCCTCAAAATTTTCTCCTTACAACCCTCCTCTTCTAACATCATTTACTCATTATTTTGACCCATGTTTTAAACATTAATCTTTTTTCTCTCATAGTTTATCTTTAGTTTTTTCCTTTGAAGAAATTGATCTATTTTAAAAATAAAATCTTCCATTTTTATCGTTTATATTTAATTTAATTCCATGGAAACAACTAGTGAGATTAATTTTGTGTTTGAGAGGAAATTGCACCATTGCATACATCTACAACACTTTGAATCACCATCAAAGAAGGTTCCTAGTGATGTATTTATGAACCATCATTTAAGATTGACATCAAACACATATTGGTTGTCTAGATCTATCATAGCTTTGATTGCATGGGACTAACATTTTTCCTAGCTGCTAAAGTGCTTGATCTAGCAGTTTCATGCCTTTTAAATTCAAGGTATGACACAATTTTTCCTTTATATTGGCATTTTTTTCTCCAACCATGCATAATATCCTTATTTTTTGGTTGAGTTGTCACTTGTGCTCAAAGATAACAATATAATTATTCATATCTTCTCTTATGTTGAGCCTAATGAAATTGGGTCACACAATTCAAAAACACTTTAATATTGGAAAATGACACTTTACAACATTTCATTACATTATAGAATTTTTCTTATGAAGAATGAGTAACTATCAATGAATACTTCCCTTTTCATATCCAATTAATATATATCACATTTAATCACTCTACTTAATCAACATGAGACCAATACAAGCTCTTTACGAGAAAACACACTAGAAATCACATAATACATTGAGGAGTTAGCTCTTAACTCTTTCCCTCTCAAGCCCAGATGGTGGAAATGTTACGTTGATGACACCAACATATGTTGGCCTCATGGCCTTGCTAATTTAGAACTTTTCCACTCTCACCTAAACAATTTAGTGGATTGCATTCAATTCACTAAAGAGCTTGAGTCTGATAACCAACTCCCTTTCCTTGATGTCCTAATCATGAGGAAGAAGGATGGTTCCCTAGCTCGCACTGTCTATAGAAAATCCACCCACACTGACTTATACCTCCATGCTTCTTCTCACCCCCATCCATCCCAAAAAGCTGGTATCCTAAAGACACTAGCTACTCATGCTTACCGCATTTGTGATAATGAACACATTGACCAAGAGTTCTCCCACCTATCCCAGGTGTTCAAACTAAATGGTTATTGCCAAAAGTGTATCTCCTGTGCTTTTAACTGGGCTAAGATTAGTGTTTGCCCCAAACGTAAGCCTGATGTCCCAAGTGATACTTGGGTTGCTACCCTCCCTTACGTTGAGGGCCTCTCAAATAAAATCCTATGCAAGAGGGGCCTCCATTGCACTTTTAAACCTGTCTCCACCCTTAGAAATCTCATCCCTTCTATCAAAGACCCTGGGAATAATCTTATCAACTCTGAGGTCTATAAGATTGTCTGCTCCTGTGGGATGCCATACATTGGTGAAATGGGCCACTCCATTAGCACTAGGATCAAAGAGCATAGTGCAGACATCAAGCATGATCGTGTCTCCAAATCTGCCTTAGCTGAACACTCATACCATACCAAACACCAAATTTGTCTAGAGGATACCCAAGTCCTGGTGAAGGAAGATTGTTTTTATAGGAGGAAACTCCAAGAAGCGATCTTCATTAAAAGTCACCCGTCTAACCTCAATCGTGATGTAGGGTGGCAACTTAGCCCAACCTAGCAACCTTTACTAAACTCCCTCCAATCTCACCCCAATCCCACGTGATCTGCTTGACCCCACGTCTCTACCCCCCTTCCATCGTTGTCCTCCTTTCTTCTCCTTTCTCTCACTTATGCCTTCCTCTCCTTCTCCTAACCTATCTTTTGTCTCGTCTTTCCCCTCCCCCCCTTGGTGGTTATTGCTTTTCTCATTGTCTTTTGTCCCCTCTTCATTTAGTTCTTCCTACTCTTTGTCTCCTTTGAGCTCATATTGGCATACATACTTACATACACACTTGCGCACTTCCATACCATCTTGAATGCTTAATTCCTTGCATACATTCTTACGCATATATATTACCTAGTATATAATTTACCTATGCAGATATTGTTGCTTTTATTTAAACTATATATATATATATATATATATATATATATATATATATATATATATATATATATAGTCTATTCATTTGTTCATATTGAGGTCCTAGCATATGATATATACTTTCGCATTTTCTTTCTTTTTATGCTGGGGTTTGTGTATTTCATTATTTGTTCTCTTTTCTACTTGTGATTTTCTTACGTCATATATATATACACACACATGCTTATTTATTGATTTTAGATATCTTTAATTCGTATATATTGTATTATACATACATAGATATTATCTTTTATTTGTTAGTAGTCGTATGTAACTTGTATAGTTCTTATTACCATTCATATCTTTATATTTTAAAAATATTGTATGATTATATTTATACTGAGTATATATATATATAGTCTATTCATTTGTTTGTATATTTAGGTCCAAGCATATGTTATACACTTTCATATATACATATGCACTTATTTTATTATTTTATGTTTTTAGATTTCTTCAATATGCATATATTGTATCATATATACATATATATTGTCTTTTTATTGGTTAGTATATGTATATTACTTGTATACTTTTGATAACTATTTATATCTCTATATTGAAAATTTTTGTATGAATATAATTTTTGTTATATGTATGTGTTAGTATAGTGAGGTCCAAGCATATGGTCTTATATATTTTTTTATTATATTTTGTTTGTTTGTGGGGTGAGTCTTTTTTCTCTTGTCCTATATCCTTCCTTTTAGTATATGTTTTTTTGGTTGTTTTTTGTTCCTTCATTATTCTCATGTATGTTCTATATTTTTTTCTAATTATTACCTTATACTTTCAGTTTAGTATGTGGGCACACACACACACACACACACTAGTTCTTATTACCATTCATATCTTTATATTTTAAAAATATTGTATGATTATATATATATATATATATATATATATATATATATATATATATAGTCTATTCATTTGTTTGTATATTTAGGTCCAAGCATATGTTATACACTTTCATATATACATATGCACTTATTTTATTATTTTATGTTTTTAGATTTCTTCAATACGCATATATTGTATCATATATACATATATATTGTCTTTTTATTGGTTAGTATATGTATATTACTTGTATACTTTTGATAACTATTTATATCTTTATATTGAAAAAATTTGTATGAATATAATTTCTTATATATGTATGTGTTAGTATAGTGAGGTCCAAGCATATGGTCTTATATATATTTTTTTATTATACTTTGTTTGTTTGTGGGGTGAGTCTTTTCTCTCTTGTCCTATATCCTTCCTTTTAGTATATATTTTTTTGGTTTTTTTTTGTTCCTTCATGATTCTCATGTATGTTCTATATTTTTGTCTAATTATTACCTTATACTTTCAGTTTAGTATGTGGGCACACACACACACACACACACACACACACACATTCATTCTTTTTTGTTTTGTAGTGTTGAATTTATTTTTCTTTTTTCATTGTTACACATCCCCTCCTTCCTTTTGTTTTGTGTTCCTCACCATTTCCTCCTCTCTACTTCCTTTTTAAGGACAAGACTGCTATCCAAACCACACTTTCTCCTCGTCCTCATGATGGATCATTGAGAATGATCCAAAATGTTGAAGCAAAAACATACACAGTTTAATCTAGAAGCATTCTCTCTTAAAATCTAGTATTCTTGAACCTAGTAGGCAAATCAATAACTTTTAGAAATCCTGAACTAGTTAGAGACTAAGAAGATTTTATGACTAAAGAAATCCATTCATATCAACAAAATGAATTTTAAAACTTGGAACTAGTCAAAAGTTGACTTCAACATCATCAACAACTTTGGGAAAACCTAAACTCCTTGCACGCACACACACACATGAAAGGAAGCTAGGTGTGCAGAAAATGCTTCCTACACTAATCTAATGAGGAGAGGTCTATGAAAAATCAACTTTATCCTAACTATTACAGCAATGTTAAACCATCAATATGAGATATTGCAGCAATGCACATACACACAGAAAGTAAACAGAAGAGAGAGAGACAAGATATACGTGGGGAAAACCCTTACGGGTGAAAAACCCCACACTCCAAAACATAGCTCAAATGTATTACAGTAAACAATAACAAATTACAATACAGTTTCAGAGCCAATGCTCTTTTAGGAGTCTTCAAATGTCGAATCTGGAGATATTCCGGCAACATAATAGTACTCGTACCAAAGTTGTCTATCTTCCATCCAAGCACCTGTTTATATAGAGTTTACAAGGCAAATATGGAACCTTCTAGAGATGGGTGTCCATCTTGGACTCATGCCCCAAAACCCACACCTAAGGACACTTGTCCAACATGCCATCCTGAAGTGGGTGCCTAGTCCCAAGATAGGTTACGACAGATGCTCTTATGGACCTTACAGCTGTCATAGAATCTGTCATACACTGACTAAAAATATCATATTCCTCTTACATGTCATAACCTCTCTTGACCACCCAAAGATGCCTTTCTCTCGTGCAAAGATACTCACCGACACTTGTCATTAATTAAAAAATGTTTGAGGTTTCAGGGGCGTTGCCCCTGAGCCCCCACGAGGGCATTGCCCCTCAACCCCGCCCTGTACTGCCACAGGGAGTGCACTAGGGGCGCTGCCCGTGGACCCTGCAAGGGGCTACGCCCCTTGACCCTATCTTGGGGGCACTACCCCCAAACCCCCATTAGTTATTAAAGGGGGAAACTGCGACTGCCATAGTCACCAAAATTTACCCTGCTGCATATACACAAGGTGCTGACTATGCCAACTCAACATGGTATAAATAAATACAACATTAGGAATTTGTAAAGGTTGAGACATCTTAATTCCCAACATTCTCCCACTTGTCAAACACCTTGCAAGGGCCAAAGCAATGACAAGATTTAACTGCAAGGGGCCAAGAGGCCCATAGACTCCGAACACTATCTGAACTTCTCTGTGCCCACTGGTTTTGTTAATGCATCTGTAACATTCTTCAAAGTATCTACCTTCTCCAAATTTACCTTTCCATCCTCAACCATGTCTCGCACGAAGTGAAACTGAACATCAATGTGCTTTGTTCTAGCATGGAAAGTTGGATTCTTTGCAAGACAAATTGCACTCTGACGGTCACAACTGATCGTGATCTGACCTGCATCAACACCAATATCTGAACACAATCTCTTAAGCCAAATGTCTTCCTTACAAGCATGAGTTGCTGCCATATACTTAGCTTCTATCATGGACAAAGCAACAACTGGTTGTCACTTACTCATCCAACTAATAGCATGACCAAACAGTGTAAAAACATAAGCACTGGTGGATCTCCTGCTGTCAATGTCACCTGCCTAATCTGAATCCACAAATCCATGAATATCGACAGAATGTAGAGGTCCTGAAACATTACCATGATAGCAAATGGAATACTCGGAAGTACCCCTCAAATATCTAAACACTCGCTTAACTGCATCCCAATGAATCCGTCCAGGATTAGCCATAAATTGACTAAGGACTCCCACTGCTTGGGCAATGTCTGGTCTTGTACAGACCATAGCATACATCAAACTGCCAACAACACTAGCATAAGGTACTCTGCTCATGTCCTCCACCTCACTAGGAGATTTTGGACAATCCTCAACAGACAACTTTGTCCCCAAAGAAACGGGAACACACAATGGTCTACAATCTGCCATGCTGAATCTGTCCAACATGGACTTCACATACTTACTGTGGCTTAACCAAAGTTTTTTGTTGGTTCTGTCTCTTCTGATTTCCATTCCTAGAATGTACCTAGCTGCCCCTAAATCTTTCATTTCAAACTGAGCTGACAATTGAGATTTAAAATCAGAAATCATATTTTTACCCTTCCCAATGAGCAACATATCATCAACATATACTGCAACAATGAGAATACGATCACCATCAAATTTATAATACACATAGTGATCCGATTTTGATCTCACAAATCCAATTGACAACACAAAGGCATCAAACTTCAAGTACCATCTCCTAGGGGATTGCTTCAAACCATACAAAGACTTCTTAAGTTTGCAAACCAAATTTTCTTTACCTTTCACCATGTAATGCTCTGGCTGTGACATGTAGATCTCTTCCTCCAAATCACCATGAAGGAAAGCTGTCTTCACATCCATCTATTCTACCTCCAAGTCATAAGCTGCTACGAGTGACAACAGGAATCGAATGGATGTCAGCTTTGCAACAGGAGAGAAGATCTCACCATAATCTATACCCTCCACTTGTGAATACCCCTTTGCAACCAATCTGGCCTTATACTTCTCAATACTGCCATCTACACCAATCTTCTTCTTGAACACCCATTTACATCCAACGAGTTTTCTTCCAGGAGGCAAAGGCACCAAGTCCCAAGTTTGATTCTTTTCCAAAGAAGTCATTTCTTCCTCCATGGCCTCCTTCTAAGAACCTGCATCCTTCATATCCAAAGCCTCTGATATAGTTCTAGGTTCATCACTATTAGTGATTAAAGCATAAGCACAACTAGAATCAAGCAATGTAAAACCAAACCTTTCAGGTTGCTTCCTTATCTGTGTAGACCTCCTCAAGAGCTGAGGTTAAGGTTTAGCTTCTTCTGAGCTTTCAGAGCTGCTAGAGCTCTCCTCATCATCAGGTCCAACATTATCTTTCTGTTTAGTCTTCTCAAGGGTGAGAGGAAACTGAACAACATCCTCTTTCTTTTCTTTTTCTTCTGGCTGCAAAATAGTGGAAGAAGGTGTAAGCTCTCTGAAGATGACACTTCTGCTATACAACACTTTTTGAGCCACGGGGTCCCGAAGCTTGTATCCTTTCACACCAACAGAATAGCCGATGAAGATACACTTAACAGCTTTGTTCTCCAACTTTGACCTCTTCTCCTTAGGCACATGTGCATATGCCTCACAACCAAAAACATGAAGATGCCTTACTGAAGGCTTTCTACCAGACCACACCTCCATGGGTGTCTTTCCAACAAGAGATGATGTAGGAGATCTGTTTACCAGATAGCAAGCAGTGGCAACAACTTCAACCCAAAACTTTTGTTCTAGACCAGCTCCACTAAGCATACTCCTAGCCTTCTCCATCAGTGTCCTGTTCATCCTCTCTGCAACTCCATTTTGTTGCGGTGTGTATGGAGTTGTCTTATGTCTTTCAATCCCAAGTTCCTTGCAATACTTATCGAATTCTGTAGAACAGAACTCACCACCGTTGTCAGTTCTCAAACATTTAATCTTTTTACCAATCTAATTTTCAGCAAAGGCCTTAAACTCCTTAAACTTGCTATAGACTTCAGACTTGCTTCTAAGAAAATAAATCGATGTCCTTCTACTGTAATCATCTATAAAAGATACAAAGTATACAGATTTTGATAATGAAGGAACATTAACAGGACCAAACATATCAGAATGAATGAGGTCCAACACACCAGAAGACTTATGAGAACTCAAGTAAAACTGAACACGGTTTTGTTTTCCATAAATGCAATGTTCGCAAAAGTTGAACTCAAGATTACAATCATCTAACCCCTCAATGAGGTTCTTGTTTTTCAGGGTACACAAACCCTTCTCACCAATGTGGCCAAATCTCTTATGCCATAACATTGTCTTTTCTGCAGGAAGTTTAACTTCTAATGCACGATTACAACCATCAAGATTAGAAACAACAGATTTCTTCACTGCTCATTCAGATGGTGGGGATGAAGTGACTGCTGCCCTCTTCCTTGAGTCAGAAGAACTATTGCATTGTGCAATGCATGCTTTGAGCTAAAATAGAGTACCTCTCCGAGTACCCTTAGCAAGCACCATAGATCCTCTGGTCATCTTGCATCCTTCTTTCAATAAGACAACCTACACACCTGCATCATTCAAACTACTTACAGAAAGTAGGTTCCGTGCTAAGCCTAGGATGTACATAACCCTAGTGATCCCCTTCGCTCAACCATTAGGGAATCGGATAGAGACTCTTCCACAACCAACGATCTTCAGATGAGAGTCGTCACCTAGATACACCTTTCTGTTGGAATCGTTTGCCGTTGCGCCAAAAGCTCGCGCTGTCAACGCTCGCTACAAACGCCAGACTTAACCCAGATCCACGGGAGGCTCACTGCCATGTCACGAATCCTGAGGTCAACGCTAAACGCCTCACTGACAAGGGGGCAGCTCACTGCCAACAATCCCCCCCTCAACGCAACCCGAGGGATTCGAACCCGTGACCCATGGCTCTGATACCAATTGTTGGAATCGTTTGCCGTTGCGCCAAAAGCTCGCGCTGTCAACGCTCGCTAGAAACGCCAGACTTAACCCAGATCCACGAGAGGCTCACTGCCATGTCACGAATCCCGAGGTCAGTGTTGAACGCCTCACTGACAAGGGGGCAGCTCACTGCCAACACTTTCCACCATCGAACTCCTCATACTTAGTGAACCAGTCTTGATGCGAGGTCATGTGGAATGATGCACTAGAGTCGATTAGCCACACATCATTAGATGCATGGGTTGCCAGGGCTGCAATGAAGGCATCACCATCATCTTGTGATTTGTCAGAATTTGAATTAGGAGCTTTCTTCTTTTTCTTCTTCTCCTCTTTGCATTCCTTTCAGAAATGCCTAGTCTTGCCACAGTTCCAACAAAGAGCCTTGGACTTTCCAGGAGATTTGGATCTCCCATGGGATTTGGATCTACCCTTTTCAACTTTCTTGTCCTTCTCCTTCCCTTTCTCCTTGGGTCTTCCACGAACTGCAAGGGCTTCTTTGGCTGCCTCATAAGACTTTCTCTGCATCTCTTTAGATAACAGCAAAGAAACCACCTCTTCCATTTTGAATGTGGATGTGGTGCTTCCGATTGCCATGACAAGATGATCCCATGAGTCTAGCAGAGAACAAAGCAGGGTCATACACCGATCCTCCTCCTCCATCTTTACACCAATAGATGTCAATTCTGCAACCAGCATGTTAAAGGCATTCATATGTTCAGCCACGGATCCTTCGTCCTCCATTCGAAGAGAATACAACTTCTTTCTCAGGAAAAGTTTAGTGACAAGGGATTTAGCTTGATACACATCCCCCAACTTCTTCCAAAGGAGTTTTGCAGTAGCCTCCTCATGGACATTTAACAACACAGAATCGGCAAGACTAAGTCTTATGAGACCCTTAGCCTTCCAATCCTTTTGATCCTAGTCATCTTGTGACATTGCAGCTGGTTTAGTTCCATTCACACTTTCCCAAAGGTTTCGGTCAACTAACAAGTCTTCCATCTTGAGCTTCCATAGCTTGAAATTACTGCCGTTAAACTTCTCTACTTCAAACCTTCCTGATGTGGTTGCCATCTCCTTGTTGCAATAAGATACAGAATGCTCTACACAGACTCCCACTCAACCTAAGATCAGCTCAAAAAACCCCTACCCTATAACTAGGACCAAAGGTGATCAAGCTTTGATATCAACTGAAAGGAAGCTAGGTGTGTGGAAAATGCTTCCTACACTAATCTAATGAGGAGAGGGCTATGCAAAATAAACTTTATCCTAACTATTACAGCAATGTTAAACCATTAACATGAGATATTGCAGCAATGCACATACACACAAAAAGTAAACAGAAGAGAGAGAGACAAGATATAAATGGGGAAAACCCTTACGGGTGAAAAACCCCACACTCCAAAACACAACTCAAATGTATTACAATAAATAATAACAAATTACAATACAGTTTTAGAGCCAATGCTCTTTCAGGATTCTTCGAATGTTGAATCTGGAGATATTCCGGCAGCATAACAGTACTCATACCAAAGTTGTCTATCTCCCATCCAAGCACTTGTTTATATAGAGTTTACAAGGCAAATATGGAATCTTCTAGAGATGGGCGTCCATCTTGGACTCATGCCCCAAAACCCACGCCTAAGGACACTTGTCTAACATGCCATCCCGAAGTGGGTGCCTGGTCCAAAGATAGGTTACGACAGATGCTCTTACAGACCTTACAGCTATCATAGAATTTGTCATACACTGACTAAAAATATCATATTCCTCTTACATGTCATAACCTCTCTTGACCGCCCAAAGATGCCTTTCTCTCGTGCAAAGATACTCACCGACACTTGTCATTAATTAAAAAACATTTGAGGTTTCAGGGGTGTTGCCCCCGAGCCCCCACGAGGGCGCTGCCCCTCGATCCCGCCCTGTACTGCCACAAGGAGCACACCAGGGGCGCTGCCCCTGGACCCCGCAAGGGGCTACGCCCCTTGACCCTATCTTGGGGGCGCTGCCCCCAAACCCCTGTTAGTTATTAAAGGGGGAAACTGTGGCTGCCAAAGTCACCAAAATTTACCCCCCAAACCCCTGTTAGTTATTAAAGGGGGAAACTGTGGCTGCCAAAGTCACCAAAATTTACCCTGCTACATATACACAAGGTGCTGACTATGCCAACTCAACATGGGATAAATAAAGACAATATTAGGAATTTGCAAAGGTTGAGACACCTTAATTCCCAACAACACACACACACACACACACATTCTTTTTTGTTTTGTAGTTTTGAATTTATTTTTCTTTTTTCATTGTTACACATCCCCTCCTTCCTTTTGTTTTGTGTTCCTCAACATTTCCTCCTCTCTACTTCCTTTTTAAGGACAAGACTGCTATCCAAACCACACTTTCTCCACACACACACACACATTCTTTTTTGTTTTGTAGTGTTGAATTTATTTTTCTTTTTTCATTGTTACACATCCCCTCCTTCCTTTGGTTTTGTGTTCCTCACCATTTCCTCCTCTCTACTTCCTTTTTAAGGACAGGACTACTATCCAAACCATACTTTCTCCTCGTCCTGATGACGGATCATTGAGCATGATCCAAAATGTTGAAGTAAAAACATACACAGTTTAATCCAGAAGCACTCTCTCTTAAAATCTAGTATTCTCGAACCCAGTAGGCAAATCAATAACTTTTAGAAATCCTGAACTAGTTAGAGAGTAAGAAGATTTTCTGACTAAAGAAATCCATTCATATCAACAAAATGAATTTTAAAACTTGGAACTAGTCAACAGTTGACTTCAACATCATCGACAACTTTGGGAAAACCTAAACTCCTTGCTTAAGCCTTTATTGGATTATCGACCTTTTGCAGAACCCGTCAACCATCAGCTTATCTTCTATTGACAATTTTACGTTTCCACAAACCAATGAAATTTGGTCCCATCTTAGCAAATCTTGTTGGAGCAATGAAGCATCAGCAAACTTGCGAGTTAGAAAACTCTTGACTTTGCCCATAAAGTTTTAAAATACAAAACTTTGCCGATAATAGTTTTCTTCAACACTGGGAGATAACTTTGCCTTTATATTTGAAAAGTGAACTTAATAATATTAAAAAAAGCCTGTCAGCAAACTTGCCCATCGGCGAACTAAGCTGTCGACAAACCTGTGAGTTTGCAAACTCAGAATTTCTTATACTCACTATAACTTTGCCAAATTTTATCCAATCTGCACCAAAATTAAACTGGAGATACCCATTCGGGTTTTCTACAAGATGATGTCCATAAGATGACCAAATAAATCCAAAATTCTCCTAAAACAAAAAAACTAACTTGCAAAGAAACAAAGTCAAAACCACTTAGGAAATAAAACATATTTTTGGTGACACAGGATTGCCAGTGAACCCAGATGCTCCTGCATCACCACCCATATGCAAAAGGTGGGAATAAACTCTTATATAGCTGCCCCTATAGTCTTTCTTGCACAAATGACAAAGCCATACTCTACTCCCCCCAGAATGTTTTATTGTCTATGTCTATGCAGGTTACAAATTGTAAGAGATGTTTATTAGGATTAAATGGGCCTTTTGCATATTTTTTCAGCAAACTAGAAGGGCATTCAAACAAATTATTTGAATCCACAGTTCATGTACCACTCCCACTAGCAGAAGAACCCCTAATGGCTGCAACATTTCTATGACCTCTAATTCTTGGGTGAATTTCAATTTCAATCTCCTCACTCTCACTTCCCTCATTGCTGCTGATTGTTTTTATTTTTAAATGACAAAACACAGCTGCAAGAAATCATAGAACAAAAAATAAATGAAAAAACCCTCCCTAAGTGTTTGAAATTTACAAAAAAATTCAAGGGAATCTGAACAAATAAATAAAGAATGTTAATCTTGTTGGACATATCAGTGCTAGAGACATTGTTGGTACACTAAGGTGCATGGCAGTTAAGGTGTGTTGCCATAAGAAGTGTTATCATTGATGGCAACAATGTTTAGAGCGGTAATGATTAGATGGAAACAATGGTAAAGAGATCAAAAATGGGTTGTGAGGTTATAGTAATGTCCCTCACAAGATACATCTTTACTTATAATGTTACTCATGCAAGAACTTTTGATCTAGAAGATAACTTAGTGAAAATTTGGCTAAGTGTCAAACTGTCTCTTTCAGTGCATAATGGTATAGTTTTTCGGTCTGCATTTGCTACAGATTAAAGATCTTATTCTACAGTTTTGGGAAGTTGTCAAGTAATGTTAGAAGCATCTAAATCCAAAACTCCATCTTCTTATGTATTCTAGAAGGTTGGATACTTGGAGAAGAAGTTCACTATGACAGTGTACATTCTTAGGCAATACAGAGTACCTAATTGTTTTGGTCCGCATTTCTCTGTTGTGTCATATTTTCTTTGATAGTTCTAAGGGGTTTTTGACATATGTCTAGAGTTTCTAAATCTAAAGTTTTAGAGGTTGAAGAACTTTGGAGTGATAGATAAATTTGTCTGAGTATCACTACTTGGAAAGATAGAGCTTAACTGTGACAGAGACTATCTTTCAGTACTCCGTATTTCACTGTATGGAAACATATTGCTTTGCAGGTTTGGGGGTATGTTTTCAAATATTTGAAGTTTGTTAGTTCCAATTTTTAGGTGATTTGGAGTTCAGGTTGTTGAGTTACGTTCTAAAAGTTAGTGTACATATGTGTTACTCTGCTCATGAAGTCAACCTAATGAAGTTTACTTGATGCGATGCATTCCAAAGATTATGATGTTGTTTAAGGTGGTTCTATAGGTCAACCCGACCTAGGAGAGTGTGTTTATGCTTCAGTTTAATCTGCATTGGAATTTGAGGCCGACCCATGCTATTCTACACACTACACTCAAACAAGCTAACCTATATGGTGTTGTGAGTAAGGCGGTTCTAAAGGGAAGATAAAAATGATGTGTTGAGTTAAGTGAGAACTATTTTAGGTCCACCCCAACCTATTTTTTAGTTTGAATCTTGGCACGTAGTTTGTGGTAAAGTTTGAGGCATGTTATTGAGATGACCTAATTGATGTTGAAGATGAAGCAGATATATAAGTGGAGATTTGGTTTTGATGTCAATGCATCTAGCTATCTGTGAACCGTGCAAATGATTGATGTGACATGATATGTAATGTGATGTGATTGTTTGTTATTTGTATTTTGAATGTGCGAATTGAGAAAGAACAGAGTAGATTGTGTAATTGCAGAGCAGAGTAGAACTATGTTTCAGAACAGTGAAAGGATTTTATTTGTGCTTCATTGGAATTGTAATCCATGCATGTATAGATACAAATGTAATAGTCCATCATTGGAAGTGAGCCACCACATTACTTTCTTTATTCTCTCTTTCTTTCTAAGTGGGCAGTGAGTCCACTTGGACAGTGAGTCCACCGGTAGTGAGCACTTCTGTAATATCTTATAACCAGTTATAATATATTGTGAGGTAACCCTCATTGTGGTTTTTCTCTTTTTAGGTTTTCCACATAAAAATCCTAGTGCTCATGTGTTATGCTTTGTAGTTA
This sequence comes from Cunninghamia lanceolata, assembly GCA_027924645.1. Taxonomy (NCBI): domain Eukaryota; kingdom Viridiplantae; phylum Streptophyta; class Pinopsida; order Cupressales; family Cupressaceae; genus Cunninghamia; species Cunninghamia lanceolata. Next base: position 15,731,416 of record BSBN01000021.1, on the reverse strand, counting down.
TATGTTTTGTGCTCAATTTGCTTTACTATTATTGAATTTGGGAAATGGATTAGAAGTTTAATATGTGAATGGTTTCATACAATACTGATTCACCCCCCCTCTCAGTGTTCTAGGTGTTCAACAAATCTTACCTCGAATGATGATGATTTGATGCCTTAATGTCTCCTCTTGACTACTGTTCACCTCTTCAAACTACAACTACTCCTCTTTCTCCTCGTGTTCACAAAATAAAAAATGTTGAAAGGAGAAGTTTTTTTTATTTTTATTAATTTTGAGGGATATTTTAGGTTTAGGGTGTGTTTAAAGGGATGTGAGGGTACTTTTGGGCCCCCATCCCTATTTTAAATTATGTTTTTTTTAAACTTAAGCCAAACTTTGTTGGGCCATAGGGGATGAATAGGGACAGTTGGGGGACGTCTGGATATCCCTTGGCCATCCCTTTCCATCCTCTTCCTTTTCAGGGACATCCCTAGAATGTTTCTTCAAATTTTCAAAAAAAGGGGATAGGTAGGGGGATGTTCCTACTTGTCCACGTGTCCCTAAAACATCCCCTATAGGGGACGGGTTTCAGGGACGCAGTGCTTTTGAGCATGAGACGCGTCTCTGTGGAGCATAGGAATAAAGAGAATTTACATTGTTGGTTACAAAAGTGGATGATTTGGATGCCAAATAAGGACTTTGTAGATTAATATGATAGAGAATGGGTTTTTATAGGAAACAAGTACAAATGACACCTTTGCAAATGTGGTAGACTCTATTGAGTTGTGATCACATGTTTTAATTGGACAAAATTTGAACTTCAAGGAAATTAATGTCTTTCAAATAGTAGAGTATCGAGGTGTGTGTGGAATAGAAATCTAAACTCAAAAGAAGTAGATACATAACCAAAATATCTAGGCAAGGCGAAAGGTTAAAACCACTTGAGAATCTGTATCGATTGGATCATTGATTCTTATATTTTTACTCTAAATGGAGTCTAGAAATGTTGGAAGTGTGTGTTTATCCTAATGTTCTTTGTGTTGGAAACATAAACATTACATGTAGATAAATATTGTAAAAGAATCTAGAAGATTTTATAGTGCATGGGAAGTGTTTTGCGTTTATAAGGGAAAAAAGGATATAGAAGTAATAGATTTCCAAGGGGTAGACTTCAAGACTACACAAAGGAGATAAAGAGTGGCTTTTATAAGTTGCAATAAATAATAGGAAAAGAAGCTTATAGAAAATATTATGGGGAGGAGTGAAGAAGCAACATATAAGAAATTTGATTCTTTTAATAAGGGAAAAGAGGAAATAAATGTGTCAAACTATAACTTAGAGGAGAAAAGGAATATCACTAGAAAGTTGTAAGAAGTAACAAAAAAAAGCATGTAGAGAATGTTGTTGGGGATAGAGGAGGTTGAAAATAAAAGTAAGGTAGAAGAAATGAGGCATCGTAGTTCAACTATACTTGAATAGTTCATTGTGAGGTTGTAAAAGAAGTATTACTTAAACAAATGTTTGATTGTCAACATAGCTATTAGAATACCAAAGAGAAAAATCTATAGAAGAAATATTGCAGCACAAAGATTGATGATTGTGAGATCATCATCAACAGGAAGAAGAATAGGGTTAATAGAAAATAGGTTAGGTGGATTTAGCAATGGTGCAAGTATAAGAGTCATTTGAAATGAAAAATACAAGATAAGGTTGATCCTATTGGTGTAGCATATTTTGGTGGGATCCTTAAGCTCTTTGTGTGATTGTGAGGTCATTAGATTTGTGGGTCATGAGATCTTTGGTGAGTTGGATGATTAAGGGCCTTTGCATATTTAAGGGGCAAATCATCATTGTGTTGGAGTGGGATCCCTCATGGGAGGTGTGAGGGTTGTCCATCTCAATTAACCCCTTAAAAGATGTGAAGTGGATAATACTTGCACTTTTCGTGAGCAATCCTACTCTGACACATTAAGAACTTATCCCTTAAGAACATGGGGCCCTTGGATCATGTAGCTCATTACAAGAGCTCGTGGCTCACAAATTCAATAACATCATGGTCACACACAACTTAGTGCTCCCACCATAATACTTTGTAACAATGGAAACATTTGTGGATGGCACTTAGCATACATGAGCACATAAAGGTAGTGGGTGCATTGCTAGTGACATAACCCTAAATCAACCAATGGTGCAATGGATCTTTGACATTATTATAAATAACACATGACATTGTGTGAACTATAAGATTCTCTAGCATAACCTTTGGATTTTATATTAGATCAATAGATCAATATGCTTACTATTCTCTCATACAAATGCCTAAACCAATGTGAATTGGTTATGATCTCTTAGGCTTGAGGCTACCTTTACATCTAAGCAACTTGAAATGTCAACACTATTAGAATCTTAGAGTGACTTATCCAAGAGATCATTACTACCTGTAGTCCACATTTCCCCACTAAATTGATAGAGATTAAGCTAAAAAAAAGTTGGGTCTATATTTTGGTAGCTTGAAGGGGTTATCACAATCTACTACTTTGTGACAACCACTATTATTTTTTAATTTATATTATTTTTGTGTCACTATGATGGTGTTGATTTTCTCAAAACCACTTTTTAATTTGTATTGTGATATCTATGGGTTGATGGGACACAATATTTTATACTATGCATGTCAATTTTTCTAAACGTTTATGATGGGTATTGAACTTGAGTAATAATTTTCTAAAAACTATTCATCATTTATTTTTTATTCCCAAGGTATAATCCTAAGTTGTCATCCCTTTTAGTAAATAGATCATTTCTATCACTTTTATTTGGTTATTTGATATATATTGGAGCTAGGAAAAACCTTATTCTTAGAGGAACCTCAACTAGAATACTAGATTAGTTGCTTGATTCCCTAGTATCTAACTAGTTTTGGTTGAATTTTTGAGTTGTTATGAGAATTTAACGAATATTTATAACTAAAATCTATACAAAAAATAATTACTAAAATGAGATGAATCGAATGCATTTATTTTATATAGTGAAAAAGCTTATGAAAATAAACTATCCAAATTACTAAATTATTTTTACACAATACACAATATATATAATATTCTCAACATATATTTTCTAGGATATAACCTAAAAAATATCAAATCAAATAATTGAAATAGAAGTTGCATCATAATCATTAATTTTATTAAGTGAATATTTTTTATCTTTTAAAGTGTATTATTTTTTCTTTAAAATGATTGATGCAAGGGATATAAGACTTGAAAAGTGGTGCAGGAGCCCCCCATAGACAATATAAATATGCATAAGAAGGAGAAGAACAAGACTGGAGAAGAACAAGACTTTAATATGTTTTTGACATTTCATGTTACCTTATAGCATCTTCAAAATGTAACATTTTATATTGGCATTTCATGTTTGTAAACTCCAAACTTGACATTTTAGACAGTTTGGATTAAGGGAAGGGTTAATCAAGGTGTCTTAACATTAAGAGTTTTGTTGTCCCATGCAAAACAGATGTCAAGTAAATTAATTAGGGGCTTCTACCAATAATCTTGGTAAACTCAAATCTCAGAAACAGAGAGGAATGTCGGTCTCTAACCATTGGAAAAAGATAAATAGGAAAATCCTCTGGAATAGAGGAGCGGTGGTGCGTTTTGGCTTTGGTCGAACAGTTGAATGTAATTCTAAAACATTAAGGAGGAGGAATAGAAGTTTTGTAAAAATTTTTTTTTTCAGATTCTGAATGTTGTGTAGATACTCTATGTAGAAATTCATTCTATGTAGGATTTGTATATAATTTAGTTAGTACCTTTGTGGTCGAATTGAGTGGATAAATCCATTCCACTGGTGGATTTCTAGGAAATCAATGGAATGGACTTGTAAACTAATCCCCCGTTTTTGTTTATTCGTTTGACTGTTAAGTATGGTGGGATAG